>CM053789.1:276779259-277099259 GCA_028749045.1 Cupressus sempervirens | reverse complement strand
CATGTATTCTATATGCTTCTTGTTTTGGGTTTTGGGTTGACTAGTGTTGACCAGTCCTAGGTTGTTACCAGAAGCTCGAGGGTTATGACATATGATGGCATGTTGATCTTATTTGGTCTCGATTCTTTATAAGCCCAACCATGGTAATATGATCGTATCCTCTATGAAATGTTTGTATTTACTGATTGTTATTGTTCATCAGTCTTCATGTGTGAAGCTGAGATGTATGTGTCTGAGACACTTGAGCTAATCATTTTTGAGTCATCGTTCAGTTATCCTTGGATTATTTTTTAGTTTCCATGATGGGACTGAAATGTTGATTTATTTATTGATGATGTCATGTTGTGACATGTTTGACTCAACCATTTTGGAGTCTTCAATCAGTATGATTTTGAGATATTCTTGGTTTCTTGTTGAGAACCAATGGATATGGTGATTTATCTTGAGATATATTTTGGTTATTGAGAACCAATGGATACTTATGATTATCAGTGATGCCTTAAGTTGCCAATAGAGAACTATTGTGGTCATGATTTTCTATGGATGCTTTTTCAGATGCTCATGGAGATTTGATGATTGTTTTTTATGGATTATCTTTTAGATTTTCTTTACAGTCGCTTGTACAGGACTGTGGTGATTAATGATTCCATGAGCTTAGGGTAGGTAATCTACTTGTAGTGTTGGGAAGTGGCTTGCAATGGGGGCCGGGGCCCTAAGTGGCTGCCAAGGTAACTCATTATAAGTTTGGTTAATAAGTGATAACATTTACACACTAAATGGGGATTAAATGAACCTAAAAAGATAATTGTTTTGATGTTCTTGCCCATGCCTTGAGTGCTTGTATAGGCTAGGATGGGAGTAGTGAGAATGCATGGTTGCGACCGTGCATTCCGTACTATGCCTTGTTAGTATGAGAGGATACTAGTGGCTGCATGAGATTAGTATGGACCCGTGGAGTTTAGCTAACTGCTAGGGTAACTTGTACGTGATAAATGCGATGACACTTTCCCACTTGCAGAGTAGGTTTCCTACATGTCATTGTGTGCCTCTGGGAATTAGATGTCAATTTTGTGTGATGGAACCTTTGAGTTAGTATATTTTTAGGATTCCTAGACTCAAAGAGTATTTGTGCTATGTGTCTTTGGATAGCCTATTTGGGACTTGAGATTATCTCCTCAGCACTGTGGGAGTGGACCACTTAGGTTCCACCTAGTCGGGTGGTAGTGTATTTTCCACTCTTATCATTTGGGATCCGTCTGAGACACCGTGGCTAATGCTTTCTTGGTTGGTATTTATCTTCATTATGATCTTGGAGCATTATGATAGATGATATACCTTATGATGGATGCATTTATTGGTATGTTTCTTATATTGATGATTTGCATATGTTAGATTATGGTATCCTATGCTTTACTTTGCATGTTAGTAGGATGTTTTTTAGGAGTGACATTCCTACTATGTTAATACTGATGATCTCTTCGGTGCTTTGGAATGTTACGCACGGAGGGATGGCTAGGATCCACGATGGTTTAATGATGCTATTTATGGTTGGGAGGAACCGTGCACTTAGTTATTTATGTTTGTCATATATGGTTATCTTTTATGATGGATGTTTATATCTTCTATGATGATGTATCATGTATGATATGTGGTTTCATTTATGTTATTGCATCATGGATTAGAGTTAGTATGATGATGCACTTATTTACATGGATGTTTACTCTTTTAAGCTTTTCATACCTTGTAACATGTACAGTGGATGATTGAGCTAAAATAAAATGTAATTTACGAACATTGGATATATCATTGTTATTTCATTAGGATGTGATGTTAGATGAATAGTTAATTTAGATGTGATTCAATGTTAAGGTATCTTTAAAGTTTGTAATCCATTATCTTATGTTATGCTTACTTTCATTTAAATTGTTACTTCCGTGAATGTTATGAATGGTTTTACTCTCATGTTTAAGAAAAAATTGTTTGGCAAACTTAGTGAAATTCTTTGGATCCCTTGGTGGGGCATTACATCATTTCCAAACTTAATACTACTACCCTTATATGGTCCTATTTCCCCAATTTACTTCTATTACCACTCATGTGATTGCAACCCCTATCAATTATCCACATATCACTTTTGTTCATATAAGAGATTATTTTAGGTTTCTCATACTCATCAGAATATTTTTTCATAGCAACATAGACAACTTGATCATCACTACTATCAGATTTAGTATCAGTTTCTTCTTAAACAATATAACAAGATTTCCCACCTTTGTCTTTGTAGTCCTTGTTCTTCTTGTAGAATCAATCATCTTTTCTTCCTTTTTACTTTCTTTTCTTTTTCTCATTAGTGTCTTCTATATTAGGAGATCTTTCAGCAATATGATCAACCTTGTCACATGAAAAATAGATTATAGGAAGTGTACCTTTATATTTACCTTTGCATCATCCAAACCTCCTAGCTATTAGTGTTTCAAGTTCATCAAGCTCATCATAAAAACTATAATTTTTACTTTTTATGAGTTTTCTTTATCATTTCTTGCTAAGAATCAATTGTGGTTTCAAAGAATATTCAATGGTAGTAGGTGTGTAATTATCAAAGTCAGACATCTCAAAATCAGTAAGCCTACCAATTACACCTTCCAATGTTAGGTCATTACTTGATGTGCATCTTATTTCTTCTATTGTAGAAATCCTAATGGCATATATGAGAAGTACAATTCTCAATACCTTGTTGATTACTATCTCATCATCAATATTTCTATTAGTTTCTTAAATAGCATTGAAAGCCTATTTGATTCTTGTGTAGTATTGAACTATGTTTTCATCTTTTGTCATTCTCATTGCATCAAATTCTCCTTTAGGACTTTCTTATTTGGCTCTTAAGATGTTATCATCTCCTCCATATATGGTCTTTAGTTTGTCCCATATTTCTTATGTATTCTCACACTCATTTATGTCATCAATCTTAGCATAGCTTAGGGTTGAATTAATCTCCAACATTGCCTGATTATGTTCTTGCATTTATTTTAGTTGTAGAGTAGGTAGAGGAACAATTGTTATCTTTAAATATACATTCTCCATAAATTTTATTGCAAAATAACTAATATAAGATATATGTAGTCTCATCAAAATTTTCCATACAAGAAAGTTCTCTTTGTTCACCTTTAGTACATCCCTTTTGTATGACATGATCTTTAGCTTTGAGTACCTTCAAACTTCTCTTTACAACCACCACAAATTTGATATAAATTGTTAGAATATTTATCACTATAGTTGGGTGGGGGGGGAGGGAGGGGTGAATTATTTATCCAAGGTCTACGTGTACCAATAAAATACTTGAACAATTTCAAATCTTACTATTTTAGTGCTTAGTCTCCACTCCAAACTTTAGTAACAACATAAAATAGTAGTCCACTATCTTAAATATAATAGACTTGTAGAATGTAAAAATTAATTAGTAAAACACCATAAAAACATTCACACAAGTTTGAAACTATGATTTTACATGGAAAATCAATTTTGGAAAAACCACTACCAACATGTCACTAATTTTCACTCTTCTAAAGTGATCCCAATTAGGATCCAACCCTATTAAAGATTTAAAAATGTACTATTAAATATGACCTGGCTATGGGATTTAATAAATTTGTTAATAGTGGCCTTGTCAAAGGAATTGAGAACATCCCATTAGAATGTCACCTAGTTAAAAGATTTACATAGACTATTAGGTCCTTATGACTACTGGGTCAACCTTGATTAAACGATTTCATAATATTGTTTACAATGGTAAAAGGGTATGTGTAGGATCATGGTGTGCCAAAAAGTGGTGATCTAAAAAATATGTATTTTTGAAATGCCTCAAAGCATTTCAAAATCTTTTCTAAATTTTTTTCCCACCCATTTTAATACCAAACCAAAATATTAATACCAACCCAACATGGTGAACTTAAAAAATGTCCCAAAAACATGTTTTTGGCCTATTCTTGATTTTTTTTCTTACTTCAAACATGTGTCTAATGATTTTTTCGCGCAAATTTAATGAAATGAAAAGAGTTTCTTAAGAATGTCCTTATCTTTCAATAAATGTCATGTCTATCAAATTACAAGTTCATTTGTTAATTATTGTTCATTTTCTAATGGAGTCACACATAAAGTGTTGATTGACACACTAATTGAAATAAAAATATAACATTCAAATACTATAATATTTTTGAAATAAAAATGATGCATCACATTATATACCTCTTCCCCTATAAGGAAAATAAAAGAAAAATAAAATTTTGTAAAGTTTTGAATTAGTTAAGGTGGTGGTCATATATGGTAGTTTTTTTATTATGAAAATACTATAGTATAATATTCATATTTAATTATTTATTTGGAATAAATATACCCAAAAATATGTGCCACATCTAGAAATGAGTCTACTTCTTATATCTAGAATCTTAATAAAAGATATTATCATTTAATTTTGATTAATGTGGTCAGACATTCACCTACTTCTTTTTTTTGTCCTAAAATGTTTAAACTATTACATTAAAATTCAAAATTTTGAGCAATCAATTTTTTCTTTCTCCAGATAAGGCCTAGAAGTTCATAAACTAAGTTCAATTTCCTATAGATTCTACTCTCAAAATTTTTTGATTGAAATTGCATAACAAGTTTAAAATTGCATGTCAAGTTGGCATTACCTTGATTCTCTAATTTTTCATTGCCACTTAAGGGCATAATTTGGTTGACCATGATCTTGTACATACCAAAAAAAAAGTAACATGAAGGTTTGATCCATTTAAGTACAAATCAGTTTGCAAATTTAGATATCTATTTTTTTATGCGTTGATTCCCTTATAAGCTCGCATTCTCATCTGTGTCCTTAATTCAGTTGGCAACCCTTCAAGCAATCATTGCTTTCTTCTTGTCAACTCAATTTGACCTTTTGCTTGGATTTTACTATCAATAACATTAGAAGCTTTGTCCCAACTCTCTGGAACTCTTTCACATGCATATAACCCCTCTAAAAATTTGGATATTAATTGACTACACAAATAAATTTCACATGTATACCTCCTTCAATAGGTAATTTTGATGATTTTCCATTCTCACCATCAATGTAGATTGTAGGTTTCACGATTAGATCCATCAAATACAATGTATCTTATCACTATTTTTTTATCTTCTTTTCCAAAAAATTCTCATGGAATCTATCTATTAGGTCATTTGTCTAATCCTCTCCAAAAATTAGATGATCCAACTCATCAATCCTCATATTCAAGACACTTTCTATATCCTAAGAATCCAAATTAGTTAGCCTTTAACATTTATTTATTTATTAATAATTAAATTTTTGTTGCTCAACCAACGCTATGTTTTGATGCTCGGTCATCATTGGGTTACTCAATCAAAACTAGATTTATTACTTTTTACATATACTGTTACTCACTCGATACTAATGCTTGATCAACACTAATTTTCCTCAGCTTGTTCTAGCTCTTAGTCGAAACTATCACCAATTGACATGAACTTCAAGCTCCTTAATTTTTTATAGTATTCCTTGATTAAGCCTATACATTTGGTCTATCATTGATCATATCTTCAAGACTTGAACATTACTATCTTCTCCACTTCTAACATGATTTAAAAAATCAATTAATTTTTTTAGATTCCAACTAATAAAATGTCAATTATAATCTCCTTTTCATAGCTCAACATTTCCTCTAGGTGCTTTTTTTATGAGAAACTTCTCAAATCCTCTTCATGAATCAAATAGATATGAAACATATATTAGATAGAAAACTATCTCACCATTAGATTTTACATCGATGAAAATATAATAATTATTTCAATTGGAGTTTCCAACAATGAAATCTCTCTATATTCTTGAGAGCATAATGTATTCTATACAAATCCTCCCTAACTAAGAGGGAGTGTTGTAGCTTCAATTAGATTGAATTTATTAAGAGTTAACCCCTAATGTTTTTTTGATTAAAAACTATTTCATTTGATTGATCATAAATTAGACATAAATACACATACACACACACACAAATATAGTTATTAATAATGTATGATGAAAATTATCTTACCATAAATAATATTGATCGGCATATAGACATGTCCTTCTACTCCTATATGTATGCATTCAGATCTAAACTTGAAAAATAAATATCAACATATTAGGAAATACCACTACACTTATGGAAATCCTATAACCACAACATGTCATCTTAAAGAAATAAATTGATTTGATGGAAAAGTAAGAAGAAAAATTGTATCTTACAATTCACAACAAAAGTTGAATATGTTGTAGCATCAGTTCATTGTTCAAACATAGTGTGGACTGAGAAATTGTTGAAAGATATGAAGGAATCAATTATTGAACCTATGGTGATATATTATTATAATATAAGTTCTAGAAACATATCAAATATTTTTTTGATGCACACAAATAAAAAGAACATTTAAATCAAATACCATTACTTAAGAAAATTAGTGCAAGATAGAGAAGTAAAACTTGAATATGTAAGTACCAAGGATTAGATAGCTCATATATTCTCTAAGGCATTACAAAAGGGTTTTTTTTCCATCCAAGGGGTAAGTTATGG
Organism: Cupressus sempervirens; assembly: GCA_028749045.1. Lineage (NCBI taxonomy): Eukaryota > Viridiplantae > Streptophyta > Pinopsida > Cupressales > Cupressaceae > Cupressus > Cupressus sempervirens. Next base: position 277,092,657 of record CM053789.1, on the reverse strand, counting down.
GCCATTCCCCTATATAAAGAAAACTAATAAGAGAAGAAATAATGTATCAATTATTTTTATTAGAATATCCTACAAATTGATGCAGGAGAGCACACTCTAGGAGCTACCTAAAGATATTACAAGATAGACAATATTATGAGTTGATAAGCTACAAGTAGGGACATGGTGATACATTCAAGGATGAAAATAATTCAAAGATAAATTATAAAAAAGGAAAAATAAATTACATGGAATAGGAAGATGTGTGCTTAGTTAGTTAGTCTTCAACATTATTGTCAAAGAGGGAGATTATTTGTCTGCCATTACCATTCAATATCTTATGAGAGAAATATCAAAGAAGGAGCATATCATAAATCCATATGGATAAAAGATGAAGGAAATTAGAATCATAAGGATGACAATCAAACTAAAACTAAGGAGATAATAATCATAATAAAACTAAGGATATTACATAGAGGGGGTTGACAACATTTGAAAATATTGAGGACACTTTTTGCATTTCATGGTAACTAAAAGTAGTTTCTATCAATGACAAAGAGGGAGATTGTTGGAAGTAAAATTGGAACAATTTTCATGTTATCATTGATGTCAAACCCTTAGTATTATGACATATGCTAATAGTTTAGAGCTCAATATCATTTGATTGATGTAGAGGATTTGAAAAGATAGATAACAAGCAAACTCAACAAAGTGGTTGAGTAAAGACAAGAATGATACGACTACAAAGGGTACTTCATTAGTTAGTATTCATTGTATATATTTAAAGTGAAAGCCAAGAAGTTAAGCTTGAGTGAGCTATATGTTACTAGGTCAATTAAAAAGTTGAAGAAAAGGATTAAGGAACTTTAGGATTTGCTATGAAAAATAGTATTAGCTGAGTGATGGTACCAATAAACAAGAAAGATGAAGGAAATATGAAGTAATGACTGAGTACGATGATGGTCGCATAAGGAAGTCTAATCCAAGTGATAAGTTTTAATAATGAGGAAGTTACCTAGCGAAGACCAAGCTAAAGGATATAGTGAAGAAAAAGTCTCGGCATATTAAGAATTTGTGAAAGAATTAAGATATGAGGCTGACATTGTTGAATGTGTAGATTAGCCAAAAGATATTAAATATAAGGATTTATGAATTGGAATATTTAATGCATGAATTTTATTTTTTGATTGATCTAAGGTGAATATTCATTAAGAAGATTCCAAAAAATTTGAGGAATGAAGAAGAATCATAATTGATGAATAGACTTAATGATTCTGATCAAACCCTAAGGTATATGGTTATTTTTAAGAGACAAAAGATTAAATATATCTATTTAAGGAGGAATATGGATTTTTTTTCACATTGGTTAAGATTGGATGGGAAATTTGCAAAGAATAAGTTGAAAAATAGGAGTTGTATAGGAAGAGTGGGAATTTGAGGATTGTGTGATTTCTTGATGTGTTTGCTAGAATATTAGAGATGGAATGTAATAAGGATAATTAAATGAACTTAGAATGATATAAATGGAGTTTTGAATAAGAAAAGTGAGTTAAAAAAATTTAGTTCAACATATTTTTTACTTTCTAATCATTATATCAATAAAATCATTTAATCAAGGTTGATGTAATAGTCATATAATAAACCCTTTAATCATGGTGATATTCCAATGAGATGTTTTGATTAACTCTAAAAAGGTCACTCCTAACAAGGTGATCAAATCTTTATCATGGTCACACCTAATATGGTATTTTGTTTAACTTTTAATATAGTTGTCTCTTAACCAAAATCACTACAAAAGAGTGAAAAAGTGCTAGCATATTATTTTGTGTTTTTTTTGAAATTGGGTTTCTATGTTAAACCTTGGTGTTATACTTTTTTGACTTTTTTTTATTTGTTATTTTTTTAGTTTCATATGATTTTTCAATTTAGCTAAGACTAAAAAAGAGCTATGAATATGTTTGATTATTGACAATTTTCTATATTGGCTAGGTGAATTTATGAGATTGATTAATTTTTTTGATGTTGTTAAAAGTTAAATTGATAACGAGCTAACCCCCAATATTAATTATATTTATCATTGATAGAAATTCATTTAGTTCACCCACATTCCAACATATTCTATGTATTTATTAAACTTTGGTGCTTTCTTCCTATACATCTTGCAATAGTTTTCCAAAGAAGCTACACTTTTAGTTCGAGGACCAAATCTCTTATACTAGTTATAAGTATAGGATATTTTATTGAGAAGTCAGGGTGAATAAATAATCACCAAACCAAAAAGTTTTTCTTTTACTCCTTCAGTTTACCAATAAGATTTAGTTATATGTATAATGTTGTTTGTTGGTTTCATGAATACTAAACTTAAAATAAATAATATAACCAACCATACAAGCATACAAAAAAGAAATTATTTTGTGAAAAAAAAAATAGGGTGGAAACCAAGGTGTGAAAGTACTCTTTTAGAATATTCTCTATTAGGAATTTTCTTGGTTAAGGGTTCCAAACATTGTTAAGTATACCTTGTTACAAGATTTTTCTATATATATCTTGGGATCTTTAATTTGCTAACAAAAAACTTGTTAAAAAAAAATAGTTTAATCTAAGAATGTCACCTTGTTAAAGGCCATACAAAAGAAAGATTAAGGTTAGCCTTCCAAGAAATTCAGATTGATACAATAGTAATAAAGTAAAAGAAATAATAAAATAATCTATGACTTTTGTGATCTTGCAATATTTGATCCAATGAAGCTCTTCAATACAACTACATACCATTCACTATTCTCCCTCCTTTCTTTGTTCTATGCTGATAGCTCTACTCCAATGTTAGTCCTATTCTCCACTCTCACTCTTCTTCATTATTTCAAAGTCTATTTTATCATTGAAAACCCTAAACCTAAACTTTATAATTCCCAAGACATATTCTCTATTAGTGTGGGAGCCTCTCTAACCATTCCATTACACTTTACCTGGATACTTCTCCTTGCTTCCCAACCTAGCCTATAGAACTTAACTTCATTGATAAGAAACATGAATATGATAAAATTCTTGTCTTTGATAAGATAATCCATTACCTAGAATTATTCTCTTTTAGAATTCCATTTTTTTCCCAATAAGGTTCCTTCCTTATATGTTTCTTAGTTCCTCCAATAATCTATGCCAATGATATGGTGACAACATGAAATAAAAAGTAAATTATTTGACATCAATGGAAAACAATATAACTCATGAATAAATATTTTATAGATTTTTATTTTCCATTAATAACTTTTGAATTGGTTATGCTAACTTTTTTTTGGGAAAGTACAAGTCACACATTGGTACATTATTCATTTGTCCACCAATATTTTTTATAAAACCTAGTTGGATGGTTTGTATCATGCATATTTAACATCACTCACATGATATAAATACCTTACCTAAGGGAATACCTAGATTACCCACTAAAACTTTTGTTGAATGCCAAAATAAATTATAGGTCCATTCTACGTATTAGGGTCTAAGCCCTCTCTAATCAAGTATGGCTCAAAATTAGGCAAGAGCCTACAACACAATAGTAACTTGTGAGCCTCTCATATTAGAGGTCTTGGGTTTGAATTCATTTAACACATACAAACAATTTATTACAATAAATAACAATAATTAATGTAGGCTTCGGCCATTTACCGATAAAAAAAAGTATGGCTCAAAATTAATTCTATCGTGTAAATCTTGTAGTTTTGGGGGGAAAGTATGAGATATCAATCAATATTAGATCTTCAATTAGCTAAAGATTTTTTGGCATCAACCAATGATGGATGTTTATTATTGGGACATTGAAAAATAACAATTTTTTGTCACAAATATGAAAAAATTATGTATGATGAAAGGGTCTTTTGTATGTAACCTAGGGAAAATCATTTCCACACCCCCCACCCAAACAAAAAACAAAAAGAGACATAAAACGTTATTCTAATTTTCATGCAGTGAGAGGGTCTTGCTCTTGATCCTTCCTAAAATTAGATTACTCGAATAGGATTTTTTTTTTTATATTTATCAAGTTCTTTATTTAGTCAATGTTCTATTTTGTATGTCATACTATAAGTTGTTAGTGTAGTTTTTTATTTTTCCTATTTTGATAGGTTTTTCCTACACTTTTAATAATCTCGCTTAGGTTAATAAAGCATGTCTTATTAGGTGAATGGTTGTGAGGTGTCAACTTCCTACATGTGAGCATCCATTAGCTATCTTGGGAAGATACTTTGCTATCTTTAGTCCAATAGATGGTTGCTCCTCATTGGTTGGTGTTGCCACCTCCTCCCTCTTCCTAGCCTATATAAGCATGGTACTTGGCTTGTATTTGCATCTCTTATTTTTGCATCCTCTTAATGCTATTTTGCTTCCAGCATTTGCATTACTCTCTTGGAGACTAACTCTATGATGCTATTTTGATTTTGTATCATTTGCATTCATAGTTTAGATATTTACTCTTAGCACTAGTTTTCTGGGTTATTAATCTTATCAGATTCTAACATGGTATCAGAGCTTTTCTATGTGCAAGAGTAGATTTTAGTTTCCTTGTTTGAGAGATTCGGGGGGGGCAAATAAACTTTATTGCAGTTTTTTGAAAAATGAAGTATGCTCTTCTCTTGCATCTTTGGATGATCCTGAGAATCAAAAAAGTTTTGACAAAAACAATTTTTCTCTGGGGTTTCAATCTCAAATCTAACAACCAACTTGCATATTTGGAGTTTTCAACCAGTTTTGCGGGTTCCAACATGCCATTGATGGACTTAAGAAGCTGATCCAGCATTTGCATGTCATATTTTGGTTGCTGGGGTCTTTTTTGATTTTTGGAGCCATTTTTTACTGTTAAAGGCGTCTGATTTACACTACAACAACATCTTTTGTACATCAACAAGAAAAACGCTTTTTGGGTTTTGTTCGCAGCCCCGAAAAACCATCTGGGTATCTTTTAGATTTTTCATGCAAGCTGTATATTTTTCAAAATCGAGCATGCAAAGCTACAACCATACCCCTCTCCGTTGGCAGTCGCAGATTTGAACGTAGTTTTCAAATGTCTCATTCTTGCTCATACGGACTCTGATTTTGATGATTCTTATTATGATCTTGGCTATTTTTTTGTGCTCTATCTACTAGTGGAGTTGTTTTTTGATTTTCATGCATGAATTCTTCAGAAATTGCAAATTCTCAGCCATGACTATGCACAGTTCTCATTTTGGAAACTTTGGAGGATCATAACTTTCTCATACGACCTCATATTGAGGTGATTCTTTTTTTGAAAGTGCATAATTTTTTGAGTAGATCGCAGTGGTGCTATTTGTTTCCTTGATTATTGTGCCCAAGTTTCACTTTTAGCATATGCTCTTCATGAGGGTTTGTAATGCATTGAAATCAAGACCACTAAGTATTTCTTTCTAGTGGTAGTTGTAAACGCACTAAAATAAAGTGCAAAATCATATTTCTTTGGGGGGGGGGGGGGGGGGGCATTGTCGTGGATGGGTGATCTTCTTTCTAGCATTTCTTCTCTGCATTTCTTCATCATGGATCAAACAAATATGCCCATCCTAACTCCATACAATTACTTTGAGTGGAAATCATGCATAACAATTCACTTAAGGAAAGCTAGATTAAATAGGATAACTATGGGACTTGAAACTGAACCTGCTAAAGATGAAGATAACTTAAGTGGTTTAACAAATGCGATGAGGCATTTGGAATATTGTGTTTGTCTGTTTCTCCTGACTTGCTATTTCACATTGAGTCTTTGGATACACAAAATGAAGTATGGACAAAGCTAGAAACACTATTTGGCACACAAGATTCAATGAGGGGTCATATGTTAGAAAATGAATTAATTAGTTTGAGTCCAAGCAATTTCAACACAATCCAAGATTTCTTCACCAAATTGAAATCACTAAGGCTGCAGTTAAAACAATGTGGAATTGAAAAGAAAGATGAACAACTGATTCTTAGTATTCTCTCTAAGCTGAGTTCAGAATATTCTGTGTTTGTCTCTATCTTCTATGCTACTAAGGGTGCACTTGGTACTCAATTCACCATGCCATCTTTAAATGATTTTGCTATCAATCTCCTTGAGAATAGGACAAGCTAATCCAGATGGGCATTCTTAAGTCCTCTAAGTCACATGCCTTGGCTGCCAACCAAGGCACAAAAGAACAACAAGGACAAAGTAGTAACAACAATAGTAAGGAAAAGAAACAAAAGAATAGCGAGGAGAAGAAGGATTAGATGTTGGTTTCTTCAAAAGCAACTATTGATACACCATCTTCCAAGGGTGATAAGCCTAAGAAAGAAAAGGTCAAATGTGTCTATTGTAAAAGACCTGGTCATGATGAACATAAATGTTTGCAGAAACAACTTGATCACTTGACATACATTCTTGAGAAGAATAATATCAGTGTTCCTGAGTCTATCAAACAAAGTTCTAATGAAGGGTCTAACAAAGAAAAAGAAAATAAAAAGGGGAAAGGAAAGGGCAAGGCTCTTTTTACAGTTGCTTCCTCACCATCCACTTGGGTTCTTGATTCGGGTACTTCACACCACATGGCTTCATCTAAGGAAGAAATTGCATCCTTGGAGCCATGTACTATGCCTTCTATGTTGATGGGTGATAACACTCTTGTTGAGGTGAGTGGGAGAGGGTCTATTGATGTGGGGGATGGCACATTCCATGATGTTCCTTATGTACCCTCATTATCAACTAATCTCCTATCGGTACACCAAATCACTCACATAGGTTTAGGCACGCGGGTTGAGTTCACTCCTGATTCAGTGGAGATACGTGAGTTGCACAATGATTCTACAGTTGCAGTTGGGAGAGCAGATCATCAGTCATGACTCTATATGTTTTCTCACTTTGTTCCTGATCCTCCTTTGACTGTTTCACTCGCTCACTCTAATGATGTGAGCAGATTATGGCATGAGCAATTTGGCCATCTTAACTTCCACTACTTGCATCAGCTTAACCAACAGAGCATGATCACAGGGTTGCCTTCTACTTTGACATTTGAGTCACTTAGAATACATGATAGATCTTTTGATGGGTCAGATTCACTTGAGCAGTCTTCTACCTCCACTTTTGATGCAGAGAGTGATTCAGAGGACTCACCTCCTTCCTCTCCTAGTCATTATTCATAGGTTTATGATTCTCCTCTAGATTCTCCATCTTCTAGTCCACTTTGGGCTAGACAGACCTTGCAGTTTGCAGGTGATTGGGTTGGGGATCCATCAGACACCAAGCAGACTCATTTACAATTCCAAGATGCTCTACATATCTTCATTGCTACTACCTCAAATCCATAGTCCTTTCAGGAGGCTTCTGGTATTTCTGAGTGGGATACAGCTATGCAGGAAGAGTATAGTTCCTTGATGAGGAACCACACTTGGGATCTTGTCCCTTTTCCTAAGGGAAGAAAACTTGTTCGATGTAAGTGGATCAACTGGACAAAATTTGCAAGCTTTGTTGGAGGTGTGGGATGCTTCATCTTTTGGGGGGGCTCTTCCTCTCACTTGGAGTCCTAATTTTCTTTGGGGAGTCTCTTTTCTCTCTCTTTTGGAGGAATTTTATGTACATGGGTACCTCATCAAGCTTGACTTGCTGAGACCCATTTCTACATCCACCTAAGCTTTGCTTATGGGGGGGTGTTAGTGTAGTTTTTAATTTTTCCTATTTTGATAAGTTTTTCCTACACTTTTAATAATCTCGCTTAGGTTAATAAAGCATGTCTTATTAGGTGAATGGTTGTGAGGTGTCACCTTCCTACATGTGAGCATCCATTAGCTATCTTGGGAAGATACTTTGCTATCTTTAGTCCAATAGATGGTTGCTCCTCATTGGTTGGTGTTGCCACCTCCTCCCTCTTCCTAGCCTATATAAGCATGCTACCTGGCTTGTATTTGCATCTCTTATTTTTGCATCCTCTTAATCCTATTTTGCTTCGAGCATTTGCATTACTCTCTTGGAGACTAACTTTATGATGCTATTTTGATTTTGTATCATTTGCATTCATAGTTTAGATATTTACTCTTTGCACTAGTTTTCTGGGTTATTAATCTTATCAGATTCTAACATAAGTATCATAGTTTTAAGTAGCCCTTTTTCTATTTTGTCTAAACTGATGACTCTAGGGAATTTTTTCCAAGAGGTCTCCAAGCATATTTTTATCAATCTAGCTAACTATCTTTAATAATTATGTAAATGGATAGAAACCTAATTTAGATCTATAAGGGTTTCACTACTACTATAGTATTGTGGAATATGTAAATATTTATTTCATCTTGACTCTAAATTTTTTTTTTGTACTAGGAGTAAGTCTTGTTATCTATATACATATTAACACTTTATTTAATAGGTTTTTTCATTCACATGGTATTCAAGAATGCAATCAATTAATCATAATAATAATAAATTGCATTTATTTAGGTGCCCATGAATGTTCTCTTTCTATAATAAAGTGGATTACATTGGAAGGAATAATTGATCACTAGAAGCATAAGTTCATTTACAAATAATAACTAGTAATCCTTCATTATTAAATCAAAATTTATTAATAGATTAGTCAGAGAATGTAGCAATCAAAGTGATTAGATTTTTCTTTAGAGTCTGAGAAGTGATATGAATTATCTATAGTGCAAAGAGACATGTATAACTTTTTCTAGGTATATACATAAAAGAAACATCAAGCTAATTGAACAAAAATTGGAAAGGCTTGGTTATAGAAAAACATACTAATTACAATAAAAAATAATTACCTTAGAATAATATTAAATAAGAATCCTAAAAGAATAGTAACTATTAAAAAAAAATTAGAAAGTTTATCATAAACCTCATGACCTCTTTTTCCCAATCCATTCAAAATAAAAAAATTAGTGTTAAAGGGAAAATAGAAAATGTAAATATTAAATGTTTGGTCATCAAGATCCAAGAATTACAAAAATAAGAAATGGGAGTGTTCTATCATTTTAATTAATTTTGATCATGACTAGTTATCAATCAAATAGTTGGCTAAATATGTCATATATCCTAATTTTTCATGAGTATTGGTATTAAATACAAATGAAAACCTCTTAATAGAATTGTTTAAATCAATTTTTCCTATTTCATCATTTGGGCTTTTATTAATATTCCATTCCAAATTACATAGGAAACATATGGAAAATTTATATCTAGTATCATCTTATTAGCCTACCAAATAATTATATTGATTAATGTATTCCTTTTATTATAAATGAATTAACCCAAATGTGACAATCAAGTGCAAAAAGTTAATTTAATCAGAAATAGAGAAAGTGTTCTACTAAATTAGAAAGTATTTTCCTTTGAAGTCTAGTAAATTTCAAGCTCTATTCCTTTACCTATCTTTAAACCATTTTATGATTGTTTTGACTTATTTCCTTAATATCATCTATTGATATTGAACAAATCAAAACTTTAAAATGCTAAATAGTATATCCTTTATATTCTATATCTATAGGAGCTTGATGTTGGAAGTCTTGATTAGGAAAGTAACATACAAATAAGGGTGGGATTTCAATTAGGATCCCTAAAAATTTTAATTCCTTAAAGTAGATTAACTACAATCATAACTAATCCATATCATAACTAAATTGTAAACCATAAACTTGAAATAAATATAACTATGCATCACATCCAAAAATAACATATAAATGCATAACAAAAAGATTTGGTAACCCAAATACATTCCAAGGTGAAGATAAAAATGAAGTGGGGATGACACTCATAAGTCTTCACTATTGTAACAGTAAAGTGTGCCAAAAAAAGATATAATGTTTCCTCACGTATGATGATCTACCCTATAAAGGACATTCTCTATTAAAATATTTATAAGATTATTGAGTCTTCCTTGATTAAAGCATATAAACTCACATCAACGTAAGCACTCTATTAGGATATTTTAAGTAGGCATGTTAGGACTACTTTGTTAAGAGATTTTATGTGATCCACTGGTTAGAATATCCAAGTACCTGATGCTTTAGTTAGAAATTTATTCTATTTTATTGACCTTATCTTTACTAGTATGAGTTGATCATGATCTCCTTATCTAATATGCTTTATTTTGTACTTCACTACTAGGTTGGTCCATTTGATATCTATATCTAATTATCAAGCATAGCCTTCCTCACTCTATCCTTAATCTTCTCCAACACCTTATATACTTCATTTTTCCATCATATCTAGCATGGGATTTTCAATTTTCTTTTGGTCTTCCTTATTCAAAGAATCAAACTTAAAATATTTAAATCCTTTTATTCTAGCTGAGTTGCTATTAGCTTCACACACTTGACCATTTTTTATTTGAAGTTGTATCGGTACAATTTAAAACTTACTCAAATCATCAGACTATACAATTTCTCTCCTTTATCCTCCTCCTCATCAAACACAATGAGAAAACTTCTTGTTGGCCTCCTCCTTGCACTTTCCTTAGTCCCTTTTGTGGTGTTCTTTCTCTCTTGGGAAATTTTTGTCACTAGAATTTTCATTCATTTAGCATTTGGAGGTGTTGTTACTTTGGATCCATTCCTTGTGATTATTCTTCTTTTAGGATCAGGATAGGATGGTTAATAGTTTTCTTCACATTCTTCTTTAATTCCCTCTTCACCTTAGCATCAACTATTACAACTTTCTTTGTCATAGTCACCTTGGGATTGACAACTACTAGTTAATTATGCTTAGAAACTTTCTCTTCTTCTCCATATTCCTCTTCTTCTCGCTTGCCTTCTATTATCTATAGAGGTTCTTTGCCAATTATTCCCTCAAGATCAGCTATGATTTGTTTCCTCTTTCTATCCATCTTAATAACTCTAGTCTATATCATGATTTTAATCTTCAATGACACGTAATTTCCAAAGGGCCCAATATTCTTATTAAATCCATAATATAATAGGACAATAACTATATTAATAACCTCATCTAAATTCACTTCATATTGTGTTGTTCTTAACTAGGGAACCCTTGGTAATAGTTCTTGTTCATACATGTAATTAGTATCTACCATGAAAAGAATATGATGCAGGAGCATCCTAAGTTTCCTTGTAATCTTACTCATTTCTTCATTCTAGTAGCTATCATCAAGTTCCAACAATTTTAACCAAGTTCTAGTAGTGTTAACTAAGTTCTAGAAATATTAACCAATTTCCAACATGATTAACTGAGTTCCACTAGTATTAATCATGTTCCAACAGTGTTAACCAAGTTCCATTGTTAACCTAGTGTTCCTTCATATGCTAAGGGAACTTGATATTTGTTTATGATTAGTTCCTTCTTTGACCAAGATGTTTTTTTGATTGGTTCATAGTTTAATCCAACTTATATCTTTAATTTGGATCATAAATTTAATGATAGGATATTTTCTTAGAATGGGTGCAAATCATTTTAAGGTCAGCCTTTCTATTATATAATGATTTAGAATCTTTTGTAAGCCAATTTTGCAAGTACAAGTAGGGATATTTGATTTGAGTTAGGTAGAACTTAAAAAGTTTTGAGAAGATAATTCTTGAAGAGTGAATTTGAATTTGGATCATTGATCTTGAAGTTGTATTGTATTTTCCCATAACCTAGAAAGCCTTACAACATATCATGTCTGTTTATAACTTGATGACACAATAAAGCATTATTTTTCTTTCTCTACTTAGTGTTGTTCTCTATATTTTTTTCTTTAGTTGTGTTACTTAGCAAGGTGGTTTGATAATTAAGCAAGGCTCTTGCCCTAGATGTTAATTTCATTCCTTAAGTTAGGTGGTATCATAGCGTAGTTTTTCTTGAGCAACTAGATAGATTGCCAAGTGTGAGGCAGTTTGCACCAAGACCTTGGGTTGGAGAAGTTAATCTAAGAAGATCTCGATCTAGTTGGTAATTTTTTACAAAGGACTTACCAAAATCTTGGAAGATTCCTCTGATAAGATTGGACCCTTGGGTGATCAAGATGATATTGGTTATGTTGTAGAAGGAAGGATCTTAGAGAAGGTTAAATTAGATTTTAGATCTGAAATGGAGGAGGTGAAAGAAAATTTTAGATCTTAGATGGGGATGATTAAGAGTGATATGGTTGCTAAGATCATGAGTTCTATAGGTAGTATAACTAAACATGTGAGTACATAATATGGTTATGAGGAAGTTTCTCAAGACTTTGAGGTTACTAGATTGAGTGGTGAGAACATAACAAATAATGTGGAGAGACCTATAGGAGATAGGGATGGTCAGTTTTATAGATCTAGATCTTAGTTGAAGATGAAGCATAAGATGGATGTTTCAAATTTCTTAGGTTGTTTGAATCCTGAGGACCTAATTGATTGGATTAGCAAACTCGGAGACTAATTTGAGTTATACAATGTTGGAGATCCACTTAGAGTAAGATTGACACAAACCAAGTTAAAAGGACATGCTTCTCTTTGGTGGAAAGAATTGCAAAGAGATAGAGAAAAGGAAGGTGAAATTAAGATCTCTCATTGTAGATCGATGGTGACAAAACTGAAGGCTAATTTCATCCCTATTGATTATAAACTTGATTTATTTAAGAGGTTTTAGAATCTAAATTAGAAGGATATAGCCATTAAGGATTATACCAAGGAATTCCACAAGTCGACTATGTAGTCTAGACATAGAGAATTATCTAAGGAGAAAGTGGCTCGATGCAATAATTGTTTTAGATTCCATATTCTGGATGAGATTGGTTTGTTGAAGATTGATTTGGTTGAGGATTCTTATCATTATAATCTAAAGATAGAAGATAATTTGAAGAGAAGAAATCAATGTAGCTCTCATGGGAAGGAGAAGCAAGATTTATCAAAAAAGGATAAATAAATTATAGAAGATGAACCAAAACTTGTTGAGATGAGGAAGAGGATGGACAAGTTTTCCCTTAAAGGAAATTGCATTTTATTCTAAGGAAGAAGGAGATCAAGCTTATGAATATTCATAGAAGCTTATTGATAGGAAGGATATTGTTGTGTACGACACTGAAAATCATATTAGTGAACCTAGGGAAGGAGAGAATTTGTTGGCCTGACTAGTACTGGTTAGTTAGAGGACATTGGAACCTTGTCAAAAGACTAATTTTTTATGGACTCATTGTAAATCTAGTGGTAAAGTTTACAATGTTATTGTGGATAGTGGTAGTACAAATAATCTTTTTGTAGAGGAGATGGTTTTGAAATTTTTTTTGAAGAGAGTGAGACATCCTTATCCTTACAGGATTGGTTGGTTGGAAGATGAGCATGCTTTGGAGGCAAGGGAGAAATTCCTTTAATAATTTCTAGATTGGTCATTATAAGGATCAAGCGTTGTGTGATATTATGGACATGAATAGTTGTCACATATTACATGGTAAACCTTGGCAGTATGATTGTAGGGCTATGAATGATTGTGTCAAGAATGTGATTACTATTGAAAAAGGTGGAAGGAAGCATTCCTTGATTCCTTTACAAAATGAAGAACTTGGGAGAAGTAACCTAAGTATTGATAACCAAGTTGAGTCAAAGGATTTTGAGAGGGCTACAGGTCAGCATGGAAAGAAAATGTGTGGCACATTGAGGATAGATGTGAAGAAGAAAATGTGGAACAAGCCAAATAGTAGAGAATTTGAAGGATTGGATGATATATATCTGAAGAACCATTTTGGGATTTATGTGTTGAATCCCAAAAGATGTTCTCCCAGCTACTAAGAACATCTTTTCATGCCTAAGGTGTCTATTGCAAGAGCATCATGGGTTGCCTTGTAATCTTTCTCATTTTCTCATTTTTGTATTTATTACCGAGTTCTAGTAGTTTTAACTGAGTTCCAATAGTGTAAAACAAGTTCCAATAGTTTTAACCAAGCTCCAAGAGTATTAACCAAGTTCAAACAATGTTAATCAGCTTCCAACATGTTAACCAAGTTCCAGTGGTGTTAACTAAGTTTCACTATTGCCCAAGTGTTCCTTTGTGTGTTGAGCTAACTTGATATTTGTTGATGCTCAGTTCCTTCTTTGATTGAGTTTTTTTGTGATTGATTCTTAGTTTGGCATGACTTATATAATTAATTTGGACCATGAATTTAAAGATAGGATCTTATCTTGGGACATGTATAGACCATTTTAAGGTTGACCTTCCTAGTATGTAATGATCTAGAATCTTTTGTAATCTATTTTGGAAAGTTTAAATAGGGTTATATGGTTTGAGTTAGGTAGGACATAGAAATATTTGATAAAATGTTTTTGGAGGAGTGAATTTGAAGTTGGATCATTGCTCTTGAAATTGTAGAAGGCCTTACAACTTGCCATGTATGTTGATAACTTGATGAATTAATAAACAATTTTTTGTCCTTTCTCTATTTTGTTTTTGTTCTCTATGTTGTTTTCTTACATTGCATTACAATGAAAGGTGGTTGGATAGTTAGGTAAGCCTCTTGCCCTAGCTTTTCATTTCCCTCCTTACGTCAAAATATCTTCACAATAGTGGTATATAATTGATTGTGGAATCCTCATTTTTGTTCTCATTATTTATTAAATTCTTTAAAGTAACCATGAATAATGGTTTCAAAATTCTCACCCAATTGTTCAATAAAGAAGTTTATTTTGTTAGTCACGGGTCTAGTTTTATCCCATAAAATAGTTCCAATAGTGGGAAATGAAATTTGTACATAGAAAAATATAGAAACTAGTAGGGACCTAAACTTACACAATCTATAATTTTTTTCCTTATCAGTCCAATATTTTCATTTATAACTATTGTAGTGTAACTTGACAAGGTCGTAGTTGTGGTCTTTCTTAAAAATATTTTAATCTCGGTCCTTTTCTATACATGGAACACTATCAAGTTAGCTAAACTTATAGATATTTTGTGCTATCACATGTACAATATATTCAATTTTAGGATCCTCAATGCCATCAATTGACATTCCTTAGCTGGTGTACTTGGCCTTTTTGTGATTTTCAATAATGTTCTTTCCTTTACACCATTTCTTACACACCAAATTGTATTCACTTGGTCTAGGGTTAGATACCCAGTCACTTAGTGGATTATCAACTTGTCAATCTTTATTGGTATACCTTCTAACCATAATTTTATATTGTGTGCTCTACTTATTACATTATTTTTTCATTCCATTTTATAAACCTATGGAAATTATGGGGCATGAGCAAGCCCTTTGTCAACAATGATCTTGTTCTCATCTCTTTCAATTCTATTTTCATATAATTTATCATATTTCTCAATTCATAATCTCCAATCTCTCCAACTTTACACATGTAACATAAATGAACATCATGTATCATTAACACTGTGGGAGAAATTCATGGGAGATAAACTTGATGTGTCTCTATTCATCACAAAGTTAGGGTATGCCTTAGAATTTGGTGGAGGATGTTGATTATTCCTTAGAATTTGTAAATTTCTTTCCTTCAATATTTCTTTGCTAGATGAAGACACAGAATATTGCATTTTGTAACTAGGGTTTTTTAATTTAACTTCAATAGACCTTGGTACTTTAGGTTTTACATACTTCATTTTGTTTGTTGCCAATGACACAATTAAATTTGCACAAGCTTTTCTAAAATCACCTTTGAGTCACTCTAAATGCTCTATATCATCTGATGAATAAAAATATTCTTAAAAATTCAATATAAGCCTTTAATTTTTTTAATTGGGTCTACAATAAATTCCTCTTACTATGTAAGGTGCATTACAAATGTCTTAGGCTTGACATAAAATTTTGTTTGCACTACTCTCCTTCCATCACTTAGCCTTCATTCTCCTTACATGCTTAGCTTGGTCAACATATGAACTTGGTTATGTATGAAATCTCAACTGACACAAAAATAATTGGTTAGTATAGAAAATAACACTAATTCTCAACATCTATTATGCATATGTTTCCTTTTACTCAATTCTTTCCTCAAACTTGTCCTAATGCATCTTAATTCATGCATATATGAAATTTTGATCATGTATTTTGTTAGAAACTATTATATAATTTATCATTCAAGTGTAAAATTCCTTAAACACCTTCTTTGGTTAGTCAGAAGTTGTATGACTACCTAATTAATTGGACTAGGTGGTGTTGGCTTCACTTGATCCACTACATCTGGCTTATACCTTCTTTCTTTATTTACTCTACATCAATTTGTTTCTTCCCTTGATGTGTTCATTATTTGATGCTAGTTATTGGGTCTTGTAGTTCTTATTGACATGTCCAATTTTGTGACAACTAAAATATACCATACTTTAATTTAACCATTTCTTCTAATTGCCTCATAAATGTGCCTGATATAATTTTTTGGCATATGACCATATTATCTACAATAATGACAACTTTACCATGTTTTATAATCTGATTTGCGAGAATTACCTTACTTGCATGCTTATCCTTGCTTCTTAGATGTCCAATTAGATTTTTCCTTGGATAGGAAGTATTGAGTTCCAAGTCCATATTTTTTTATAGTTGTAGCAATGGCATTTAGACCTAGATACAATAGGTGTATCACTTTCCTTTGACCTAGATTCATGTATTTGGTGTCCTTTCTTGCTATTAAAACAATTATCAATAAAAATAAGATTAGGATTTTAGTTACCAATCTTACTTCTAAAAATGTTTGTTGTGTGTCCCAATTTCCCATAATGACAGCATGTGGGTTTGTTCTTCCTTGTCTTGGAATTCCTCTATTCTCCACTATTTTCTTATTCTCTTTCTTCAATGGATGAAGAGTGCTTGATATGTCCTAGTCTAGAGGATTCACCAGGTGTTCTTGGTGATCTCATCGGTTCTTCAAAGTATTGTATAGCCTAACTTGGTTTTCTCATCCTCTTTATTACTTCCTTCTCAAATCTAACTTCATTCCTCATATTTGGAATTTACGCATCCTTCTTATTCAGTTCCTGGTTTTAAAATACTAATTAATTCATCATGTCCAACTAATTGTTTGTAAGCTTCTAGAATCATATATTCTTTACTTAAGTCTTGTAGCCATTAGTGTCTTGTCCTCTAGTGCCATGATTTTGTCTTCTTCAACTTTTTTTTTTCTATCATTTCACATAGCTTCACTAAATGGATTTCATGTTTTCTTTTAAATCTTCTAACTCCTTCATTCAAAATGTTGTTTGTCTCTAATAGGTCTATTATAGCTACCTCACTTTCATTGGAATTATCACTATCAAATAGTCCTTTGGTGTCCACTTCTTTGTAGATTGTATCATTTTTCTGAATGACCATCTCTTTCATTTTCTTTAATGATTTCTTCAAATCCTCTCTTTTTCCTTCTAGTTGTTGTAGTATAATCAAGACTCAATCATCTAGTTTTCAAAAGTCTTTCCCAATTTGTAAGCCTCCATTTCCAAGATCTTAACTCTCAAGTTATTTGACTACTTTTGAGAGAATAGTGTTTTGATAGAAATTATTGGAAGACTTAATTAGGAAAGTATGATATTGAAAACATGGGTGGGGGCGTTGTGACTTAGGATAACTAAATCTTTTAATTATTTAAAGTAGATAATAGGTTAACTAAACTCACCACTAATCCATGTCATATCTAAATCATAAACCATAAAATTGAAACATATCTGTTGAAGTTGATGATGGATAAAATACCCAATTATTATATGCCAAAAGTTTAGCTTAAGTAAACTAGAGATAATAAGTGACTTAGTAAATATATCAATATAATTTATTTAATAAGAAAAAAAAAATATTACTCTAATACCGCCCAACCTAGGGAATTTCCTAGAAGATGATGATAAAGAACACCAATGAAGCATGAAGCTACAAACACTACCAAACTACTGACATGAAGAACCTCCACTATATAGAACATGATCAAGTAGAAAAGAATAAGTCTAAAGAGCTGATCAATCAAATATGAAATTTATCTTGGTGGCTTCTAAAAATAGGAATGAAAGAATGCATATATGGTAAATAATCCATCTCATCGAAATGCATAGGTATCTAGCCAATATATTTGCCCAAATTATAAGATCAAATAGTGAATACATAGCTCACTTCATCAAACCAAGAAAGAGATAGAACCAAAATAGCCCCCCTATAATGTTGAGAGGTAAGACCTAAACACTAAAATTGAATGCAATATATCTCCTAGAGAAAGAAGAACTAGGAACATCGAGTGTGCAAAAGAAGTGCAAACACCTGTAGTGGCACATTTCATAGACACATCATGAGGCTAATTTCATGAAAGGAACACTCACTTGCGAAAAGAAGATGTTGAATATGGCCAATATGAAACCCTCAAAGGAACTTTATAATGTAGTGCAAGTACAACAAAATACAAAGATGTGTAAGATCTTGAAATGCAATAGAATGGAACTTCATCTTAGTGCATTTGCAAAAATTATACAAAAGGATATCAAAGAAGATCACAAGAGACATAAAAGATAGTACAAACATGAAAAATCATTTGAAGCAATGGAATTGATCCCCAGACCTGAAACAACCAAGATATCCACCAGAATTCAAAAAAGAAAAAAACTAAATGCAATGTGCATAGACTAGAAAGAAGAAAATAGAATGTCTCTAGGTATGTCTCCCTTAGTGCAAAATAGAAAGTTTGACTTTGAATAAAAAATAAAAAATCAATGACTCAAGACTCATTCCAAAATAGCTCAAGAAGCATGCCGACTAGTATTATTACCTCATGAAGCATGTTAATTTGTAGGAAAATTTGTCTTGGGAATTGTGTAGGTTCCATACCAAATCACCTTGAGAACCAATTGATTTCGTACCAAAATTACCTCAGGAGTGTGTTAGGTTTGTACAAGGAAATATCTCAATTTTTGTCTAGAAAAATCTAGATTTTTGAGCAAAATGATATCAATTCCCATGCCAAAAAACAACTTAAATTTTTAGGACAAAAATCTCAATTTTCATGCCAAAAATCATAAAATCACTACCTTATCAAACTTTCTCAATCTAGGAACAATTTGTTTTCCCTCAAATTCCAACTATGTCCAAGTTGGGTAAATTTCTATATAAAAATAGGGCATTTTTGGTGCTCCAAGCTCAATGATGAAGTCTACTTGGGCTCAAACCACACCAAAAAATGGTGACCCATATATCCAATTTAAAATATATATATATATATAAATTAAACCCTTTGAAAGAAAGAAAAAAGTATAGATTCTAAAGTTAGGACAAACCCCACATTAATAGGATATGGCCTAGATCTGCACATGAGACATACTTGATGAGCAAAAAGAGAAATTTATATTTTTAAAAGTAAATGAATAAATTAGAAAGAGATCAATCCTTGTAAATGGAGATCAAAAAACTAATAGGTAAAACCTAGGTTGCATGATAATAATTAATTAAAGAGTTAACTAATATATGGCCAACGTTTAGCTTAAGTAAACAAGAGATAATAAGTGACTTAATAATTAAATTAATATGATATAATTAATGAGAAAAAAAATTTATTACTCTAAAAAAATATAACTATGCATCAGATCAAAAAATAATGTGTAAATATATAACACAAGTATTTTGTAACCCAAAAACCCTCCAAGGTGAAGCTAAAACTAGAATGGGGATGAAATTTGCAAATATTTATTGCTACAACAATAAAGTGTGTTGGTTAAGGGTACAATATTTGATCACATCTGATCATGTACCCTGTAAGGGTTCTAGTCTATTAAAAAATATGACAAGACTCTTAAGTGTACCTTGATTAAAGAATTTAAATTGAAAACTCAATAAGCACTATGTTAGAAAATTTTAGGTAGGCCTATTAGGACCACTCTATTAAGAGATTTACCTTGATCCACTTATTATAATGTCTTAGTACTTGATCCTTTGGTTAGAACTTTATGCTAGATTATAGATCTTCTATTTCCTTGTCAAAACTTATCTCCTTATCTAATATGTTCTATTTTGCATTTCACTTCTAGGTGGTTTTTTCTATTCTCTATCTCTGATTATGAAACATAGCATTGCTCACTTTTTCCTTGAACTTCTCAAATATACATGATAATCCTTATGATTTAGGGCTTCAACCCCTCTAAAATAGACAATTAGGAAAGGTTCTAGGTCAAGATCGATGATCCATTATTCTCTCTTTTGGCACTTAGTCCTTCTAATTTTCTCATTGGTTAATTTGTCTTCCTACGAGTCAACATCCTCTAATAAAATGCATAATTATCTCCTTAGTTATCTCTGCAATCCATAGGTCATGCATAGAATTCATCCAAAATGATTTATATAAGTGTTTGTGTCATCACAAATACATATGCTAGAACTCATTTACTTGACACTTGAATATTTTGAAACATGGTCATCACTTATATTCACATTGTCCCCCATCTTCTATATGCTTGAGAGTAACTGACTCACTTGGCATGAACCATATTTACATTGCTTTGCATAAAATATGACTTGGTTAATGTTATCATTTGTTCACCCACCAAAGATTCAAATTTCAAATGTTCAGCTCATCCAACAGCTATTTCCCAATGTTAATATTATTTTAATTCCTAAGCTTTATAACATTGTTTCTAGAGCTCGCAAGTTCTCCTTCGTCAGATCCGAGAAGATCTACGGTTAGCGCTATCTCACCATTAAAAGCTGCACGAGATTTATGTTCGTGACATGGCGCCCTGATGACACGTTTCTGGTGGGTCCAACAGGCCAGGCAACATCTTTTGGTGGGTAAAAAAAATTCCACGGCACCGTGGGCGCTATGTCACTATTGTGTGCTGGCCGAAAGATTTTCATAGTGACATAGCACTCGACGGAAAGGGTTTTATGGCGGGCAGGTTGGGTCACCAGGAAAGTTTTACGACAGACAGTTTTCATGGGCCAAAAAGTTCAAAGGCGGCAAGGCGCCATGTAATCATCAAAAAACCCACGAGTTTTTTGATAGCGACATAGCACCCGGCCGGCCGGAGGTTGTTTCTATGGTGAGTCCCAATGTCGACGAAAAGGCTCGCGACAACAAAAAAGATCAACGGCAAGAGCTTTAGGTAGGTGGTTGGGTCCCATTTTGTACCTCATCTACCCAGCTAGTGGAGTCCAGTGCCATGGTGGCAAATCATTGGAAGACACATGCAGATCAGAAGACATGTCATCGTTGGGTGTCATGGTGCTATGGGAAGTTGGCCTCGATTTTCCCATAGTGACATAGCGCCTGGATGCCACATGTCCCTCAGTAGGGTCAAGGCAGTACATACCCTATAGGTCGGTGCCTTGTCAAACCAAGGTGGTGCTTTGCTAGTCCAATGGGGAACAACCATGTATGCCAAGTCAGAATAGAGTTAGTGCATGGGACCAGATCTTCAACTCGGCCAGTGCAATAGAAGGTCAACTTCTCTACCATCAGATCTATAGAGATCAAAGGCAGGCGCCATCGCACTATGGATAAGCTGCATGAGTTTTATGTTAGCGACATGGCACTTGGAGGACACGTGTCCTCGTGGGGCAGGTCTCACTAGGGTGCGGTCGTTGAGGTTACGCCAGGTGTGCTAATAGCATTTTGCGGGCCTAGAAGTTGAAAAGCCAACACAGAACATGACAAGTCTTCGCGATCGTCAGATCAAGGTAAATCAACGGGAGGCACCATCTTGCTATGGTAAAGTTGTGCGATCTTTACCATAGTGACATAGCATCTTGCTGACGCATGTCTCGCTGGTAGACCAGGGTTGACGATTAATGGTCGGCAGTCGGTGCAATCAACATAGTCAACATGGCAGTTAACTTTGATGCTATGGCTAGATGGTGAGAAGCTGGCGCAGTTAATTTAAGACCACTAGGTGCTATGGCGCTATCAAGATTTTCGAAGACTTTTTCAATAGCGACATGGTGCCCAATCAATATTAAGGGTGGTCAAACACAGAAGGGGTGTCTAGAATGACAGAAGGAAGGAATGTGATTGGCCCGCATGGCCCAGTCAACATGTGGAGCTGTTTGACCTTGCTGATCCTGCTAATTCATATACCAAGAGATGAAGGTAATTATTTTTTTTGAGCGATCTGATCTTCATGATCAATCCCGACCTACCCGAAATGAATGCAGAATGAGGAAGAACACTCCACTGTCTCAATTGATCCATCTACCCAATCAAAACATCGATGGCACCGTTTTCAGTCCTCTCAGGACACCTGTTGCAAAAAAGATCAAATTTTCCTCAGATTTCTATGATTGTCCTCCGCGGGACTTAATGGCAGGTAGTTGTAGGGTCACTTGAGCAGCAAAAGATCTTAGTTATGCCTAAACTATAAAGGCAGATTTTGTAATTTTTGTAAAGAAAGGACCTTCTCTCTGATTTTCCTCTGCTTTTTCTCTGCAATTCTAGTGTGAACTCCCTTGTGCCTTTGAACTGTCTGATTCTCTATTTATCTCCTTCAGCCATTGGTATTTAAGTGCAAGAATTCTTTGCCTTTGCCATTGTTTTGTGGAAATCTGTAATTCGCATGACTATATCTTTGCTAGCCTGTGAATGGTATATAAGTGAATTTCTTCCTTGTGTAATTCATCTTGGTTTTTTGATCTGTATGTGGTTATTTGATTAAAGCAAGTCTGGATGTGTATATCCTTAGTTTCATTCTAGTTCAGTAGTGCATGTATGGGCAGAGAATTGGTCCGAACACTCTATTTTGGTGCATCACCTCCTTAGATTAGACTAGGTAGATTTTCTTTCATGCTCTCCTTCTCCCTTTTCCTCTCCAAGAGTAGTTAGGTGTTCCTTGATAGTAAGAGGAAGCCAGCCTTCTCCGAAGACTCAACCTCACAGTTCAAGTCCCACAACTTGGAGGTTGTTTTCATGTTTCACTAGGTTGTCCCCGCGCATAGGCCTTGGACAAGGCTACAAACCAAAGTGACAACAGTTAATATTAGGGTGTGCAACAACTCTAGACTTTGTCAATTTGTATTGAAATATAAAGAAGTACATAAATTACTCAGCCTCTATTGGATAGATCTGTCACAGTGATGACCAACCAACTATGTCTATAAAATGACTAAGTGTTGAGCACCGATAGGAAACATGGTTTAGAGATCAACACCTAATTCAAGCTAAGGCTTTCTTTTATGTCCCTTCTAGTTTACATTATTGTTACAATGGGCCCTAGGCTCTTAGAGTAAATATTACAAATATATTGGCATCCTCATCATTTGTCCTTCTAGAGTTGGCTTGTTTCATCTTCCAAGAAAATAAGTCTTTATTGAGTCTTAGGTTTTAGTATTTATATGATTCCTATCTTTAACAACCCATAGGTTGTTCAAAATATAGATGGAGTAAGTGAGATGGGGGGTGAATTAGTTACCACAAAAACAAATCCATAGATCGCTAAGATGTCTTATAAACTAGTTACCACTATCACTTGATAGCCACACAAAAGAAAATGTTGTAACTTGGTAGATATACTATATGTTAACTTGTTACCAATCTTTAAGAATTCATAGATATTTAACATGCATCCATAAAAGAAATAACATGAACACAAGAGACACCAGATTTAACATGGAAACCCAATATGGGAAAAACCACCAAGTAACTAGGTACTAATTTTCACTCTTCTAAAGTGAGCCCTGTTAGGAGCCAACCCTGTTAAATATTACAAAACACACTATTAGGTGTAATCTTGTTAGAGGATTTAATCACCCTGCTAGGAGTGGCCTTGCTAGAGGACTTTAGAAAAATTCAATAGAACTATCACCTTGTTAAAGGATTTACAAAATGGTTGCTAAACCAACTCTATTAAGAGATTTGGAAATCACTGCTACAATTGTGAGAGAGTAACAATGAGTTGACCTAAATGAGATGCAACTAAATTACTGATACAAATATTTGTTCTACTTCACTAGATCCTCTCTAATCAAACACAACTTTGCTACTCCTCAAGGATATCTAATCCTTCTTCAAAATTTCCTCATACTTTCCTCTTCACATAATCAACACACTTGCATGCTCACTCATTACACTTTAGAATTCACAACTTGACCTTTATTTATACCTTACAAATTTTCAAGTCAACTCATTTACAAGTTACATTTATCAACAATTATTACATTAGTTAGCTACAAATATTACATAAAACAATTAAACTTTATTTCCCAGAACAATGAAATCCTTCATTGGCTAACCCTGCTCAGTAAACACTGCTCCAAAAATGATTTCCATTGTTAACCAAATGAAGCTCGGTGAATACTGCAAACTCTACAAAATTCTTTGGAGACTTAGTGAACTCAATAAACACTAACTTTCCTTCATTGGCTGTGTGAGCTCGGTATAAACTAACTTTTTCCACAGAAAACTTTGACACCTGAATGAGCTAAGTAGAAACTATTTCCTCGGAGTATTTTTTAGGAATGCTTGGTAGACTCTAGAATTTTCTTTGCTGACCAACTGAGCTTGGTAGACTCTGTCTGATAATTGATATGACATTTGTGTAACATCAAAGACAACACACAATTGAACAATTGTATCCAACAATCTTTCTCTTTGGCATTGATAGCAACAGAACATGTCATAGCATTATGAAATTTGAGAACAAGTCTTTTCTAATAGAACATTTCTCCCTCTTAGATTTTGTGCCACAAACTTCTCTAATGCTATAATCTCCTTTTGTGAAGGAATTACATAGCTTTTTTTCAAATAGAAAACTCTTCACAATCAAATCCAAATTTCAAAAAGATATGACAGTATACTCTTCCTCTTTGACAACACATGCGAAAGACAACACAAGGAAAATAAGTAACAATGTACCTTAAGTACTGATTCATATGCAATTTTTCCATGACTATGTTGAATCAAATGATAGATCTTCAACTTGGTACCTATTGATGCATCACTAAAACCTCATTTTAGTGAGCTTTTGATAGAGGAATGACCCCTAACTTACCTCTTAGATACAAGAATGCATCCTTAGGTAATGGCTTGGTGAATATGTCAGCAATTTTTTTTTTGTATGGACATATTCCAATTTGATCTCCTCATCTTGTACCAATTCTCTAACAAAGTGATACTTTATTGCAATGTACTTGATTTTGGAATGCATCATTGGATTTTTAGATATGTTGATTGCACTTGTATTGTCACAAAACATAACAACTAGTTCTTTGATTTCCACCTTCATGCCTTCCAATAACTTTTTAAACCAAAAAATATTAGAAAAATTTACTGCTGCTACAACATACTCTACTTCAGCCATATATTGGCATGTGCAATTTTGCCTTTTACTTGTGCAAAAAACCAACCTCTTTCCAAGAAGAATGCTCATCCACTTGTACTCTTTTTGCCATCAATGTTTCCTACACAATCTACATTAGTAAACACTTTCAAGTTTACCTCCAAATTTGTACCATGATCCATAATCTTTAGTGCCTTTCAAGTATCTCATGATCCTTTTGATTTCCATCATGTGATTTCTCTTGGTTTTGCTGAAAATCTTGCTACAATACCAACTGCAAGAGCAATATCAGGCCTTGTATGAACTACATATTGCAACTTTCCAATCATTGATCTATATAAGGTCTGATCTACCTCTTTTGATTCATCATCTTTGGTAAGCTTTAGTCTAGTACACATGGGAGTCCCAACTGGTTTACAATCTTCCATACCAAACTTCTTGAGTATCTCCTTGATGTATTTAGACTGAGCGATGTAGATACCATTCTTGCTTTACCAAATTTGAAGATCAACAAAGAATTTAATCTCACAAAACATTAACATTTCAAATTCCTTGTTCATTTGCTCTAAAAATTCTTTGCATAGATCATCATTTCCTATAAACAAGGTATCATCCGCAAATATTTTTCCAAAACAATCTTGTTATCTGGTCCTTCCTTGATATACAAGTTATTGTTATCATTAATTCTCTAAAAACTAATCTGAATAAGATAGTTATGCAATCTTTCATACCATGCTCTAGGGTCTTGTTTCAAACCATATAATGCTTTACATAATTTATAGACCATGTCCTTCTTGTTTGTATCAACAAAACCTACAGGATACTCAATGTAGACTTCTTCATTTGAAATATCATTGAGAAATGCTAATTTGACATCCATCTGATATACCTTAAATTGTTTGTATGTAGCATATGCAAGTAGGGTCTTGACACCTTCCAGTCTTGCAATAGGAGAAAAAGTCTCTCCATAGCCTATTCCTTCTTCTTGAGAGTAGCCTTTACATACTAGTCTAGCTTTATTTCTTGATACCTTACCATCTTCATTCAATTTATTTCTGAATACCCACTTAGTTCCAATCACATTTTTATCTTTAGGCCTAGGTACATGAGTCCAAGTTTTGTTCTTCTCTATTTGCTCTATGTATTCATTTATAGCCTCACTCCAACTTTCATTTTCTAATGCATCTTTGACATTTCTAATTTCAAAATCAGCAAGGAAACATGCACCTTTTAACTTACTTCTTGTCATAGTACCTTTTGATTTGTCTCCAATAATCTGATCTGGTGCATGATGTCTCTTGACATACTTGGCCAATACAAGCTCCTTTCCTTTTGACTGACTTCTATTGTCTTCATTTTGAGTTTCAACTTTTGGCTCTAGTTGATCTAGCCATTTCTCAAGTTCTTTAGACTCGGTAGGCATTGGCTCAGTAGCATTTGAATGTGACTTGGGTTCCTACAACTCGATGATTGAAGACTAAAGAGTAAAGGTTTCTTTATTGACAAATGTATCTGGCACTATATTAGGTTCAATGAAAATAAATCTCCTATAATCTTCTGGTTCATTTTTCTTTCTTCTTCAGTCCTTTCTACAAACTCATCAATTTTTACGTGTGCACTTTCTATGACTTTGTGAGTAAATAAATTCAAACATCTGTATGCCTTACTTTTGTAAGAATATCCCAAAAATATGCCTTCATTACCTTTCACATAAAATTTTCCTTTTCTAGATTCTTTCAAAATATAACCTTTTCTTCCAAATACTTTTAGGTAACTTCCATTAGGTTTATAGCCATACCATAACTCATAGGGAGTTTTGAATGAGTCATTCTTCAACTGTACTCGGTTCAAGGTATGAACTATAATACTGATAGCTTCTTTCCAATATTTGATAGCAATGTTCTTTTCAATCATTAGAGTTCTTGTGCAATCCATGATAGATCTGTTCCTTCTTTTAGCTATTTCATTCTGCTCGAGAATTCTAGGAGTTGATACCTATCCTTTGATTCCTCTTTCAATGAAAAAGTTATTGAATTCATGGGAGATGAATTCACCACCTCTATCTAGCCTCAAACATTTTAGTCTTTTCCCCATCTCCTTTTCTACTCTAGCTAAATACCATTTGAACTTCTCAAATGCTTTTGATTTCTCTCTCAGATACATGACAGTCATCATTCTAGAGTAATCATCAACAAAAAGAATGAAGAATTTTTCTCCAGTATAGCTTTCGATTCCAATAGGTCCACACAAATCAGTATGCACAATTTTCAAAACTTCTTCAGACTAATAGTTTTTACTTTTAAAGCTAGTATTACCCATATTACCAATCTAATAATTCTTTCATAGACCAACATCAAGTTTCTTTATACTTGGAATGCCTCTTACTTTCTTAAATTTGCTTATTTTTATCAGGTTATCAAAATTCACATGACATAACCTTCTATGTCATAACCAACTTTCTTCAACTCGAGCAATAAAACATGAAAATTTAACAAGTTCAAGATAGAACAAGTTACCTTTTGTTTGTATGCCTGGTCTAATCAACTTTCCTTTGTCAACCAGTAGTCTTGCTTTTTCATGCATGAATTCTACTTTGAATCTAATATTGATTAGTTATGCAACACTCAAGAGATTTTGTTTTAGCCCTTCAACCTAATAGGCATTATCACATACAAGCTATTTGGTTAGTGAGATTTTTCTTCTTTCTTTTATGAAACAAGGTTCATTATTACCAAATCTCACACTACCACCATCATAGTCTTCAAAATGTTCAAACTTTGTTTTGTCACAAGTCATATGATGTGAAGAACTATTGTCTATGATCCATGTATCATTTTAGTTCACATGAGAGATAAGTGCCATTTTATCTTCCTCATCATTATCAAATTCATCTTTCATAGTAATGTAAACAATTTCATCTTCACTATTTTGGGTATGTGTAGGGTCATGGTGTACCAAACTATGGCCTTAAGTGGCAGTGAAAAATCAGCAAATCAGGTTTATGTCAACTTGACACATAATTTTGAAGTGGTTATGGACTTTATATCAAAAAGTTGTAAGAAAATAATTTGTAGAAAATTGAATTTAGTTTCTAAACTACTAGGCCTTATCAGGAGAAAAAAAAATTGATTGGTCAAAAGTTTAAATTTTAATGCAGTACTAAGAAAATTTCAGGGCGAAAATAAAAAGTAGGTGTATGTTTGACCACCTTAATCAAAATCAAATCATAATATTTTTTTAATATAATTATAGATATCAAAACTAGACTCATGCCCGGATGTGACGCATATTTTTTGATTTTTTTTTCAAATAAATAATTAAATATGAATTTTCTACCAAAACTTTTTCGGACTAAAAAAAGTCCCGTGTCTGACCACCCTAACTAATAGAAAATTTGACCAAATTTATTTTGTTTTTTCTTATACTAGGCGAAGTATAGAATGTGACGCACCTTTTAGATTTAAAAAATGTTATACCGTTTGAAAGTTATAGCTATTTTTCATTCAGTATGTCAATCACCACTTTACAATAATCTTCATTGATAATTAACTAATTAATATTTATCAAACTTAGAATTTGACACAAATTATATTGATGGAATCTAGAGAGCGATATTAAAAAACCCAATTCGTTTCATTCAATTTCGATTAAAATAACATTTTCAAATGGCTACTCAAAGTCTGATTATCACTAAAACTCTCTATAAACACGTCATTGGGGTTGACCGGATAGCCTCGGTAAATACCTAGCCTGATCGGATATCCGATATGGCTCGGTAGTCAAATTCTAAAAATTTTCAAATTTTGGAGGGAAATTCGATTTAAACATTCTAGTTTTTTATTTTTAAATTATTTCACTTATATTAATATGTAAAGACATATTTATATATATATTATATATATAATAATATAATGTAAACATACAAGATATAATCTAGTAATATATAATAATATCTTATGTTAATCTTATTACAATCTATAAATATAATTTATATTACTATTATTTTTACTAAATATAATAACGTAATTTATATATATATAGATAATACGTATTATATATTATTATATTAATATGTATACTAATATAATATATATATATATATAACAACGTAATATTTTTATTAAATATAATATATATTATAAATATTATTATATTAATATGGGTCAAATCCTTCATAGTCGAATCCTAGGACCCCTAGGGACATAGTCAAATCCTTCATATAGGTCAAAGGGGGTCATAGGGTGACCTATGACCCCCCTTGACCCATTAAATGATGACATATGTCCCTGGGAGTCCTAGGACCACTAGAGACATGTTCGAATGAGTAATATGGGTCAAAGGGGGTCATAGGGTGACCTATGACCCTCTTTGACCCATTAAATGATCACATATGTCCCTAGAAACATATTCGAATCATTCATATGGGTCAAAGGGGGTCATAGGGTGACCTATGACCCTCTTTGACCCATTAAATAATGATATATATTTCTAGGGGTCCTAGGACCCCTAGGGACATATTCGAATGGGTATTATGCATCAAAGGGGGTCATAGGATGACCTATGACCCTCTTTGACCCATTAAATGATGACATATGTCCCTAGGGGTCTTGGGACCCCTAGGGCCATATTCAAATCGTTCATATGGGTCAAAGGAGGTTATAGGGTGACCTATGACCCCCTTTGACCCATTAAATGATGACATATGTCCATAGGGCTCCTAGGACCCCAAGGGACATAGTCGAATCGTTGATATGGGTCAAAGGGGGTTAGAGGGTGACCTATGACCCTGTTTCATCCATTAAAAGATGACGTATGTCCCTAGGGGTCCTAGGACCCCTAGGCACATAGTTGAATCATTCATATGGGTCAAAGGGGGTCATAGGGTCACCTATGGCACCCTTTGACCCATTAAACGACGATATATGTCCCTAAGGGTCCTAGGACCCCTAGGGACATATTCAAATGGGTAATATGGGTCAAAGATGTTCATAAGGTGACTTATGACTCTCTTTGACCCATTAAATGACGACATATGTCTTAAGGGTCCTAGGACCCCTAGGGACATATTCGAATCGTTCATTAGGGTCAAAAGGGGGTCATAGGGTGACCTTTGACCCCCTTTGACCCATTAAATGACAAAATATGTCCTTAGGGGTCCTAAGACCCCTAGGGACATATTCGAATGGGTAATATGAGTCAAATGGAGTCATAGGGTAACCTATGACCCTCTTTGACCCATTAAATGACAACATATGTCTTTAGGGGTCATAGGACTCCCAAGGACATATTCGAATCGTTCATATGGGTCAAAGGGGGTCATAAGGTAACCTATGACCCTCTTTGACCCATTAAAGGATGATATATGTCTTTAGGGGTCCTAGGACCCCTAGGGACATATTCGAATGGGTATTATGGGTCAAAGGGTGTCATAAGGTGACCTATGACCCCCTTTGAAAAATTAAACGACGACATATGTCCCTACGGGTCCTACAAACCCTAGGGACATGGTCGAATCATTCATATGGGTCAAAAGGGGTGATATAATGACCTATGACCGTCTTTCACCCATTAAATGATGACATATGTCCATAGGGGTCCTAGGACCCCTAGGGACATAGTCGAATCGTACATATGGGTGAAAGGAGGTCATAGGGTGACCTATGACCCCCTTTGACCCATTAAACGATGACATATGTCCCTAGGAGTCCTAGGACCCCTAAGGACATAGTCGAATCGTTCATATGGGTGAAAGGGGGTCATTGGGTGACCTATGACCCCCTTTGACCCATTAAATGACGACATATGTCCCTAGTTGTCCTAGGACCCCTAGGGACATAGTCAACTCATTCATATGGGTCAAAGGGGGTCATAGGTCCCTATGACCCCCTTTGACCCATTAAACGGTGACATATGTCTCTAAGGGTCCTAGGACCCCTCGGAACATATTCGAATGGGTAATATAGGTCAAAGAGGGTCATAGGGTGACTTATGACCCTCTTTGACTTATTAAACGACGATATATGTTCGTAAGGGTCCTAGGACCCCTAGGGACATATTCAAATGGGTAATATGGGTCAATGATGGTAATAAGGTAACTTATGACCCTCTTTGATCCATTAAATGATGACATTGTCCATAAGGGTCCTAGGACCCCTAGGGACATATTCGAATCGTTCATTAGGGTCAAAAGGGGGTCATAGGGTGACCTTTGACCCCCTTTGACCCATTAAATGAAAAAATATGTCCCTAGGGGTCCTAAGACCCCTAGGGACATATTCGAATGGGTAATATGAGTCAAATGGGGTCATAGGGTAACCTATGACCCTCTTTGACCCATTAAATGATGACATATGTCCCTAGGGGTTCTAAGGCTCCTAGGGACATATTCGAATCATTCATATGGGTCAAAGGGGGTCATAGGGTGACCTATGACCCTCTTTGACCCATTAAACGATGATATATGTCTCTAGGGGTCTTAGGACCCCTAGGGACATATTCGAATAGGTATTATGGGTCAAACGGGGTCATAGGGTGACCTATGACCCTCTTTGACTCATTAAACGATGACATATGTCCTTAGGGGTCCTACGACCCATAGGGACATATTTGAATCATTCATATGGGTCAAAGGGGGTCATAGGGTGAGATATGACCCCCTTTGACCTATTAAATGATGACATATGTCCCTACGGGTCCTACGACTCCTAGGGACATAGTCGATCGTTCATATGGGTCAAAGGGGGTCATAGTGTGACCTATGACCCTCTTTGACCCATTAAACGATGACATATGTCCTTAGGGGTCTTAGGACCCTTAGGGACATAGTCGAATCCTTCATATGGGTCAAAGGAGGTCATAGGGTGACCTATGACCCTCTTTGACCCATTAAATGATGACATATGTCTCTAGGGGTCCTAGGACCCCTAGGGACATAGTTGAATCATTCATATGGGTCAAACGGGGTCATAGGGTGACCTATGACCCCCTTTGACCAATTAAATGATGACATATGTCCCTAGGGGTCCTAAGACCCCTAGGGACATAGTTGAATCATTCATATGGGTCAAAGGGGGTCATAGGGTGACCTTTGACCCCCTTTCACCCATTAAACGACGACATATGTCACTTAGGGTCCTAAGACCTCTAAGCACATATTTGAATGGATAATATGGGTCAAAGGGGTTCACAGGGTGATGTATGACCCTATTTGACACATTAAAAGATGACATATGTCCCTAGGGGTCCTAGGACACCTAGGGACATATTCGAATCATTCATTAGGGTCGAATGGGGTCATAGGGTGACCTATGACTCCCTTTGACCCATTAAATGATGGCATATGTCCATAGGGGTCCTAGGACCCCTAGTGACATATTAGAATGGGTAATATGAGTCAAATGGGGTCATAGTGTAACGTATGACCCTCTTTGACCCATTAAACGACGACATATATACCTCGAGGTTTTAGGACCCCTAGGGACATATTCGTATCGTTCATATGGGTCAAAGGGGTTCATAGGGTGACCTATGACCCTCTTTGACCCATTAAATGACAATATATATGTCTCTAGGCATTGTAGGACCCCTAGGGACATATTCGAATGGGTATTATGGGTCAAAGGAGGTCATAGTGTGACCTGTGACCCCCTTTGACCAATTAAATGATGACATATGTCCCTAGGTGTCCTAGGACCCCTAGGGACATAGTCAAATCATTCATATGGGTCAAAGGGGGTCATAGGGTGACCTATGACCCCCTTTGCACCATTAAATGATGACATATGTCCCTAGTGGTCCTAGGATAGCTAGGGACATAGCCGAATCGTTCATATGGGTCAAAGGGGGTCATTGGGTGTCCTATGACCCCTTTTGACCCATTAAATGATGACATATGTCCCTAGGTGTCGTAGGACCCCTAGGGACATAGTCAACTCGTTCATATGGGTCAAAGGGGGTCATAGGGTGACCTATGACCTCGTTTCACCCATTAAACGGTGACATATGTCTCTGAGGGTCCTAGGACCCCTAGGGACATATTCGAATGGGTAATATGGGTCAAAGGGGGTCATAGGGTGACTTATGACCCTCTTTAACCTATTAAATGATGACATATGTCTCTAGGGGTCATAAGACCCCTAGGGACATATTCGAATGGTTCATTATGGTCAAAGGGGGTCATAGGGTGACCTATGACCCCTTTTGACCTATTAAATGATGACATATCTCCCTAGGGGTCCTATGACCCCTATGGACATATTCGAATGAGTAATATGGGTCAAATGGTGTCATAGGGTAACCTATGACCCTCTTTGACCCATTAAATGACGACATATGTCCTTAGGGATCCTAGGACCCCCAGGGACATATTCGAATTCTTCATATGGGTCAAAGGGGGTCATAGGGTGACCTATGACCCTCTTTGACCCATTAAACGATGATATATGTCTTTAGGGATCTTAGGACCCCTAGAGAGATATTTGAATGGGTATTATGGGTCAAAGGGGGTCATAGGGTGACCTATGACCATCTTTGACCCATTAAACGATCACATATGTCCCTAGGAGTCCTAAGACCCCTAAGGACATATTTGAATCGTTCATATGGGTCAGTGGGGGTCATAGGGTGACCTATGACCCCCTTTGACCCATTAAACGACGACATATATCCCTACGGGTCCTGCGACCCCTAGGGACATAGTCGAATCGTTCATATGGGTCAAAGGGGGTCATAGGGTGACCTATGACCCTCTTTGGCCCATTAAACAATGACATATGTCCCTAGGGGTCCTAGGACCCTTAGGGACATAGTTGAATCGTTCATATGCGTCAAACGAGGTCATAGGGTGACCTATGACCCTCTTTGACCCATTAAATGATAACATATGTCCCTAGGGGTGCTAGGACCCCTAGATACATAGTTGAATCGTTCATATGCATCAAAGGGGGTCATAGGGTGACCCAATAAATGATGACATACGTCCCTAGGGGTCCTAGGACCCCTAGGGACATAGTCAAATCGTTCATATGGGTCAAAGGGGGTAATAGGGTGACCTATGAACCCCTTTGACCCATTAAAGGGTGACATATGTCCCTAAGGGTCCTAGGACCTCTAGGGACATATTCGAATCGGTAATATGGGTCAAAGGGGGTAGCAGGGTGACCTATGACCCTCTTTCACCCATTAAATGATGACATATGACCCTAGGGGTCCTAGGACCCTTAAGGACATAGTTGAATCGTTCATATGGGTCAAAGGAGGTCATAGGGTAACTTATGACCCTCTTTGACCCATTAAACGACAATATATGTCCCTAGGGGTCCTAGGACCCCTAGGGACATAGTTGAATCGTTCATTAGGGTCAAAGGGGGTCATAGGGTGACCTATGACACCATTTGACCCATTAAATGATGACATATGTCCCTAGGGGTCCTAGGACACCTAGGGACATATTCAAATGGGTAATATGGGTCAAATGGCCCTATGACCCTCTTTGACCCATTGAACGACGACATATGGGGGGTCCTAGGACCCCTAGGGACATATTCAAATCGTTCATATGGGTGAAAGGGGTTCATAGGGTGACCTATGACCCTCTTTGACCCATTAAAAGACGATATATGTCTCTAGGGATCCTAGGACCCCTAGGGACATATTCGAATGGGTATTATGGGTCAAAGGAGGTCATAGGGTGACCTATGACCCCCTTTGACCCATTAAACGATGACATATGTCCCTATGTGTCCTAGGACCCCTTGGGACATAGTCAAATCGTTCATATGGCTCAAAGGGGGTCATAGGGTGACCTATGACCCCCTTTGACCCATTAAATGATGACATATGTCACTAGTGGTCCTAGTACCCCTAGGGACATAGTCAAATCGTTCATATGGGTAAAAGGGGGTGATAGGGTGACCTATGACCCCTTTTGACTCATTAAATGATGACATATGTCCCTAGGGGTCCTGGGACCCCAAGGGACATAGTCAAATTGTTCATATGGGTCAAAGGAGGTCAGAGGGTGACCTATGACCCCCTTTAACCCTTTAAACAATGACATATGTCCCTAGGGGTCCGAGGACCCCTAAGGACATAGTTGAATCATTCATATGGGTCAAAGGGGGTCATAGGGTGATCTATGACCCCTTTTGACCCATTAAATGATGACATATGTCCCTAGGGGTCCTAGGACCCCTAGCGACATAGTCGAATCATTCATATTGGTCAAAGGGGGTCATATGGTGACCTATGACCCCCTTTGACCCATTAAACGGTGGCATATGTTCGTAAGGGTCCTAGGACCCCTAGGGACATATTCGAATGGGTAATATCAGTCAAAAGGGGTGATAGGGTGACTTATGACCCTCTTTGACCCATTAAAAGATGACATATGTCCCTAGGGGTCCTAGGACCCCTAGGGACATATTTGAATCATTCATTAGGGTCAAAGGGGGTACCTATGACCCCCTTTGACACATTAAATGATGACATATGTCCGTAGGGGTCCTAAGACCCCTAGGGACATATTCGAATGGGTAATATGGGTCAAATGGGGTCATAGGGTAACCTATGATGCTCTTTGACCCATTAAACGATGACATATGTCCCTAGGGGTCCTAGGACCCCTAGGGACATATTCGAATTGTTCATATGGGTCAAAGGGGATCATAGGGTGACCTATGATGCTGTTTGACCCATTAAACGATGATATATGTATCTAGTTGTCCTAGGACCCCTAGGGACATATCCGAATGGGTATTATGTGTCAAAGGGGGTCATAAGGTGACCTATGACCCCCTTTGACCCATTAAATGAAGACACATGTCCCTAGGGGTCCTAGGACCCCTAGGGACATAGTCGAATTGTTCATATGGGTCAAAGGGGGTCACAGGGTGACCTTTGACCCCCTTTTACCCATTAAATGACGACATATGTCCCTAAGGGTCCTAGGATCCATAGGGACATATTCGAATGGGTAATATGGATCAAAGGGGGTCATAGGGTGACCTATGACCCTCTTTGACCCATTAAACGACGACATATGTCCCTAGGGGTCCTAGGACCCCTAGGGACATAGTCGAATCGTTCATATGGGTCAAATGGGGTCATAGGGTGACCTATGACCCTCTTTGACCCATTAAACGATGACCCTCTTTGTATTAGATATTATTATATTAATATGTGTAATAATATAATATATATATATAACAATGTAATATTTTTATTAAATATAATATATATTATAAATATTATTATATTAATATGTATGTTATTAATATATCTATATTATAACGTAATATTTTAGGATATACTATTTATACTATTTTAGGATAATAATTATAATATAAATAAATACGAAATATTAATATTATTATATGTATAGTAATAATAATAATACTATTATAGCTATAATAATAATATATATTAATACTATATATTGTAGCTTAATATATTAAATCTATATTAATAATATTAATACTATTATAGGTATAATAATAATATTGATACTATAGGTATATTAATATTATTGATACTTTATACTAATACTAATATACTATTAACTTAGTTATAAATTAAAGTCGTTTGCCTCCAAATATTTTCATAATATTAATATTATTGTGTTAAAGGAGGAAAACCTTAGCAAGTTTTCCCCCCAAAAGTCCTTTTCCTATATCGGATATCCGATTTCATATTGGATATCCGATTTTACTGGCATCAATTTCCAATATTTAACTGTCCCTACAGAGCTGACAACATTACTTTTTCACCTCTTTTTTCACGCGATTTGTAAAAAGTCCCATTTTGGGGCCCAACCTATTGAAAAGAATTCGAAAATATAACCTTAGGTGTTCGAATTTGTCATCTGAATGGGGAGCAGTAGTCGTCGAAAAAATAAATGTAAAAGGAAGATATCCAATGAAGACATTGCGGCATATAGGGAAAGGGACAAAATGAAACACCGAAAAAAAAGATAATGAAAATGTACCTATTAAAAATGATAATGCGAAAATTGAAAATGTAGAGATTGAAAATTTTGAAGAAGAAATCCCACCAAGTCATAATTCGAATTGCATAATTGACCATTTCAAAGATGACAATGCACAGGAACCTAATGCACAAGAACCTTACATATCTCCTAATTATAATCAACATGAAGGTTCTAAAACACCAAAATGGATAATTGAAATTGATGAAACGATTATGACTAGTTTGGAAGGAAAAAAATCAGAAAGAACCATTCGATTATGGGCTTCAAGACTATATCAGATGTTTTTCGGCAACAAGACAGTGGTAGAGCAATGTCAGCTTTTCATGCACTTATTAAAGATGCAAAAGATTAGATCTATAATTTCCAAATTGAAAATTCATGTCAATAAAAAGTTGGAAAGAAATGTCATTATTGTGAAGAATCTTTTTAGTGCTCTCAATAGCATTGAGAAAAATAGTAGAGAGAAGGATAATAGAGCTGCTCGAAGGGTTATTACAACCTCTTTGGTAAGTCATCATTTGAGAAAGGGTAGATATATAAGACAAACTTGTATTGATTTGAATCTAAATCATACTACTTTGAGAAGAGCACTTAGTCGACGAGAGAAAATTGATGATCCTCTTCAAAATGAAACATGGACATTTGGTGGGAGACTTCCACGTTTTGATAAGAGGCTATCTGACGATGTGAAGGAAGAAATTATACAATTTTGGCACTCTAACTCATGATTATCACCCAATGCTAAAGATGTCTTAAAGTTGAGAATTGGCATCAGAGACCGCATGCCACATCCTAAACACTATTTGGAGGTAAGTCAAACTATGTTGTTCAAAAAATTTAGAGAGAGTCATCCAAGTGTTCATATATCAAAAAGGGCTTTTGAATCTTTGAAGCCATTTTATTGTGTGCCACTCAAAATTCAAAATACATGTTGTTGCAAATATCATGGTGAGTTTTCTATGCACCATGAACTATTACGCTCCATCCACTCTACTTTGCATAATAAAGAAATGTTGGAGGATTGTGGGGCTAGTGGGCTTCCAAAATCATCAAGAGACTTGTTAGATCAACTCTTATGTCATAGAGTTGATGGTTGTTCCTTTTATAAAAATGCTTGCTTAAATGAGAAGTGTTCAGAATGTGGTGGCTTATCCAAGTTTGACACATGTTTCCATGAGGGGTGTTAACAAGATCTTGGAAAGACAATAGTGAAAAAAAGGGTCTATGAAATGGTGAAATACACATGGAAGAGTGGGAGTGAGAGCTCTAGATGTGAATTGGTTGGAAAAGATATCAATGTGGCTAATTTTATTTCAGATTTCAAGGCAAATCTTTTTTACAAGTATGCAAGACATAGTCACAGGTCTTAGTGGTTGGATCAACAATTTAGAATGTGTAAGGAGACTTTTCCCATTAGCACTATTATATCAGTTGTTGATTTTGCTGAGAACTACACATTGCAACCTCAAAATGAGACACAATCTCATTATTACAACTCTATTCAGATTGCAATTTTTGTTCACATAACATATAGACATGCCCCTGATAGTGCGGAAGATAATTGAAAGATTATTAGAGAGTATCATTTTTATATGAGTGATGATAGATCTCACTCTCACGAGTTTGTGCAACATTGTTTTGAGAATTTTTTTGATTTCTTACATGAGCATGCAATTGCTATGGATAGACATATCATTTGGTCAGATAACTGTACAGGTCAATTCAAGAATGCTCGCATGTTTTATTAGTTATGTAGGATGCATGTAGAGAGAGGGGTGCCTCATATTTGGAGTTTTTTTGAGTTCGGCCATAGAAGAGGGGAACATGATGGAGCAGGGG
The DNA here is from genome assembly GCA_028749045.1 of Cupressus sempervirens. NCBI lineage: Eukaryota > Viridiplantae > Streptophyta > Pinopsida > Cupressales > Cupressaceae > Cupressus > Cupressus sempervirens. The sequence goes on along the minus strand of CM053789.1, from coordinate 277,053,712 downwards.
CATGTGTGAAGAGAGCTCTAGTTAAGGAGCAACTGAAGATTTCAACAACAAAGCTTCTTAATGCTCATAGCATTGTTGATTGGTGTAGTTTAGCATTATCATAGGGGGGGAGTCTTAATTCAGTGGTACAAAGGTTCTTTTGGTTGGTTGAGGAAGGGTCCATAGGTGATAGATCATATTGTGCTATAGTGAGAGACTCATCAAAAATGCATTCATTTCAAAGCTCTAATTCTAGTACATGGACCATTTGGACACGACAACTACCTTGTTTTTGTCATACTTGTTTTCAGTGTGATTGGGACCACTGTGAGTCAAGTGAGTGGGTGGACACATGGGCTCCACATTATCTTACTCCATTTTCTATCATACCCTCTATCAAAAATTATGACATGGAAAGTTCACTTGAGCATAACCATCTATCAGATCTACTTCAGCCAGGACATGTCTTTGCATTGGTTGCACCATAGGGGAATGATGAGAAATTTGATTATTGGTTAGCACGTTGTGTAAGAGGCAAACAAAAACTTACACAACCGATCACAAGTGATGATGGATTCACGTATCCTACTGGTTTAGTGGTTGTTGCTGGAACATGGCTGCGGACATACATGCTTAGAAGGAACAGAATTCCTGCATTCGAAGACTATCAGAAGCACAAAGTAATTCTCATATATTCACATCTTATTATAGCAAAAAATGTAAAGTTATTGAAGAATCAAGGAAGACCAAAAGTAAAATAACTTTTTACTATTGCTAATACTGATCATGAAGCCTTGTTGAAGACCCTAAAATAGAGAGAGGACCCTATTGGAATACTCGACTAGGTATATATACTTCTTATTTTATTTTCTTCATAATGATTTAATGAATTGATTATTATCTTGTTTAATACAATAAGTTACTAATTTTTGTATGATATTGGAATGTAGGTACATCATGAAGAGTTGGAGGGGGGTGGTATTGGGGAGAATTTCTAAAATTTATGATGTAGTATGATGTAAAATGTGTAGTTTTTTGTATATGGTTTTTGTATTTTGGTAGGTTCTTTGTAAGGAATTATAAGAGGAAGATATTGAACAAGCTCTTCCAAATCATATTTGCATGTGATACAAGGCTATAACGATAATTTTAAGAGCATTTATAACTATATGAAAGATAATTGCATGCGGATATCTTATTACAAATTTGGTTTTTTCCTTATTTGACATAAAGTTGACATTATGATTATTAAAACTATTTTTTATCAAACTAATCAAATAAGAAAAATCTAGAAAGTATGAATGAACAATTAGAATACTTGATTTCTTCCATTTTGCAACCAATCATAGCATTTGAAAGCATAAAGAGTCATAATATTGTATAATGTTTTGAAAGATTTTCATATTGAAAAGTTGTATGAAGCACATTTGGGATAAACCATCAAATCCATGAGAGAAGATAGCATGTAGGATAAGCAATTAAAGCCAATAATCAAGATAGCACATGCATAATGACATGATATGAAGTTGGATATGAAGGCTATGAGTGGATGAGTCTTGAGGGAGATTAATTTAAGAATGCAATATTCTCCTCTAACCTTTTCTCAAGTTTAGAATTGATTTCTATCATGTGCTTAGAGAGATGAAGGTAAGAAAGATTATTTGTCTCTTCTAGCTCTTTGTATTGAACATATAGAAAAAGAGATGACAAGTGAACAAATTTAAGTGTAGTCAATAGATCAAGGAAACCATTTAGTGAAAGAAATTCTTAGTATGCATATCATAGATCATGAAGTTAGAAAATACCAATAGCTCTAAGACCAAAGAGCCATTTTAAGCATGTTCAAGCACTAGAGACATAGAAAATCAAAGTCAATTTATGAAACTCCCCTTAGCAAAAAATGCAAAAAAATATTTGCATTTGACGTTTTGACTTGGTTGAAAAAGTTTGACAATAATTGATAATATTGCAAGCTTGATGTTCAAAAGAAATTTTTTTTCCAAGAAAGATAGTGACACATGGAGTAGTCTTCAAACAATCAAGCAAGGCACAAAGCAACCTTTCATGATAGAAGTCAAAGGGGTCAACCTTTCTTGACAACTTTTCAAAATTTAACTCCCAACAGCTACAAGTTAGTGCCATTAGCTCCGAGTGGGTGGGTGAACCATAGTGACACCCTTGTTCCAACCACATAGACCCTTGATCGTCCGTGGCCACCCTGTACCGAGGAGTCTCCAAGGTGCTCTAAGTACATTTTGAGATTGATCTTTTGAGGGTCATAACTCAGAGCTCGTGAGGCCTATTGATGAACTGTCAAATGCTACAAGATGGTGATATTGAGGCCTAAAATAACCTATCTCATTTTTGAGAGATCACTTTTTTTTTGGATTCAGCATAGCGATCTCACTCGATGCCAAAACTCGCAGTGTGCCTTAGTTCATAGGTGCACCACAGCGTAACTTTGAAATCGCTGATCTTGGCATCGAATCATCAGTGCCATTAGCTCCGAATGGACGGGTGAACCCTAGTCACACCCTTTTTCTGGCCACCAAGACCATCCATCATTTGCAGCCACCCCATACCAAGGACTCTCCAAGGTGATATAAGTGCATTTGGAGGTCAACCTTTCGAGGGTCATAACTTAGAGCTCATAAGGGCTATCAATGAACTATCAAATGCTATAGGACGGTGATCCTAAGGCCTAAAATAACCAATCTCATTTTTAAGAGATCACATTCCGTTTGGATTCAGCACAGTGATCTCGCTCGATGCCAAAACTCGCAGTGTGCCTCAGTTCATAGGTGCACCACAACGTAACTTTGAAACCACTGATCTTGGCATCGAATCATCAGTACCATTAGCTCTAGATGGGTGGGTGAACCCTAGTCACACCCTTGTTCTGGCCATGAAGACCATCCATCATTTGCGGCCACCCCATACCGAGGAGTCTCCAAGGTGCTTTAAGTGCATTTGGAGGTCAATCTTTTGAGGGTCATAACTCAGAGCTCATGAGGGCTATCGATGAATTCTCAAATACTACAAGATGGTGATCCTAAGGCCTAAAATAACCTATCTCATTTTTGAGAGATCACATTTCGTTTGGATTCAACACAACGATCTCGCTCAATGCCAAAACTCGTAGTGTGCCTTAGTTCATAGGTGCACCACAGCGTAACTTTGAAACCACTGATATTGGCATCGAATGTCAGTGCCATTAACTCCAAATGGGTGGCTGAACCCTAGTCACACCCTTGTTCTGGCCATGAAGACCATCCATCATTTGCAGCCACCCCGTACCAAGGAGTCTCCAAGGTGCTCTAAGTGCATTTGGAGGTCGATCTTTCGAGGGTCATAACTCAGAGCTCATGAGGGCTATCAATGAACTATCAAATGCTATAGGATGATGATCCTGAGGCCTAAAATAACCTATTTCATTTTTTAGAGATCACATTCTATTTGGATTCAGCACAACGATCTCGCTCGATGCCAAAACTCGTAGTGTGCCTCAGTTCATAGGTGCACCACAGCATAACTTTGAAACCGCTAATCTTGGCATCGAATCATCAGTGCCACTAGCTTTGGATGGGTGGGTGAACCCTAGTCACACCCTTGTTCTAGCCACAAAGACCATCCATCATTTGCAGCCACCCCATACCAAGGAGTCTCCAAGGTGCTCTAAGTGCATTTGGAAATTGTTCAAGTTTGAAATGTAATGTTTATGCATTGAAAGATTGTATGTGTATCCCAGTTTGAGCCTTGTTCCCTAGCGCGGGGGTGGTCTCTTTGAGGCCTATGGTTGGGTGGAAAGCACCCATGGTACTTTTTATTTTGTTGTGTTGCATATGCAGATTTGTGTCCAAGGGAGCAATGGAAATGGCTTGGAATGATCATCTTGCAGATTGATGTTGGATGAGAAAACTTAACATTGTGCCTTCATTTGTGAATGAGGATTCACTATCTTGTTCATGTTCTCAATGATCATGTTGGACAATGTTCATGCTACTCATTGTCCATATCTTTCAACGTCCATGTTCCTTATGATTTTGAAAAGTCCCTTATGTTGCCCCATTTTGATGGAAGGAGATTGTATCATTGTTACCTAATGTACGTGTAGAAGAAATAATTGATAAGGTTGTATATGCATGTTTCATTTGGAGTTTATATTGTTATGAAAGCATTGGTACGAGTCACAGATTTTCTTTGACATCATTTTTATCATTTGAAAATGTGAAAGAAAGTTTTCTCCTTGTGGTATTGTAAATGACTAGTTGATAATAACAATCCGTAGATGTTATGTGATACCATTGATTGTATAAATTTAAAACTTAGTATATTTCTTACAATCTTGTTGTGTACTCAATAATTTGGAAGGAAATTTTTATGTTCATATCACATGCATGGATAACATTGATTTTTATTACCAAGCTTAATGCAATTCTAAGCAAGAAAATCATCAAATTAATTTTATGATATAACAAAATGAAGTTTGTTGTAAGAGAAGTCATAATAAAATGTATGAGATACATTGCTGTAGGCATGCATTTTCCTCTCTAGAAAATGTATGGTAAAGGCAAATAAATCAATTCCTTAATATAGAGCAATAAAATATTAAAGAATATTCCCAGATTCTAGACTGCTATCCAATAAAAATAAAAATAATAATAGCATATAGAGACTAATGAGTGTCCTAGACTAATATATTTTCTAAGTGACAGAATGGTACACATTACAATCTTGTGACCTCTAAGTCACATCCAACACTCAAATAATAAATTAGTAATTAAATAAATAAAAGCATATTAGTGTGCATGTTAGAGAATATGACTCAAATCTAGTTTTATCTAGTCAATAAAGCACATTGATACATTGATACATATATGTCAGAACGACAGGGTATGTTATATACAAACCTTATTTATACGCTTGCACCTAATCCTTGCATAAACAATTCATCTAACAAATTTAAATTGACACACTCAATACGATGGTGTAGTAGGATGTGTTTAAATACAGATCGTGTATTATTATTGAGTTAAGTACTTTGAATTGGCCCTTAGACTTACTAAGAGTTCCTCATTTTATGTGGTTACTAATTCATACTATGAAACTACTTTGAATCTTAACATGATTTGATAATAATAATATTGATAGTGAGAAAGTGAGCTTATGGTGAATAGTTAGATGTAATTTAATGTAAAAAGTAAATGTAATAGTATAGTAATTATAGTAATTAAAATAGTAAATGTAAAAGCATGGCAATGTAGCTAGATTAGTTAGTAGTTGATGAGCTAGATAGTTAGTAATTGTCTTTTGTTAGAGTGAGTTTAATTTATGTATTGAAATAGTAATTTTTGTGTTTAGAAAACTGTAGTGAGTGCTAGTTTGGTCAGGAAGCAATGTTGATAGATAATGAGGATATAGTAATATAGTAATTGTCACATTAATATATATTGTAATGATTAATGAATGTGTGTACATTGGCAATGAGGATAATAAGTAATTATGATCCCCTTCCCTCACATGCTAGAATCACGACCTAGTCCATATGATACAACTGACAGACCCTAATAGAATATTAGCATCAGAGGCTTGTTAGGATATGAATTACCTCACTAATTTATGAGTGTTATATCTTGAACTGACTCGTGATGCTAACTTGAACAAGACTATCATCCAATCTATTTGAAAACCACCTGTGACTAAAATGTTAACACCTTCACACTATTCACATGAGTCTTGAACTCCTATTCAATGATAACCTTGTTTTACAATATGTAATTTCTTATGCGACTTCATAAGCTACAAAAAAAATAAAAAATTGTTGTGTTTTTACTAGTAAAATTTAGGGCATGACACATGATCCACGATAAATTGAACAATACTAGATACTAAATTAATATGTATATCATTGTGCACGTAAATGACAAAAATATATATCAAAATACATGTATCCATAGACAAAATTTTACACAAATATATATCAAATATCATGTATCCATAGACAAAGTACTCAAATATATATATATATATATATATATATATATATATATATATATATATATCAAAATACATAGATCCATATACAAAATGTGGCTGATCCTGCCATGAGAATGTGTATAATATCAATGTTTTTGTATACAATGTGGCATATGCCATCTCCAAATGTCTCATGATGCATCCTACGAAAACTATACTATCCTAGGGTGTTGGTGGATGATCAAAATGCAGCCTCTTCGCTGCACTAGGTGGATCAGATGCCTCCTACATAAACAAAAAAGGAAAATCCAAAGTTAGACTACTAAATTTATATGATTCTACATATCTAACATTGAATTAATCAAATGCATAATGATCTTTTCCGTATTGGAGATTAATACTATCAAAATTTCATAATAAATACCTCTCTCGTCGACCTCCTACACTGGTCAGGAGTCCTCTCATATGCCCTCGGCAATGTTGGTACCTCTGTAATTGTGGGTTGTATATGTTCAAATAATTTTCTCAAATTAATCTACAATTTAAACTATAACATTATAATTCATAGCATGCTAAATTTATAACATATTAATCATGAATTCAAACTACAACTTACTATTGTAGGCTCCTCCTCAGGAGTGAGTGGCCGCGTCATCAAATCTACATAACTGTCTCATTGAACATCATGTGCACTAGGAGTCTCCTATGAGATAAAAATAGTAGTTGTTAATATCATGGAAATTAGCTTTGAATTTATTTATGAAGATAAGTGATGCAAGAGCATCCCATGCTCATTAGGGGAACATTGAAGATCCAAGGCATTACAGTGGTCATGGAACATCTCTTGAAGTCAATTGGGCAATCCTTGCATCAAATATGGCTCATGGAAGCATACAAAGTTATAATGTTGGACTCATATGTGGAAGAAAGTTGTAATTGGGCATGATATAGGATTTTAGGATTTCTTATGGTAGATGAGTCATTTGATAGGTTCATGTAGGTTGTCATGATCATATATTGTCATTAGACAAGTCAAAATGTTCTAGAATTGAGTTTTGGGGTTTGAACAAGCAGACCCTAGTTTTTAAGCCATTTTAAGGAGGGTTTTGAAGTTTGGGTGTTTAGGAGTGTGACCAAGACCTATAATCTTGAAAATCCTTAGTGTGTTGGTGCCTTTGTTGAAGCCTTGGTGTGTCTAATTCCTCCTTCTGTGTCCCAAAGTTGAAAGGTACATAAGTGGTGTCCGGAGATTTCTTGGTGAGGAATGAAAGAGAATCAGTGAGTTGGCCCTTGGGAAGGAAGAAAACCTGTTGTGAAAATGCCTCCTAAAAATCAAATGGCTAGAGAACTTGAAGAATTGAGAGAAGAGTTGGCAAAAGAGAAAAGAGAGAGGAGAGAACTTGAAGCATCTAGAGTGAGGGAAGAAAGATAGATGAGAAGAGAGAGGTTAAAGCTTATTGCAAGGATAGAATCCTTAGAAAAGGAAAGGCAAGAACCTAGAGGAGAAGAGGTTAGAGGAAGAAATCATGGAGAGAACCATGAAGAAGAAAAGGTTGGTAATGCAAGGCAAGAGCATGAGACAATAGATGATCTTGAAAAAGGAGATTTATGAGAATCATTAAGGCACTACAAGGTAATGGTGGGAAGAACCATATTGATTTTCCAATATACCAGGGTAAAATGGATAGTGAAGAAGTGCTAGGGTGGATAGAGGCCCTTGAGAACTACTTTGATCTTGAAGACATAGAGGTAGATAAGAAGGTAAAAGTAGCAACAGCAAGACTGAGAGGAACATCACTCACTTGGTGGACTAGTGTTTAGAATGAGAGAGAGGAAAGGTGGTCCAGGGCACCTAACCTATGTGGTAGGAAGGAACAAGTATCTCTGTTGCCAGACACCTTGCCACTCCATGAAAGCGAGGATTCAAGTAGATTAGGAAGTTGGAATAAAGGTTTGGTCCATATTTTACAAGTTGGTCTATGTTTTGTAATAAAGGAACATGTAAGGGCCACAAGCATTTTGGTGTGGTTATAAACCAAGTGACTCCATGAGAACAAAAGGCCTTAGAATAGGGTATTTAGAGTCTAAATAGTATTAGCAAAAAGTGGTTGTTTGTTTTTTTTTATGGTTGGGAACGCCTATATGGTTGTTCCAACGGTCATGTAGACCTTTATATATGTCATATGTGATCTCAGTTGAAAGGGGGAGATCAGAGTGTATGGTGGTTTGGAGAAAAAACAATAAAAACTTCAATTTTCTAGAAATTTACTTAGTTGCATTTAATAAATCCATATGACCAATTTTGAGTCAATGGAATAGTTTAGAAAGTTAGGGAATGCATAAAAACTATAGTTTGAAATTTGAATTTCAAATTCAAACGGTCATATTAGTTTTGGAGGGAAAGTAGTAATTTGGTATTTGTTTGATTAAATAAACCTTTGTAACCAACTTGGTCAGTAGGACAGGTGCATATAAGCCTATTTAAGTTGTAATGAACATATGCAAATTGGTACAGAAAAAATCACAAAAATTTTATAGAACAGCAATCATACTTTCCTCTGCATCAATTAAAAAAAATAAAAATAAATGATACTTATACATACAATGGGGCTCTCTGTGCGAATGAAAATCCTTGATGATCTAGGATGCCGAATCTGTACAAGCTCATCACCAGTAGCCACACCCTATATACAATAAATAATGTAATTAAATGAGATTACCACAAACATTTTACAAGAATGCATCAATATTTAATCAGTTAGAAAACATCTAATTACCTTTCCTTTGTCAATGCATGCTGGCTCACCCCCCGCACTTTGTCCCCCTAGGGTAGGTGGTATCTACAAGATAAAAGAAAGATTAGCAACCATATATGCTACAATATCAAATAGAAAAAAGAAATGTGAACACAACATAATGTTTCGTAGATGTCTCAATGCCAAATGAAATGGCCGAGGGTGTAGCATCATCTATCTGTCTGGGCTCCTCCTCGGTCATCAACTAAACATGAATGAAGATCACATACATGTAAAAGTCAGTATGGCTTAAAAATTAAAATTACTCTATTATAAAAATTAACTTTAAATCACATATGTCATAACAAAAAAATGTATACACATACCGACACTAAAGGAGTCCATGCCTCTGCATTCCCCTCCTCTCTCGCATCAAGGTCTGTAGCCTCTGCACGTGCATCTGGTGTATCCTCGTCTAATACAAAATGATACTCAGGAAGATCAGCTATGGGACCTAGGAAAATATTTTTGCATGTAATGCAAGTGTGAGGAATACAAATGTTTGATGAGCTAGCCGATGATGAAATAGCATCAACATCATCAACACGAGGAGGCAAGACTGACCTAGCCTGAGATATCATTACGCTACTCAGCCTATCAACGGCTTTGATGGTCTGAGAGCTAGCCTCTGCCATAATATCTAGATGTTGCACTCGAGGAGGGGGGGAGATATTAGGGGGGGGGGGGGGGGGGGAGGAAAAAAGTACCAAGTTTCTTCCACTGGGAAGAGGGTCTATCCTAAGGAGCTCCTAGTCCTAAGCCCATGTTGGGCTTCATGCTCTAATAGTTCACTTTAAGTTTCAACACAAATTCTACATATAATTTTCTAAGGAAATAAAATGGTATGTCTAAATTGCCATGTGGACGGATATCAAAGACCATCCACTAATGGTCCCAAAAATTTGCACGTATGGCATCATTTGTGCACCATTTAATCGATAGTTTGGTTTTTTTCGGTCAATTGGTATACCCATTTCTGGGTTACCAAAAAGGCTTGCCAAATCATCTTTGGTTATGTTGAGGGCCATGAACTCATCATAATCCAAACCATCATAAAAAATGTGGTGCATTTCATCACGCCAACGAAGAGCGGCATTTTGTAGGGTTTCAATGTTATCCACTATGGTGTTTAACATGGATAACATAGGAGCCCGTGTAGGTACATTAGTGTATGTTCTATGCAAACCTCTCAACTCAGTGAGATTTTCATTTATCAAATCCTTGATTTGAGGAGGGTTTTGAGGAGGTAGAGGATCATTTGGTGGATGGTTTTGTGGGGATACTGGATCATTTGGTGGTGGATTGTGAGGAATATTATTCCCTACCTCAATGTCATCATTTTGATCAGCCATTCCTATTGAATTGCAAAACGTAATATATATTAAAAAAAAATCTAAATTTTAACCATTTTTGTCAAAAAAACCCTAGATTCAACTAAAACAAACAAAATCATGTTAAAATCTATTAAATTTAGGTTAAAAATGAGTTAGGGGGGGAAAAAAAATACCTGATATCTGATATTCGATTTGGTATCTGATATTCGATCCGCGATGGCAATACTAGCCCGAATTCACATAAAATAAAGGCCGTGGGTCTGTGATTTTGTTTAATCCAATGCACAGGTATCGGATATCTGATATTATATCGGATATCCAATATAACATGGATATCCGATATAACATTACAATATATATAGTATAACATATAACATATAATATATATTACATTTTATATATTTTTATATTATATTTTATATTTATTATATTAATTTACTATATATTATAATATAAAATATTATTATTATATTATATCATATATATATTAGATTACATTACTATATATTATAATATATGAAATATTATATTATATTATTATAATATAATATGTTATTATAATATTATTATTATAGTATAATAATTATTATAATAATAATATTATTATATTATAGTATAATAATAATATTATTATATTATAGTATAATAATAATTATAATAATATTATCATATTATAGTATAATAATAATTATAATAATAATATTATTATAATATAATAGTATGATATATTATTTAATATTATTATTATTATTTTATATCAACAATAATAATATTAAATAATATATCATACTATTATATGATTTTAATTATTAGTCGGATATTTGATTTAAAATCGGATATCCGATATTATCGGTTATCCGATATGATATTGGATATTCGATAAGGCTCGGCTTAACCTTCCAAGTTTGGTTCCTGGGTAGGTAAAAAAAAGTCAGAGCGAATTTTGAAGTGCTTTTAGGCGTCTTCAAACTCTCTTTTTTCACATCGCCACTTTTTGGCACACCATGATCCTGCACATACCCTTTTCATAATCCTTAGAATCCTTAGCCATGAAACATGTTTTCTTTCCTTTGTCCTTGAATGATTTGAAGTCTTTCTTGCCATTGCACTTGTGACCTTTCTTCTCATTATTTTTTTTCTTGTTTGAGCACCTAGCAGCAATATGATCAATTTCCTCACATGAAAAAAAGATCAGAGGAACCTTCCCTTTGTATTTTCCTTTGCCTCTAGAATATTTCCTTGCTAGTAGAGCTTCAACCACCTCAAGATCACTATCAAAACTCTATTCTAATTCTACTTCACTTTATGATTAAGAATCCTTATTCATTTTGCCCTTTTCTTTGAGTGAAATCTTGGCTTCAAATGCTAATTCAATGTTCTCGGAACTTGAAACATAGTTGCCATAGTTATCTAGCTCAAATGTAGTCAATATTTCTACTATGGCCTCTAAATTTATCTTATGATTTTCTTCACATCTTCTTTCTTGAATTGTAGAAACTCTAATTGCATAAATGGGAAGCAATATTCTAAAAACTTTACTTACAACTATTTCCTCCTTGATATCTCTTCTAGAAGCCTTGATTGCACTAACACTTTCTTTGACTCTTTCAACATATTTAGCAATGTTCTCATCCTCTCTCATCCTCATTTGATCAAATTGTCCTCTTAGACTTTCTACTTTGGCTCTTCTCAAATTATCATCACCTCCATAGATATCTTTAAGCTTGTTCCACATTTCAAAGGCAATCTCTCAATCCTTGATATCATCAAATCCTTGATATTTCTAGGAAATCCTTGAAATATTTTAGATATAGATCTCTATTTTGCTTCACTAGATCCTCTCTGATTGAACACAACTTTGCTACTCCTCAAGGATATCTAATCCTTCTTCAAAATTTCCTCATACTTTCCTCTTCACATAATCAACACACTTGCATGCTCGCTCATTACACTTTAGAATTCACAACTTGACCTTTATTTATACCTTACAAATTGTCAAGTCAACTCATTTACAAGTTACATTTATCAATAATCATTACATTAGTTAGCTACAAATACTACATGAAACAATTAAACTTTATTTTCCAAAACAATGAAATCCTTCATTGGCTAACCCTACTTGATAAACACTGTTCTAGAAATGATTTCTAGTGTTAACCAATTGAAGCTCAGTGAATACTGTAAACTCTACAAAATCCTTTGGAGATTGAATGAACTTGATAAACACTGAATTTCTTTTGCTAACATTGTGAGCTTGATAGAAACTAACTTTTACCATAGTGTTTCCCTACTTTTCATCCTGTACCCATTATGCAAAGTGAAGAATGATCTTGTGTGTCAATTAGGTTTAGGTATGTCTGAGTCTTTTTCTTTTCCCTAAGTAAAAGGTCTCTCCATCAGGTTTTCATCTTCCTTCCTCTCTCGCACTACATAACCAAGTGGGTTTCCCTTGTAAGTTTTGTGGGTAGCCTAGGATCCTTTCAATGGAGATTCTTGGGTCGTATCATGATCTCCACAAAGTCATTTTTGAGAATGAAATTTCCCATGACACATTATAGTTTGCATATAAAGAAAATGAAGTCTATAGAAAACCTCGCATTGGCTTCTCCATGGCGAAGTTTTGAACTATGAAGGTGATTTACTATCGAGGTCAACAAATGAGGTATACAAGCTAAAGTAGGGAAGAAATGAGTTGTTTTAAGGATAGATCATGCTTACATTGCAATATTCTACCTTGGGAGTCATTCAGAATTCATGATAATGATTGAAATAGCATTTGGTGGAAAACTCTGAAGTAACTGTTATCATTTTTTCACCCGCCAAAGATTCAAATTTCAAACATTCGGCTTGTCTAACGGCTGATTCCCAAAGATAATACTATTTTAATACCAAGCCCTATGATATTTTTTGCAGCCCGCAAGTTCATAATCATTAGATTTGATGAGGATCTACGGTTGGCGCTATCTCACCATCAGAAGCTATGCGAGATTTATGTTCGCGACATGGTGCCCTTTCGCCACGTGTCCGATGGGTCCAATGGGCTGGCCAAACATGTTTCAGCGGGTCAAAAAATTCCATGGCACCGTGGGTGCTATGTCAATATCGTTCGTTGGCCGAAAAATCTTCATAGCGACATAGCACCTGACAGAAAGGGTTTCACAGCGGGCAGCTTGCGTCACCGGGAAAGTTTTACAATGGACAGTCAGTTTTCATGGGCCAGAAAGTTCAGAAGGTGGCAAGGCACCATGTTGCCATCAAAAAACTCATAAGTTTTCTGATAGCGACATAGCGCCCGACCGGCTGGAGGTTATTTCTATGATGAGTCCCAATGTCGACGGCAAGGTTCACAGCAACGGAAGAGATCAACGACGAGAGCTTCAGGCAAGTGGTTGGATCCCATTTCGTACCTCATCTACCCAGTTGGTGGAGTTCGGTGCCATATTGGTGAATCATTAGAAGACACGTGCAAATTAGAAGACATGTCATCAGTTGGTTGCTATGGCGCTATGGGGAATTGGCCTTCATTTCCTCATAGCAACATAGCGCCTTGTTGACACGTGGCCACTCTGTGGGGTCAAAGTCTTGAGTCTTCCAGGTGGTGCTTCATTAGTCCAATGGAGAACAACCATGTATGCCATGTCAGAATATAGTCAGTGCATGGGACCAGATCTTCAACACGGCCAATGTAGTCAAAGGTTAAGATCTCCACCGTCGGATCTGCAGAGATCAACGGTAGGTGCCATTGCGCTATGAATAAACCGCACGAGATTTACATTAGCAACATAACGCCTAGAGGACATGTGTCTGGTGGGTCCAAGTTTGGAGGCACAGGAAATATAGATGGTTGGCACATGGCCAGTTCCCATTGATTGATACACTGAGGAGCAGGGGGCAGTATCTATCTTGCTTGTCGTCGGATCAAGGAAAATTGACGGAAGGCACCATGTCGCCATGGTGAAGTTGCACGATCTTTACCATAGCGACATGGCACCCTTTTGCCATGTGTCAGTAGGGCTAGGTTGCACCAAGGTATGTCTGTCAGGTATTGCCAAGTGTCATTCAGGTGTGGTGCAGTTGCTGAGGTGGCACCAGATATGATGGGCCTGGGGTAAGGATAGCGCAGAGCATGATGAGTCTTCATGATCGTCAGATCAAGGCAGATCAATAGAAGGTGTTGTCTTGCTATGGTGAAGTTGTGCGATCTTTACCATAGCGACATAGCATCTTGCTGACACGTGTCTCACTGGTAGACCAGGGTTGATGGTTAGTGGCCGACAGTTAATGTTGCAGTCAGGTTTGTAATCACCACAATTAGTGATAACAGTTCGAGGGTAGTGTGGTTAGTTCAATGACGGAAGGTCAACCACAGAGGACTTCCCAAGTGGCAGGACGAAAAGAGGCGATTGGCCTGCGTGGCCTAGTTGGTGCATAAGGAGCTGTTTGACTTGCTTTGACCTCGTGGATTCATGAGCCAAAAATAATGAATCAAGTTTTTTGCCACAAGATTTTGATCCTATGATCAATGCCACCGACTCAGAAGTGAATGCAAAGTGCAAGGACATTCTACCACCATTACAGATCTATCTACTATGTCAGGGGATGTTTTCTGGTGTCGTTCTGTCTTCTCCAGGCTCTTTCTCAGAGGAATATCAGATTTTGGTACTTAAAACCACCAAATCTTTGATTGTATTTTCAGGGTGAGAAGTTAATGCCAGTAGTTGAGAAGTAAATGTAATGCAAAAAATCTTCAGTTATGCCTGAGCTATAAAGGCAATTTTGTGATCTTTTCTTAGGGGGACTCCTTTTCTAATTTCTCTGCTACTACTCGCAGATCGGTAATGTAAAATTCCCTTTGTCTCTGAGCTGTATAACATTCTGTATCATCTCCTTCAGCCATCAATGTGTGTGTGCATCCATCTTGCCTCTCATTGGTGTATTGTTGAGATCTGTGGCCCGCATACTGTATCTATTTTTGACCTATTGGATAATATATAAGTGAAATCTTTTTTCCTTGTGTTATTCAGTTTGGCTTCTTGATCTGTATGTGGTTGTTGATTGACATAAGTTTGGGTGTGTATGTCTTTTGAATGTTATCTCAGTTTGGTAGTGCATATATGGGCAGAAATGAGTCTGAACACTCTATTTTGGTGCATCACCTCCTTAGATTGGACTAGGTAGATTTTCTTTCATGCTCTCCTTCTCCCTTTTCCTCTCCAAGAAGTAGATAGGTGCGCCCTGATAGTAAGAGGAAGCCGGCCTTCTCCAAAGACTCAACCTTGCATTTCAAGTCCCACAGCTTGGAGGTTGTTTCCATGTTTCACTAGGTTGTCCTCGCGCATAGGCCTTGGACAAGGGTGCAAACCTAAGTGACAATAGTTTTTGGCACGCCTGGTGGGACCCAACCACTCTTTCAAACTAAAATTTAAAGTCTACTAGTGTTGAGAAGAAAGAGTTTTAGAGATTAATGCTGAAGAGGTAGTGCTGGCTTCAGTATTCAAGCCTTCAAGAGGCTAATTCTTCAAAGTAGTTGGCGACTCTGAACATCAACAAATCTAGTTCCAAGCCAAAGTTGTAGAAATTCATGCCCAAAGCTGAAACAAGGGCATCTTCTAGAGGTAAATTTCAATATCAAGAGCTTTCTCTTTCAAATCCTAGAAGGAGGACTAGACATTCATTGTCACCAATTAGGGGTGTAATAATAGTTAATATACTTGTAAGATCTGTCTCTACTCCTACTGTCCGAAATTAGCCTAGATTGCCATCAACACTCATCAATAGAACACTTGTTTACATGGCATAGCCAAGAGTCCATGCTTTTGCCACCTTTAATGGTGGAAGTCCTCTATTGTTAGCCCAAAGACATGATATACCAGTATCTACACTAAAAAGTATACATAATTTTACTGGAAAAACTTCCATCTCCCCTTTAGAGCATATCCAAGAAGTAGCAAATTTCTTTAATATTCATGGTATCATAGAAGATGATGTTGCTATCAGACTTCTAGCCTCATCTTTAAAAGGGAAAGCACTATAGTGGTATAGAGGCTTACCTCATGGTTCTATAATTGATTGGGATGGACTAGGAGCAGGGTTATGCAAACATTCTGAGGATAGAAGTGACCATCTATCACTTTTAGAGCAGCTGACTACTATAAAAAGGGCCCCCCATGAATGTATTACTGATTTTAATTATAGGTTTCAAAAGACATGGGATAGAATACCTACTATAGTGAAACCTACCCCTAGTAATGCCTTCTTGCGTTACCTTAGAGCTTTTAATAGTGATATTGCTACTAGAATCAAAACTATGGGAGGAGATACCCTTCCTAATGCTTATGAGATAGCCATAAAAGCTAAGAACATCCTGATATAAGGAGGAAAGTTGGCTTCAAGGCCCCCTATGCCTTTCTTTCTTGATGTTCCCAACCACCAACCAGCAATGGCCCCTCTTCCTACAACTTCTATATCACAAGCCCTTCCTCCAGTCCCTCAAGCTTCCACATCCTCAAATGGGATAGATGAACTCAAAGAGATGCTGCAAGGTCTAGTGCTGAATACAGATAAAAGAGAGAAGACCCTGGATAAAAAATTGCAAGAGCAGGGGAGGGAGTTGAAGGACCAAGGGAAGATATTAGAGGATAGTTTTTCTATAATACAAAAAATGAGTAACAAGGTGGTGGCCCTAGAAAGGCAACAGGCTCAAGGTGGCAAGCCTCTCCAATTGCAATATCAAGCTCCAAATGGTGGTAGCCCTCCTAATAAGTGGAATAACTCTTTTGATCAGGGTAGGCAAAATAGTCATGCTTCTGCTTGAAGCTCAAATCAGAATAGAGCTATAGTCCCTCAAAACAACTTGGCCCAAGATCATGATTTTGGCCTTCCTGCAACTATTCTTATGCCTATTGCATGTGCCAGAAGGCAAAATCTTATTTGGCCCTAACTGACCAAAAACTGCAGCAAAGAAATCATACAAGGAGGATCATCCCAAGGAGGCCTCATATATTCAAGGACATGATGATTTCTCTTTCATGAATCATCAGGTTGGGGAGCATTGTAATGTAAACCAGGATTCCATTGCTCATAACACTAGAAGTAAGAAGAGAGCTATGGAACATGCTGCCCCTCCTTCTCCTAGGTAGGCCTCAACTTCAAGTGCTACACCTCATATACAAGTAGCAAATGAACAAACAAGTACTTCATAGCAGAAAAAGGAAGATCCTAGAAGGAAAGATGCAAGTGATCCTTATGTTTCCCCATCTCAACCTCTTATAAGTGAAGCTCCCAAAGTTTCTACCAAAGTTCCCAATACACCATTCAGTGTGGTAGAGCAAATGAAGAAGACCAATGTGAATATCTCTATGTGGGATGTTGTTGCTACCATACCAATGCAGAAGAGCATGCTGCAGCAAGAATTAGAGAAGATTGAACCCAAGGATCAACCATCTACCATGGAGAGTGCCACAAGTCTAGTACAACCAGTAGGGGATGTGGAGACAAATAAGAAGGTTAGACCTCCTCCATTCTATGTTTCTCTGATTATAGGGGGCAAATTAGTCCACAATTGCATGATAGATTTAGGGGCTAGTAGCTCAGTAATGCCTAGGTGTGTTGTTGATGCTTTAGGAATGAAATATGAGCCCATTGTTAGGGATGTGTTACAATTAGATGGTAGTACTATCAAAACTATGGGTATCCTTAGGAATGTGGAGATGGCCCTACATGCATGCCCTGGTTGCACTGTGATTCAAGACATATCTGTTGCTAAAGTCAAGCCCTATTTTGCTATTTGTCTTTCAAGAGACTTCACTACTCAAATTGGTGGATTCATATTTGCTGATTGGTCATATATGTCATTTAAGACTAGATATGAAGCCAATGCCTCAATTAGAGTAGAACCTCAAGCCCTTCATCACATTGAATCTTACAACCTCAATCCCATCAACATGAATTGCCTTATTCTAGAGATGGATGAAAACAACATAGTAAATAAGGTTGCCACTTCCATAGCAGAGATTTCTGATTTCTTCTTGGATGAGTGGGCTAGTACGTATTAGTTTGAGCCTATGTCAGAGACTCTTGAGATAGGTCTTAGTACATATTGCATAATAGAGAAAGATGCTCAAGTTCCTGATCTTGTTGGGACTAATGATGATATAAATGGAACATGGAGTATGTACTTTGATGGCTCAAGGAATAGAAATGGATCAGGGGCTACTGTTATGTTGATCTCTCCTGCACAAATAAGATACTACTTCTCCTTTAGGCTCCAATTTAGTTGCACCAATAATGTGGCTGAGTATGAATCCTTGATTCAAGGTCTCTTACTTTCCCAAAAGAGAGGAATTCAAGCCTTGAGAGTATATGGGGATAGTGAGTTGGTAGTTAACCAAGTGAGAAACTAGAATATCACCAAAAATGGCCTGCTCAAGTCTTACAAACACAGAGTCTAGGATTTTCTTGAGGGCTTCAATGCATTTAATAGTTAGAGCATTAATAGGAAAGAAAATAAACATGTTGATAGACTTGCAGCAGTGGGTGCATCTTATGATGTACAAGGGAATCTTGAGGAGGAGGAGAAGAAGCAACAAATAAGGGTGGTAGTGAGGCCTACCATCCCTGAAAACAACACTCATTGGCAGGTGTTTGATTCTAATGAGCAAATTGTGAGGTTCTTGCAGAATGAGGCAGAATTCTCAGATAGAAACTAGTCAAGACCGCAAGATCAGTATGGTGATCAGATCATTCATCTCAGTTCTAAAAAGTTACCAAGGGTCTCATTACCTTGGGGAGTGTTTTTAATCCTGATGATCAAACAAGAGGAAAAGGAATGAATCTAGCTGCAGAAAAGGATGATCATGCCCCAGTTATAATTGCTAATGGAAAATCTCTAAATATGGGGAAGGTATGTTCTGAAGCTGAGCAAGAAAACTTCATCTAGTTATGTCAAGAATTTAATGATGTATTTGCTTGGACATATGATGATTTAAAAGGGTTTGACCCTAGTTTTTTTCAGCATACCATGGATTTAATTGATAAGGCCAAACCAGTAAGGCAAAAACAAAGGGTAGTGAATCCTAAGATAGAACCTCTAATGAGAAAAGAACTATCCAAGTTGATAGAGGTGAATATAATATTTCCTATCAAACACTCATCATGGGTAGCTAACCTTGTCCATGTTAGGAAGAAAAATGGAGAAATCAGACTGTGTGTGGACTTTAGGGATCTTAATCAGGCTTCTCTTAAAGATCACCATCCTCTCCCTTCCATGGAGAAAATTCTATCCAAGGTCAGTGGTTCAAGGAGATTCTCTTTTCTTGATGGATTTTCTGGTTATAACCAAGTGTTGGTTAAAGAATCTGACAGACATAAAACATCATTTACTACTAAATGGGGCACCTATGCTTATTGCAAGATGCCATTTGGACTAAAAAATGCAGGTGCCACATTTCAGAAGGCAATGGAGATGGCCTTTAAAAAATTAATTGACAACTTTGTCTTAGTATACCTTGATGATATAACTGTGTATTCAAAAAATATAGAAGATCATTTTGATCATCTAAGACAGGTATTTCTAAGATGTAGAGAGTTTGGGGTTTCCCTTAACCCAGCCAAGTGTGTCTTTGTTACAAGCCAAGGAAAATTATTGGGACACATTGTATCTGAGGATGGGTTGACCATTGATCCAGAAAGAACAAAGGCAATACTTGCCCTTCCTCTTCCTAAACACAAGAAGGGGCTGCAAAGTTTACTTGGTAGGATAAATTTTGTAAGAAGGTTTATTCCTAATCTTGCTACCATGGTGAAACCTCTTACAACTATGCTTAAGAAAGGTATGGTCTTCTCATGGACCAAGGAAGGGAAGGAGAGTTTTGAAGAGATCAAGACAGCCATAGCCTCAGCCCCTACTCTCACAAACCCAAATTTTGAAAAAGATTTCATCCTCTACACTCTAGGTGGTGAGTCAAGTATCTCTGCTATCTTGAATCAAACAAATGACAAGGATGAGGAGCAGCCCATAGCCTTATTTAGTGAAGGGCTCAAGGAATATGAAGATAAGTACAACTTTTTTGAGAAGCAGGCCCTTGTGATCATCAGAGCCTTGAAGAAATTCAAGCACCTCTTATCCCACAATAAAATTTATTTGTTGGTGTTCCATGCTAGTGTAAAAGACTTCCTGTTAAGCAAGGATATCAGTGAAAAGAGAGCTAGATGGATCACTAGGGTAATGGAATATGATGTTGATATTCAGATTACCAAGCTGCTAAGAGGGAGAGGATTATGCAAAGAAATGTTATCAGGCCAGGATTTAGATGAAGAGGCTACTATGGTAATAATAGAGCAGTAGGAGGAAGGAAATGTTAATGGTCCAAGGAGTTGGATAAATGACATGAGGAACTTCTTATCAGGGAATGGATACCCTCAAGGATTGGACAGAGCTAAAAGAAGATAATATAGACTACAGTCCATTCCCTATGTTGTAATTGATGGTATCCTATTCAGGAGGGATTTTAATGGGACCCTCTTGAGATGCATTGAAAAGGATCAAGCTGAGAGGATGATTAAGGAACTTCATGATGGCCTTGATGGTGGCCATTTCTTTGCAAGAACAATAGCCATGAAGATCATGAGGGCTAGTTATTATTGGCCATCTCTGTTCCATGATTTTTATGGATATGTGAGGAAATGTGCTTTCTTCTCAAGCAAATAGAGGCTTGCAGCTCTCCCCCTTCGTCCTATTCAGGTGGATCAGCCCTTTACCCAGTGGGGGTTGGATTTTATAGGCCCCATTAATCCTCCATCTAGTGCAGGTCATAAATGGATTTTGGCTGCTATTGATTATTTCACTAGATGGATAGAGGCAGTTGCCTTGAAGGATGCCATTGAACCATCAGTTGTTGAATTCCTTGATGAGACTGTATCTAGGTTTGGTGCTCCTTCTACTATCATCTCAGACAATGCTAAGTCTTTTTTTGGAACCCAAATTTGTGCATGGGCAATGAATCACAATATTTACCTGAGCACATCATCAAATTACTATCCCCAAGGTAATGGTTTGGCTGAGTCTTCCAACAAGAATCTAATAAGAATCATGAAGAGGACAATAGAAGACAATTAGAGGATCTGGCATAAAAAATTAAGGACTACTCTGTGGGCTGGTAGGATAACACCTAAGAGATCTGTTGGGAATTCACCTTTTGTGTTGGTATATGGTAGGGAGGCCAAACTCCCAATTTCATTGGAATTCCCATCCTTGGAGTTGGCTCATCAGCTGGAATTGATTGAAGATAATGCCATGTCAGTAAGAATGGTAGAGATGATTGAACTAGAGGAAAAGAGAAATAAAGCTATGCAAACCCTAGAGATACATCAGCAGCAAATGAAAAGGAGTTTTGATAAGAAAACTAGGGTCAAAACCTTTAGAGAGGGAGATTTAGTTCTAAAGTGGGATGCAGATAAGGCAAAAATAGGAAGACATTCCAAATTTGATGCACTATGGAGTGGCCCCTATCTGATTGCCAGTTGCAAATAGGCTAACGTGTTCTAGCTAAGCTAGCCCAATGGAGAGATTTTGCCCATTCTAGTCAATGGGATCTATCTGAACCCCTATTTCTAAAAATTTGTGAATCCATGTACATAAGTAGTTTAGTTTCTTTTCTATTGTTTCCTACTTTTCAAGAAGTGCATGGGCACAACCATCTCCCTGTGATGTAGCAGATTTTGAGGTGTCTCAGGTTGCAGAGGAAGTTTTATTTTCTGTTTCCGGTTGCAGTTGCAGAGCTAGGGTTTTCAATGTTTTGATCTCCTCACAGGTAGGGTTAGGGTTTCACAGTATGCACAGACCCATTTTTTTGACTCCATAGCCCAATGGATACATGAGGCCACTGGTCACACACATAGCAGACTTGTGTCCCCTGTGAGTCGCCAGAAATGTTATCATTTGTTCACCCGCCAAAGATTCAAATTTCAAACATTCTACTTGTCTAACGGCTAATTCCCAAAGATAATACTATTTTAATGCCAAGCCTTATGATATTTTTTGTGGCCCACAAGTTTGTAATCGTCAGATCTGATGAGGATCTACGGTTGGCACTATCTCGCCATCAGAAGCTGCGCGAGATTTATGTTTGCGACATGGCACCCTTTCGCCACGTGTTCGGTGGGTCCAACGGGCTGGGAAAACATGTTTTGGTGGGTCAAAAAAATTCCACGACACCGTGGGTGCTATGTTTCTATCATGTGTTGGCCAAAAAATCTTCATAGAAAAATAGCGCCCAATGGAAAGGGTTTCACGATGGGCAGGTTGTGTCATCGGGAAAGTTTTACGGCGGACAGTCAGTTTTCATGGGCCAAAAAGTTCAAAAGGCGGCAAGGAACCATGTTGCCATAAGAAAACTCACAAGTTTTCTGATAGTGACATAGCGCCCAGCTGGCCGGAGGTTATTTCTATGGTGATTCCCAGTGTCGGTAGCAAGGTTCACATTAACGGAAGAGATCAATGGTGAGAGCTTCAGGCAAGTGGTTGGGTCCCATTTCGAACCTCATATGCCCAGTTGGCAGATTTCAGTGCTATGATGGCGAATTATTGGAAGACACGTGCAAATTAGAAGACATGTCATCAGTTGAGTGCTATGGCGCTATGGGGAATTGGCCTCAATTTCCTCATAGTGACATAGTGCCTTGTTGACACGTGGCCGCTTTGTGGGGTCAAAGTCAAAGTTTGTGGCGCAAGGACATTCTACCACCATTACAGATCTATCTACTATGTTAGGGGATGTTTTTTGGCACCGTTCTGTCTTCTCTAGGCTCTTTCTCAGAGGAACATCAGATTTTGGTACTTAAAACCACCAAATCTTTGATTGGATTTTGAGGGTGAGAAGTTAATGCAAGTAGTTGAGAAGTAAATTTAATGCAAAAAATCTTCATGTATGCCTGAGCTATAAAGGCAATTTTGTGATCTCTTCTTAGGGGGAATCCTATTTTGATTTCTCTACTACTGCTCGCAGATCGGTAGTATAAAATTCCCTTTGTCTCTGAGCTGTATAACATTCTGTATCATCTCCTTCAGCCATCAATGTGTGTGTGCATCCATCTTGCCTCTCATTGGTGTATTGTTGAGATCTGTGGCCCGCATACTGTATCTATTTTTGACCTATTGGATAATATATAAGTGAAATCTTTTTTCCTTGTGTTATTCAGTTTGGCTTCTTGATCTGTATGTGGTTGTTGATTGACATAAGTTTGGGTGTGTATGTCTTTTGAATGTTATCTCAGTTTGGTAGTGCATATATGGGCAGAAATGAGTCTGAACACTCTATTTTGGTGCATCACCTCCTTAGATTGGACTAGGTAGATTTTCTTTCATGCTCTCCTTCTCCCTTTTCCTCTCCAAGAAGTAGATAGGTGCGCCCTGATAGTAAGAGGAAGCCGGCCTTCTCCAAAGACTCAACCTTGCATTTCAAGTCCCACAGCTTGGAGGTTGTTTCCATGTTTCACTAGGTTGTCCTCGCGCATAGGCCTTGGACAAGGGTGCAAACCTAAGTGACAACAGTAACTTCTCCATGGTGAGTTTTTGACCCAAGAAGTCAATTTTTTGAGAAAGACATTGGTAAGGGAGAAAAGAAAGTAAGTGGGTTCCTTCTTCACTTTTGCAGCCCTTTTTGGATTTTTTGAAGCTTGGAGGCATGTTAACTTAAAGAGTTAAGTGAAAATAAAGACAACGGTAGAAAAATAGAAGTTACCTTCTCCTCAGCGAGTTTTCGACCCTGGAGAGCAATTTTCCACATCTATTGAAAAATCACTTTTGTAGGCATGTTAGGCTCATAAATTAATTGTAGGATGCTTAAAAGGGATAATGGAAGCCAATTGATCACATTTGGGAAGATATCTTGAGCAAAATCTGACTAGGCAGATTTTTCCCCACATAGTACTCCATTCTTAATTTTTCGCAACTTGGTGAAAAATGAGAAAGTAAGTCTATAATAAAGGAAAGTAACCATTGGGCCAATAGGAATAGTGAAATCACATGTAAAAATCTATTTTCAGCCATATGTGGATGTGGAGGAGAGTCTTAATATTATGATGGCTAGGATAATCAAGAGAACAAGGAAATGGTTTGAGTGGATAACCAGAAAGAGCTAGAGTAAGGGTATAGTCACTCAAGCTTCTAGAGAAACTACAATGCCTACTTCATTTTAGAGTGCTATAGTGGGTGTGACCATATCTTCCACCCAAGGACCAACTCAACCCATGGGCAGAGGTGATATACCCCTAGATAAGAATGTTAGTATAGCTCCAACATGTCATGATGGTTCCTTGCCAGTTAGAGGAACCTAGATTGGCACAAAAGAGATGAAAGTGAAAGAACCAAAGGACAGTGCTCCTACTCCAACACATTCCCCACATACTACTCCCATTCCACCTCCTTACACTACCCCTATTCCTTCTCCGCATACCACTCCAATCCCATCCCCTCATCATAGCCCTATGCCATTAGCAAGTGCTTCACTTTTGAGGTTAGGTAGCTCCCCCATATAGATAGTAGACTTAAGGGATGGAAAAAGTAGTAGTAGTGAGTCAACTAAATAAAATGAAGAGATGAAGAAGACTCCAAAGATAGAGAAGGGCTAGGCTTCTTCCAAACTCATCTCAAAGGACTCAAAGAATCTTTTCTCTTCAATTGTTGTAGCCACAACTCTAGTGAAGAAGAAAATGTTTAACATTGAATCACTTGGAATAGCCTCCAAGGTGATAGGAATTGATTCTTGGCTAGAAGATACTTTGGAAAGGAAAAGAAGGAGAAAGGATGAGAGTGCTTCTACAAAAGACACTATATCCCTCACGGTTCATTCCAGGACTGCATTGGCAAAGGTCAAGAAGTAGAAGGCTTTGTCCATACTTGGGTAAGATCTAGAAATAGGGCACTTGACAATGGAAATAGCTAAGACAAACAAAGGGGAAATAATTGAAGATATGATACCTAATGATTTTACTCTGCATTCGATTGATCTTAGAGAAGCCAGCATGACACAAAGGTTGGCTTGTGGAGATCAAGTAATGAGGTGATAGAAGGACAGTTGGAGACTCTCAAATCGTCAAAAATCAAGATGAACGAAGAAATAGAAGAATTGAATAAATTCATCAAGTAGCTAGTCACTCCACTAGCAACTATTTCTGGTATGTCTGTGACTCAGACTCCTAGTGCAGTTGAAGTGCAAGATCTCATCTCCTAGCTCCAGGAAGATAGGCACTATGGCTAGATCGGTAGAGAATGGATTGAGAAATTCAAATGAGAAGGGGTTTCTCTCAAAGATCAAATTGGAAATGTTATCCTCAAACTGGAAATAGAAAATGATAACATATTGCCTAACAGTAACACTCTAGCTAAAGAAAGAGTTAGATGTGATGAACACATCTCTCTTTTAAAGATGATCATCTAGATGAAAGTAAAAGAAGAAGTTGAAGCAAAGATTTTAAAGAAAGGTAATGAAACTTTGTTTGAATGGCTCCAAAGTATGTAGTTCAAGCTAGAAATGACTCATGAAGTTGACAAAGGACTCAAAGAAATGAATAGTAAAATATAGAAGGCTCAAGATAGAGGATTTGAGCTTATGAGAGGGCTACACACTAATTCTTAGACTAGTGGTTATGGAAAGGCTCTCATTGGAATAGATGTAATGAAGAGTAAATTCTCAACATTCCTAGATAATCTATCTAGAGTGGCCTATAGTAGTCAAGACAGAATCAAAAAACTCCAGACACTCAATGGGTGGATACATGTGGCTATAGAAGAGTTGCCAAGTTAGCTTAATGCTATAAAGGAGTTGGCGCGGGAACACTCAAAATGGCTTTTGAGATTTACTAATATACACATACCCAACCATAAGGAGCTGATTCCAATAATGGTTGATGCCATGTCACATAGAGTGAAAACAAGAAAAGGGGAAGAAGTCTAAATGATTCATATTATGACCCCTTTTTGTTTTCTTTTGTAATTTTATAATACGACAAATTAGCACCTTGCCATTTGTCATCCTTAGAAGATGAACCAATTAAACTTCCATTGTAATGATCATCTCAAAAACTCTATATGTATGAATTGAAAAGATTAATGAAAGGTCGAGAAAATTTTGGTGTGAAGTACTTTTTGTTGCAGAGACAATTAAATGGTATTTTATGTCAATTATTTTCTATTCCAATTAGTATTGTGTTTAGTTCATGCTTTCTCTTTTGTTTAAAATTGGAACAAGGGAAGAATAGAGTTTTACCTCCCCTATTTTGAGGAAATGGATGAATGTAATAAGTATTGGTATCGTTCATTCAAAGAGGAATTCCTTCTAGCATTTCTAGTTTATTAGTCATAGTTCATGTTTGAATTAGCTTAGTTCGACATTAGTTAATTATGTGGATCAAGTTTATGGGTTCATAAGATGTGTGGATGCATAAATATATTTTAGTGTCAAGAAACTTCAATCTACCTGAGTTGGATTTTATTTAGGTCTAGCTTGGTTGCTTGTCTACTATTCTTGGGTTAAGAACATACCCCAAAGTAGTTTAGGATAGAAACATAATTCATTGAAAATCTATTTTATGGAGTTGTACCCACCAATTCAAAGGAAAGCTAAACCCTCCATAAGGAGCTTTTTGACTATTTGTGATTAGATATTGTTTCAAATTGGGCATTAAAGAGTAATAATCTAAAAGACCAAATCTATTTTCCTATTTTTGATAAGCTTACAGAGCTCGGTTTTCCTATCTTAGACATTCCAAAATAGAAAAGTGAAAACAAGAGTCCAAGTAGGCCACCTTCCCCTATTAGGAATCAAGACACTAGTACTTCAAATTGTACTTGTTAGGTGTTAGCACTCCACGGAGTTACTACCCGTCTAGTTGTTAATTTCCTGTCATATATTGCCAGAACAATCATGGCCACTCTATGGGCTATGGCAATAGGGCCATTAGCATTAAATGCTTATCATCCACTCCTAGCTAGTTCAAGCAAGAATTTTCCTAAATTCTTAGGTGATGGGAAAGTCACTACAGATGAACACATTAAAATTTTCTTTGCAACCACTCATATCTTAGGAGTGGGACATGAAGATGTTGCTATGAGATTGTTCATAGAAACTCTCATGAATAATTTAGTAGACTAGTTTTATCATCTAGCTAACAGCTCAATAACTAATTGAGATACATTGAGAACCACCTTTGAGACAAGGTTCAAGACTACAGAAGATGAACATGCCCCACTAATATAGTTGACTTCAATTAAGAAGAAACCCACTATGAGTATGAGTGATTTTGTTGCCAAGTTTAATAAGATTATTAGCAGAATACCAACCACTGATAGACCCACACATGGTAATTTGAACTTTATTTATTAGTGTGATGCCTCCAGATGTTAATTATGATTTGAGGAGAGCACATCCCATGGATCTAGCTAACACACAAAAGAAAGTGATTAAGTGTCAGGATGATTTGATTTTTGTGGGAAAATGGAAACGAGAGCTTCAAACTAAGGGCAGTTCCAATAATACCACATCATCAAAGGAGGTGATTCAAAAATTTTCAAATGAGCTAGTAGTAATGAAGAAGTAGTTACCTAGATTCAATAGTCCCTATCATTGGAATTATCAAAATTCACTGGAAAGGAACAATGAAGGTAGATTTCTACAACTTACAGGATCACAACCCAAGTTGGAAATTGAGGTGGCACCAAAAAAGGGAAATATGTGTATCTTTCGTTTGACCATACATCATGACAACGAGAGTTTTCTGGAGACTACCTGCATGATGTAGTTGTTATCTACTAATGAGTTGAATACTACAACCCCTTGTTCAAAGCCTAATTCCTATTCAAATGGCGACTTTGGAAATTTATTTTTAGAATATGAGTTAGATTCTAAATCAAAAGGCAAATTTTATGCAACCATCGATGGAACATCATACACAATACTTACTTGAGGGCAAAGGTTGAAGAGTCAATCCTCTGGCCACACTCACAAAAATGACTCTAGTAATGTACATGCTAATCAAGGAGTATCTACTTCACAAATGAGTAAGGATAAAACATCCTTTGATTTCATTCAATTTTGTGAGGAATTAAACATTCAAATTTCCACTATTAATTATTTAAAGTCACACCCTTCTAAGTTAAAAGACTGGTAGACCGGTGTAAAGGAAATACATCAGATGCTAATTGTAATGTAATGGTTGAGAAAGAAGATGAAACCTTGAAATTTAGTTTGTTTAATCAAGAAGATTCTAAAGTCTTACGAACATCTACTGGACAAAAGTCAGAGCCTTTTTATATCTCATTGTATATTAATGGATGTAAACTTAGTAATTGTGTAATACATTCATGTGCATCAGATAATGTTATGCCTTATTCTGTAGCTAAAGCCTTGGGTCTCAATCTAACTAAAGTGCATGGAAGATACTACTCGATGGATTCCAAACAAGTACCATTACTTGGGCAGACTAAAGACACTCAAGTAGTCTTAGCTCCTCACCCAGAAAGAAGCTCCTATTGACTATTCTAGTGGCTGATATTCTAGCAAGTTATGGACTCCTCTTAAGTAGAATTTTTTGTCAATACCTAGGAGGATAAATAAAGCTAGAATGGTCCTAGGTAGTGATACCTATTGGGAATAAGAAAGTCAAATTAGAAATTGAAGAGAAGGCAAAGTTCACAATATTGAAATCAGATGACCCTAAAGCTCAGATTCTCTACCAAGAGCTGGAATTTAGCAACTATATGTTGTTTATTGAAGAAGGCTTAGATCAACAAATAGATGAGAGTCAAAGAAAGAAGGTTTCTAATGGAAATAAAGATGCATCAAGTATATGGACACTTGAATTTGATGGAAGTTGTGCCATTGCAGGATCTGGAGTAGGTGTACTATTGATATCCAATGAAGGAGAACCTGAACCTATGGCTTTCAAATTAGAATTTGGGAATATAAATAACACTATGGAATATGAAGCCCTATTACTAGGGATATTAATAGCAAAAGAAAGAGGGATAAAGATTTTAAAAGCTCAAGGTGATGTGGAGCTCATTGTAAAGTAGGTAAAAGGATAGTATTCTATAAAATATCACAAGCTAAATAATTACAGAAACAAAGTCTAGGATGAGATTTAAGGCCTAGATGCCTTCTCTATTGAAGAAGTTCTGAGAGAGATGAATACCAAAGTTGATTCCCTAGTAGTCTCCACCTCCCTATTACTTCCTCACCTAGATTTCAAAGACAAAAGGTATCTGATCAAAATTGTGTATTGATATTCTATTCTAGATAATATAGAATCATGGCAAATCTTCAATGATGATAAGAGTTTGCAAATGTTCCTTGAAAATGACAAGTCTAGTTTTGAGCATGAATCCATTGGAAGTAATCATGAAAGCTTTGGCACAAGTGAGGAATGGAATCAAAATGGAGAAATTAAGCTAAAAGCTAATATTATTCCTCCATATCTCGTGCCTTTAGAAAAACTATTTAATAAAAATGATGCCTACATAAAGTAGAAGAGAGTAGAGAAGGGAACAACAATGGGTGAATATGAGGGAGTAAATATTGGAGATATTCATAATCCCAGAATGATTAACATTAGAAAGTGTTGCTCACCTAAAGAGAAAGAAGCCGCATGAAATCTATTCATGGAATATAGAGATGTTTTTGCATGGAGCTATGCAGATTTGAAAAGTTATAGATATGGGAAGGTAAAACATCAAATTCTACTAAAGCTTGATGTAGTTCCTTTCCCAAAAAAAAAGAGGAATTACAATCCTAAGGTCGCAGATGCCATCTTCTAGGAGGTAGATAAAATTTTGAAAGAAAGGATCATCTATCCCATTCATCAGTCCACCTAGATAGCCAATATAGTACACATCAGAAAGAAGAATGGGGAGATCAAGATTTGTGTCGATTTCCACAATTTGAACCAAGCATCTCTTAAAGATAACTTTTATCTCCCTAACATGGATTACCTATTACAAATGGTAGCAAGATCTAAAATGATGTCTATGCTTGATGGTTTCTCATGTTATAACTAGGTTGAAGTAGAGGAGAAAGACCAACATAAGATGGTGTTCACTACTCCTTGGGGTACATTTGCATATCATAGAATGCCCTTTGGACTTATCAATGTTGGTGCTACATTACAAAGATGCATGAGTAAGAAATTTTCTAATTTGAAGGAATGAATCATAGTCATTTACATGGATGACCTTACCATGTTATCAAGAAAAAGGAAAGATCATATGGAAGATTTGAGGAAAGTTTTGCAAAGATGAAGAGAGCTTGGGATTTCTCTCAATCCCAAGAAGTTAGTTTTTGTGTAACAGAGTGAAAACTTGTAGGTCATAGAGTGTCCCAGGAAGGCATTGGAATTGATCCTGAATGGGTAGAAGCCATTCAAAGACTGAGCTTGCCTTCAAATAAAATAGGAGTCAAATATTTCTTCGGGCAAGTGAATCTCCTCATAAGGTTTGTGCTTGATTTTGTAGAAACCACTAAAAATATAGTGGATATGATGAAAGAGAATTCAAATTTCAAATGGAATCACATGGGAAAGCAATCCTTTCAAGATATAAAGACTACTATTGCTAATACCTCAATTTTATGTCATCCTAATTATAAATGATATTTCATCATCTATTGTTATGCTTTCAAACATACTCTATTGACAATATTTATGCAATAAAATGATAAAGGGGGACAAGCCTCAATAGCTTTCATGAGCATACCTTTGAAGAATCATGAACTAAAATATTCACATATTGAAAAACACACTTTTTTAGTGGTTAAGGCCCTCAAAAAATTTTGATTTTATATCTTGCATTCACATTCTATGGTCTTTGTCCTGGATGTAGTAGTGAAGAGTGTATTGACATAGTAGGATGTGGGTTGTAATGTTAGAGGAGCATGGGTGGCAAAAATAAAAGAGTATGATATAGAACTAAAACCTACTAAGTTGATAAGGGGAAATGTTCTGTTCAAGGCAATTGCAAAAAATAAAATAAATGAAGGATCGGAAGAATTGAGAGAAAAATAGTTAGTGTTAGTTGTAGGCCTCTATGATTCTTGGTTTGAAAATATTTCTTATCTGTTGACATATTATGAATGTCCAGAAGGCCTAAATGCAAGAAAAAGAAGAGATCTTAAAGTGAAAGAAGCTAAGTATGTGATTTGGGATGGTAAGCTATTCAAAAAAGCCATTGATGACACTTTTTCTTAGGTGTGTAGAGAAACAACAATAGGAAAAGGTGTTGAAAAAAAATTTCATGACAAAGCTTGCAGAGGACATTTCTCATCTTCAATCATAGCTTTTAAAATACTAAGGTAGTGTTATTATTGGTCTGGGATGCTTAAAGATTCCTATGCATGGGTAGCAAAATGTGAGAAGTGCAAGATGTTCTCTAGACACTCTCAACTAGCTACTCTGCCTCTGAGACCTTTTATCATCAAAAGACCTTTTCAAAAATGGGGTCTCGACTTCATTGGTCCAATTAGTCCTACATCTAGTGCTGGTCACCAATATGTAATAACTATGACTAACTACTTCACCAAGTGGGTAGAAGCCAAAGCTACTAAGAAAACTACTTCCAAAGTGTTGTGCAAATTCATAAAGGAGAACATATTGGTAAGATTTGGTGTTCCCACTAAATGGGTGATGGATAATGCATCTCGTTTTTCTTCAATTGAAATTACTAATTTCTTCTTTGAGAATGGGATCATTGTAGGTCATTCATCTAATTATTTTCCTTAGGGAAATCATCAAGATGAGTCAAGTAATAAGAATTTGATGAATATTGTTAAGAAAAGATTTGGCACAAAAAGATTCATGAAGCAATCTGGGCAGATAGAGTGACACCTAAAATGGAAATTGGCATATCTCCTTTTGAATTGGCTTACGAGACTGAAGCCAACCTCCCCTTACCTCTAGAATTACCCACAAATAAACTCACAATAGTGATTGAAGATGATGTTTATAAAGATGGTCTAGAAAAGAGGATCTTATACCTGAGAAAACTTGAAGATGAAAGGGAGGAAATTGTAGATCACATTACATAGCACTAGATGCAAGTGAAGGATCTATTTCATAAGAAAGTGAGACCATGAAAATTCATGGTAGGGGACAATGTGTTACTTTGGGATAAACAAAATGCTCTAAAAGGAATGCATAGGAAGTTTGATACTTTATGGAAAGGCCCATTCAGAATTCATTATTCATTTGGAAATAATTCTTTGAAATTGGCATATGAAGATGGTGAAGTACTACCCTATCCTATAATGGTTAGGATCTAAAGCTTTATCAAATTGCTAACTTGAAATATGTAACCCCTATATCTATATTATAGTTAGGTTTAGTATCCTTTTGTGTTTCCTAGTTAGTTTTTTTCATTTTCTTTGTTCTCCTATTCCTTGCCTCATTTTTGTTTTGCATGTTGCCACCTTTTACCTTCTTTTGCAAAACTAGAAATTTTGAGTTCCTTGCTTGGGTATGCTCAACCCAAGTCCCCAGTCAGAGCCAGTTGTTGCCCTACTTTTTATTCTGTACCCATTATGTAGAGTGAAGAATGATCTTATGTCTCAATTAGGTTTAGGTATGTTTGAGTCTTTTTCTTTTCCCCAAGTAAAAGATCTCTCCATCAAGTTTTCATCTTCCTTCTTCTCCTACATTACATAACCGGGTGGGTTTCCCTTGTTGTCATAAGTTTTGTGGATAGCCTAGGATCCTTTCAATGGAGATTCTTGGGACATATCATGATCCCCACAAATTCATTTAAAATAAAGAACTTGACCACAACTCATTATAGTTTGCACATAAAGAAAATGAAGTCTACAAAAAACCTAGCATTGGCTTCGCTGTGGCTAAGTTTCGAACTGTAAAGGTGATTTTCTGTTCAAGTCAACAAACAAGGTATACAAGCTAAAGTAAGGAAGAAATGAGTTGTTTTATGGATAGATCATGCTTACATTATAGTATTATACCTTGGGAGTCATTCAGAATTCATCATAATGATCAGAATAGCATTTGGTGGAAAACTCCTAAGTAACTTCTCCATGGCGGGTTTTTGACCTAGGAAGTTAGTTTTCCAACAAAGGCATTGGTAAGGGAGAAAAGCAAGTAAGTGGGTTCCTTTTTCACTTTCGCAGACCTTTTTAGATATTTCAAAGCTTGGAGACATGTTAACTTAAAGAGTTAAGTGAAAATAAAGACAAGAGAAAAAAAATAGAAGTTACCTTCTCCTTAGCAGGTTTTCAACCCCAAAAGCAATTTTTCGCATCTACTGAAAAATCACTTCTACAAGCATGTTGGGCTCATAGATTAATCATAGGATGCTTAGAAAGGAAAATGGAAGCCAATTGATCACATTTGGGAAGTTATCTTGAGAAAAATCTAACTGGGTGGATTTTTCTCCACAGAGTACTTCATTTTTAATTTGTTGCAACTTGGTGAAAAATGAGAAAGTAAGTCTGTAATAAAGGAAAGTAACCATTGGACCAATGGGAATAGTGAAATGACATGTAAAAATATATTTGAAACACTCACATTTACTAATATAATGGATTTATCCTTTAATTTAGTCATGTGGTGCGGATCTTGAAGATTAATGAGTGGATTAGGATTTCTATATAGAGATGAACATAACAGATTTTTAAACTACTACTTTCTTATTTGAACTATTATGCTATTAAATTGAATAGTGATTTTAGAATTCTCATAGCTACAAAGCTCTACTCTCTGTTCTATTTTCAATTTTAAGATTTACAATTCATCTCTATCTCGGTTAAGATGGCAACAAAATTTGCTAGCTTCGATAGACTGAATGGGATTAAGTCAACATTGTAGAATGTTACAGATACCTCAATATGTTTCTTCAACATGCAATATTTCCAAAGAAGGTTGAAGATAGATCCAATCCACCTAATAATAGAGAAAGTCAAAGGAAGTGGGCTAGTGGAAGCAGCCAGGTTTCCAGTAGCAATTCAAGCCCTAGAGTTGATCATTGAATGCATTAATCATTACAATATAGACACTAAACAAATTTTGTTGCCAAATCATATAGTTTTGATCTCAATTGACCAAGAAACTGTAGTCAATTGCCTCTGGATTCTAGAGTGGGAAGAATTTTCTGAATTGACCATGGGAGGAGCCATGTCTAAGTTTTCTTTGAAGAAGATGGTGTGGTGGAAGAAAATTAGGAGGTCTTGGTTCCAAAAGCCACAAGGAGCTAAGAGTAAGGTTCCTAAGACTCTTTTTGGCATTGATCTCAAGCCCAAAATTTTGGACATTTTGGTTCATTTGCATCGGTTGAAAGGTGAGGTAGAAGCACTTAATTTCATAAAATAGTATTTCTTTCTACTTCAAATCATTTGTTCAGACACACATTATGTGGATTGGGTGTATGAGGTAAGTGAACATCTGTCCAGAGCTCTCAGTGTTGCAAAGTTCTATAATACCTTCTACATGTCTTCTTTCTTGATTTATATGTTGGCTTCTCTATAATTGTGGTTGGGCCTTCCTAGAATAGAGGATATTCCTGATGATGTAAAAATTTATGAATTTTATCCATGCTTGCAGTTACAGAATAGCTATGCAAAGTATGTTAGAGTTAATGACTCTTTTACAATCAAGATTTGTAGGGAATTACAAGGATGCCAAGAGAGGAGGTTTAGCCCAGAAGCGATGGTGACAATCAACCATTTTGGTAGTTACTTTCTTCAATTCTCATCCTTCTCATATTTGTATCTTGCAGCCTTCGATGGATTCCCTCTAAAATTTCCCAAATACCCAAGCAACATGATCGTGCTCATAGAGATCGTAAGACAAGCTATCCAAGTCAATATGATGAGCACTATTTTAAGGAAGAAGGGATATGAGTTCCCCATGAAGGTTGGGGCTTATAGTTGTGATTCTCAATCTGATGCTAAAAACATGCTCAAGGCATTCCAGAATAATTACAAATTGGAGGAATATGAAGTTGCGAGGCCCATGTTTGACCCAAATGGATATGCAAGGGAGGTGCTTCAAATTGGGAGTGTGATCAAGCATGTCACTACTTTGGAGGATTATTGGGTAGATTATAGAGATGAGGTGGAGAGTCAAGATCGTGCTTTTTCCAAGCTCATAGAAAAAAAATAAAGAGATGCGGCATTGATCTCAATGTAGAAGGATTGGAGGATGATGGTAAAAATATGTATAGCAATACATATCTGACTAAATTAAGGGGAATTCCTATTAGTTTCGAGCCATATGTGAATGTGTAGGAGAGTCACGATATTATGATGGCTAGGATAATTAAGAGAACTAGGAAATGGGTCAAGTGGACAACCAGAAAGAGCCAAAGTAAGGGTGTAGTCACTCAAGCTTCTCCAATAATTGTAATGCCTACTTCATCTCAGAGTGCTACACTAGATGTGACCATAACTTATACCCAAGGAACAGCTCGACCTGTAGGTAGAGGTGATCAACCCCCAGATAAGAATGTTCCTATAGACCCAACATGTGATGATGGTTCCTTTCTAGTTATAGGAACCTAGACTAGCACTAATGAGAAGAAAGCGGAAGAACCAAAGGATAGTGCTTCTACTCCAACACCTTCCCCACATACTACTCCCATTCCATCTCCTCACACTACCCCTATTACTTCTCTGCATACCACTCCAATCCCATCCTCTCATCATAGCCCCATTCCATTAGCAAGTGCTTTACTTTTAGGCTAGGTAGCTCCCCCATATAGATAGTAGACTTAGGGGATGGAAAAAGTAGTAACAGTGAGTCAACTGAATTGGATGTAGAGACAAAGAAGACTTTGGAGATAGAGAAGGGCTAGGCTTCTTCCAAACTCATCTCAAAGGACTCAAAGAATCCTTTCTCTTCAACTGCTATAGCCACCACTCTAGTGAAGAAGAAAATGTTCAGCATTGAATCACTCAGAACAACCTCCAAGGTGATAGGAACTGATTTTTGGCTAGAAGATACTTTGGAAAGGAAAAGAAAGAGAAAGGATGAGAGTGTTTCTACAAAAAACATTGTATTCCTCGAGGTTCATTCCAAGACTACATTGGCAAAGGTCAAGAAGCAGAAGACTTTGTCCATACTTAGGCAAGATCTAGAAATAGGGCACTTGACAATGGAAATAGCTAAGCCAAACAAAGGGGGAAGAATTGAAGATATGATGCCTGATGATTTTACCCTACATTCAATTGATCTTGGAGAAGCCAAACATGACACAAAGGTTGGCTTGTGGAGATCAAGTAATTAGGTGATAGAAGGTCAATT
Source organism: Cupressus sempervirens (assembly GCA_028749045.1). Taxonomy (NCBI): domain Eukaryota; kingdom Viridiplantae; phylum Streptophyta; class Pinopsida; order Cupressales; family Cupressaceae; genus Cupressus; species Cupressus sempervirens. Next base: position 277,017,342 of record CM053789.1, on the reverse strand, counting down.
GGAGAGTCTCAAATTGTCAAAAATCAAGATGAAAGTAGAATCTTCATCAGGCAGCTAGTCACTCCACTAGCAACTATTTCTGGTATGTTTATGACTTGGACTCCTAGTGTAGCTAAAGTGCAAGATCTCATCTCCTAGTTCCAGGAAGATAGGCATTATGGCCACATCGATAGAGAATGAATTGAGAGACTCAAATCAGAAGGGGTTTCTCTCATAGATCAAATTGGAAATGTTATCCTTAGACTAGAAATAGAAAAGGATAATATATTGTCTAACAGTAACACTCTGGCCAGAGAAAGAGTCAGATGTGATGAATGCATCTCTCTTTTAAATATGATCATCCAGATGAAAGCAAAAGAAGTAGTCGAAGCAAAGATTTTAAAGAAAGGTAATGAATCTTTGTTCAAATGGCTCCAAAGTATGTAGTTCAAGCTGGAAATGATTCAGGAAGCTGAGAAGGGACTCAAAGAAATGGAGAGTAAAATAAAGAAGACTCAAGATAAAGGATTTGAGCTTATGAGAGGGCTACACACTGATTCTCAAAATATTGGTCAAGGAAAGGCTATCATTGGAATAGATGTAACGAAGAGTAAATTATCTACATTCCTAGATAATCTATTCAAAGTGGCCTATAGTAGTCAAGATAGAATCACAGAACTCCAGACACTCAATGGGTGGATACATGTGTCTACAAAACAGTTGCCAAGTCAGTTGAATATTATAATGGAGTTGGTACAGGAGCACTCAAAATGGCTTTTGAGATTCACTAATATACACGTGCCCAATCATGAGGAGTTGATTCCAATAATGGTTGTTGCCAAGTCACATAAAGTGAAAAAAAAGGGGGAAGAAGTCTAAATGATTTATATTATGCCCCTTTTTTGTTTTCTTTTGTAATTTTGTAATACGAAAAACTAGCACCTTGCCATTTCTCATCCTTAGAAGATGAACCGATTAAACTTCCATTGTAACGGTCATCCCAAAAACTCTATATGTATGAATTGAAAAGATTAATGAAAGGTTGGCAAATTTTTTGTGTGAAGTACTTTTTGCTGCAGAGACAATCAAATAGTATTTTATGTCAATTATTTTATGTTCCAGTTAGTATTGTGTTTAGTTATGCTTTCTCTTTCATTTAAAATTGGAACAAGGGAAGAACAGAGTTTTACGTCTCCTATTTTGAGGCAATAGATGCATTTAATAAGTATTGTTATAGTTAATTTGAAGAGGAATTCCTTCCAGCATTTCCAGTTTATTAGTCATCGTTCATATTTGAATTAGCTTAGTTCGGCATTAGTTAATTATGTTGACGAAGTTTATGGGTTCATAAGATGTGTGGATGCATAAATCTATTTCAGTGTTGAGAAACTTCAATTTTCCTGAGTTGGATTTTATTTAGGTCTAACTTCATTGCTCCTCTACTATTCTCAGGTTAAGAACATACCCTAAAGTAGTTTAGGAAGGAAACAAAATTCATTGCAAATCTATGTTAGGGAGTTGTACTTACCAATTTAGAGGAAAGCTAAACCCTGCATAAGGAGCTTTCCAACTGTTTGTGATTAGATATTATTTTGAATTGAGCATTAAAGAGTAATAATTTGAAAGAAAATATCTGTTTACCTACACATAGAAACCTTCAACATCCGAGTGAGCTCAGTAGAAACTGTTTAATCAGAGTATTTTTCAAGAACAGTTGGTAGACTCTGGAATTTGATTTTCTGACCAACTAAGCTTTGTAGAATCTGTCTGATAACTAATATGACATTTGTGTAACATCAAAGACAACACACAATTGAACAATTGTATCCAACATAGGTCTCCTACAATGAATACCATTATTAAGCTAAGAAGCCTAACCCACCAAATGGATTTCAATGTACCATATTTGGTCATCATCTAAAAACTATCTTCCTAAATGCACATTTGTTTATTAAGAGAGATGTATACAGAATCTTGGCTAATGAGTATGTCATCAATTCTAATTGGTACAAGAGTTTATAGTGATATTCTTCAATGTTTTAGCTATGCACTATCTAATTGAACTAAGCATATTAGGTATTCTCACCTTGTACATAAGGCTCTTTAAAGTAGATTATCTTAGGAATCTTGAAATATTTTTTGCCAATATTCAAAATAAATATGTGTAAATATGGAGGCCCTTCGACTATGTTATTTATTTACAATTTAGGAAGATCATTCATTTATATCCTTGAGTATCTTGTTTTGATCCTAATAAACTTATTGTATGGTTCTTGGTAATGAGAATGAATTTTATATTTTTCATGCAATAATGTCATGTTTGATGCACTAAAATCAATAATTGGCTACAATAGTGCCTAGTAGGATAAAGAGTTGAAGCTTGGGAAAGTAATACGGGTTTAGATGTGAACATTCTAGACCTACCCAATTTTATTGTTGTTGAAGCTCCCAAGAATAATGAATCACCATCTTCTCTTATTAAGTCTAATGAATACAAATATTTTCCTTTTATGGACTATTGTTGACATAATAATTATCTTCTTTTATTTATATAGATAAAGTTTTTGTTAATGTTTGAATGTCCTAGGAAACACTAGTGGTTTTGTAAAATGATTTTGAACATAATATATAGGACAATTTGGCTTTTACTAATAAAAAAAGACAAACATAAGTATTACTATACTTTTAGTAGTAATTTTTATTATAGAGGAACTTAAACAAAACTTAATTTTTAGTTAGATATAAGTACTACTTGTAGAGATTTTTTTTTTGAAGAACATTTAAGCATTAAATTATTTTGTACATAAGTTTTTATTTTATATTCTATTTAATAATGGAATAATATGAAAAAAATCATTTGATTGGCTAGAATGTCTGTTCTCATCCATATTGGGTAACAATTTATTTTCTTTAAATTTTATTATCATTAATTTTGATATTTTTGCATTTTAATGCTATAGTTTTTCTCTATTTTTTTCCATATTAATATTAACATAAGATGTATGTGTGTGAAAATAATATGGTTTTTCTAAGGTTTACAATAATTTATGGTTAATATCTCTTTCCATATTCCTATGGGAATTATGGAAAGAAAGAAGTGGAAAAATATTTTCTAATTAAAAGATGAATTAAACATCTTTTCTTAATATATTGGAGACTTGTATTATTGATATAGCTAACAATAATATCATAAATTCATATAAGGAGGAAAGTTCCTTTTTAGACTGGGATGTAGAAATACGTAAAAGTTGGCTTAAACTAATTAATCTACCAATGATATACACCAAATACAATAAGATTGCTAGGAAATAATGTAAATGGGAACTTATTTCTACAAGAAGGAAGATGTTAATTTTTTATGAGGCTTCTGAAGGCAATCCATAACCATTAGGCTTAGCTTGCACTGTTTATAGAGTTAACAAATTATGCCTAACTAAATTCTCCAATAAATCAAGAGAAATGCCCAATAACTTAGTTGAATTTGAGTCCCTAAAAGAAGGTCCATCTTTATGTAGAAAGTTAGGTACTAAAAAATTAGATATCAAAGTTGACTCATAAATTATTCTAAACTCGTTAATAAAAAGATAAACCCCAAATTGGATCCTTAATTGTAAACTTGTGTATACTTATTGACTTTGAAGAAACAATCATAAAAAACATTTATAGGGAAGGTTATAGAGAAGAAAATAAACTTGCAAACAAAGGAGTTCATGGAGAAGAGATTCTAATAAGACAAGATAATATGATATGTATAAGTTGCAAAGTTATTTTTGGAGAGAAATTGGTTTAGAAAATTTCTTATCAAAATAAACATGTTGATTTTTTTTATAAGTTTTCTATTTCTATGTGGAAATAATAAGATTGATCAATTTAGCTAATAACATAGATGTTAAATGTTAACAAGAGCCATATCTTAGCTTATTCAAAACATATCCATATATAATTGTAGTTTAAAATTAAAGTTAAAAGAAAATAATTTTGATTTTGATTTTGTAGCATACATCGTTTAGTTCTAACAACTTGATTGCAACCAAGTTTAATTTTTAAGATATATTCATAAGATATTATCAAGAGCAAAGATAATTAAAAAATTTTAAAAAGGGTGCTAAGATTAAGATAGATTTTACTCTAAACACAACCTTAGGCCTCATGGCCTCATACACATCAAAAAAAAAATTGTGTATGAAAATGATAGGGCTTGTGGAGGAGGGATCCACAAGCCATTAGTCTCTCATCCCCTTGTTCCATGACTTTATTTTCTTGAGCTTTATTTTTCGATTCATTCATTTCACATAGCCTTACTGTTTGGATTTCATGTTCTCTTTTAAATCCTTGGACTCCTTCATTTAGAATGGTGTTATTCTCTAATAGGTCTATTATAGCCACATCACTTTCACTAGAATTGTCACTATCAAACAGTCCTTTGGTGTCTACTTCTTGGTAGATTGTATTATTTTGATGAATGGCTATCTTTTTTCTTTTGTTTAAACATTTCTTCAACTCCTCTCTTGAGGAAAGATAATTCAAAAATAAAAAATAAGTGCTAAAATTAAGATGGTTTTTACTCTAAACACAATCTTAGGCCTCGTGACCTATTACCTATCAAAAAAATTATGTGTGTGGCAATGAGAGGGCTTGTGGAGGATGGACCCATTAAGCGACTAAGAAAAATGAAGGAGGAAAAGTTGCAGTGTCACACATAAATGTTGGAAATATTAATTTCTACTAATTGTTCGATGCTTCTAGATTATTAGGTTTAGGTTTAGGGCGTACTGGCTAAAGTATTTTCTAGAAGTTGGGTCAGCCATAGCATTTTGTAGAAACATGTAGATATTTGTCCCTTGTCGGTTAATGTAGATGTTTCTAGAAATAAATTAAGACCTCTATAAATAGAGGCATCATGTAATGCAATTGGAAATGGGAAAATGATGAATGAAATATAATATATTTTATTGTACGGCAGCACATTGTGTTCTATGTTTGGTATTTTGTATTGTTCTGTATTTTTTTTATTTTTCATGCTGCCCACCCAACAGATTAGTATCAGAGCTAGGTCGGATAGAAGGTTGGACAAATTTTAGATTGTGATAAAAGAGCAAGTGGTGTGTTGGTGCTACTAAATGGTGGGGGAATGTTTGTGTTATGAGAAGGATAATTGTTTTGAAGAAGACCACATAGGAAGTGTTGAGTAGGAAAGAGGGCAAGTAAGAAAAATGGTTATGGTTTGAATTTTTATAATTATATTTGAGAAATTATAACAGAAAAAGAATATTGTAAGGATTTTAGCTATCAAAAGATTTGTTCAAGCTATTTGAAGATTTAATTCTAGAAGTAAACAAGTGTTTAGAATTTTCTAAAAGAAAGAATAAGTGTGTTAAATTGTTAATTTCAATGGGAAAAGCTGGTAGAATTCAAAAGGATAAAACAAATAAGTTACAAGAAGAACTAGTGATGGTGAAGAAAGAAAATGCCAAATTATTGTGTGAAAAAGATATTTTGCAGAAGGAATTGGAAAAAGTAAGAAATGAAATGGGAGAAGAAAAATCTAAATTGTTAAATGAAATTAGTATCCATATAGAGGCAATTGAAGAGCTAGAGGATAGGTTAAAATTTGTGGAAGAAGTACATAATTGGCAGGTGAAGGAAACATGTAAGCTTAGAGAGAAAAATAAAGAATTAGAAGAAAAGTTAAATTTGTTTGATGATGTTGAGAAAATGAACAAAGAATTAGAAGAAATGTGAAGAAATTGGAATAGAAAAATAGTATGCTAAAGAAGGATCTATCTACTTTGAAATAAGAGAAATAATGTTTGAGTGTAAAACCATTTGTATGTGATGTATCTTGTGACACAAATGATTTGAGTGAATGTGATTTTTTTGAAACTAAAAGTGTTTGTGATGAAAAGTGTAAGAAAGTAAATGACAAGAAGTTTGCAGATTATGTTTGTTATGATAATAATAGTATTGGCTTGAAGATTATGAAAAGAATGGGTTTCAAAGGTAAAGGTTTAGGAAAGGATGAAAAGGGATTAAGGAATCCGATTGAGACTACACTCAGGTCAAAATATGCAAGTCTTGGATATGATGCAAGTAGTGAAAAGATGAATAAAAGTTCAAGAGAATCAATTGAAAGCATAAAGATTGTACAATGTTCACATTGTAACAAGAAAGGGCATACAAAGGATAGATGTTGGGATTTAAATCCATGTAATATTTGTGGCTTGAAAAATCATTGTGATAAGAGATGTTGGAATAAAGAGTGCAATAAAGATTTTATGGCTAGTTGTATCAAAATGGATAGTGGATGGAGCTATGAATCAAATTGGCAGAAAATTGCAGGAATGATCAAAGGGTTATTCAAGTATAAATGTTCAAGCGTAAGGAAGACTTCAATACCAGTGGGAAACAGATCCAAGCAAGGCATCAAAGAGGCAAAAAGTTATTGGCATTTGTGACAAATGAGGCAGCATTATCAATGGATCCTATGAAAAGAGGAAATTGTTGGTAGTGAATCATTTGTAGAAATTAAAGTCTGCAGCCATGGAAGACACTATTCACGAAGGCATTAATTGATATCCAGATTTTTTGAAAAATAACTTTTTGGGATTTGGATTTGTATGCATTGTAATTTGATAGTAGAAATTAGGGGGGAGTGTTGGAAATATTAATTTCTACTAATTGTTTGATGCTTCTAGATTATTAGGTTTAGGTTTAGGGTGTGCCGGCTAATGTATTTTCTAGAAGTTGGGTCAACCATAGCATTTTCTAGAAACATGTAGATATTTCTCCCTTGTCGGTTAATGTAGATGTTTCCAAAAATAAATTAAGACCTCTATAAATAGAGGCATCATGTAATGCAATCGACAATGGGAAAACGATGAATGAAATATAATATATTTTATTGTGTGGCAGGACATTGTGATTTGTGTTTGGTATTTTGTATTGTTCTGTGTTTTTGTTATTTTTCATGTTGCCCACCCAACAATAAAATAGTACAAATGATGGGTTTATTCAAGATGACATTTTGGAAATTATTAGGTGATATAATGCCCATTTATATCCCACATTTATGTATTGCACATTGGGCTATGTATTCGTTTCCATAGATTGCAGGGAGCCATCATTCGGGAATTTATATGCAGCTCATGTCACAATTAATCAAATGCAGGTCAAGGCCATTAGATATAAGTAATTTGATTTGTGTTTCAAGAGATAGTGAGTGTGAACGCACTATTACATAATTTTAATTTTAAATCTATAATTTGAGATAGTTTTTAAATGAAATATATTATTTTAAAATTATTTTTAAATAATATAAAATAATTAAGTCTATTAAGATTTAAAATGTCAAGAATATTACAAATAGTTAAAAATATATAACTTTACAAATTGAAGCTAAGATGCAATCAATAAATGTTTCTTTGTAAGAAAATTAAATTTTCAGTGATATAAGATGAAAATTTTTACAAAAGCTTGCAAATATTCACTCTGTGTGTGTATATAGTCATATGAAAAAAGTAATTGGTATCTCAATAAAACTAACACAAGTTTATATGTGATAGTTTTTTTTCTCTTTTTTCTTTTGAAAAAAAAATATTTGTCTTAAAATACCTCCAACCATTTACCCTTTCCCGCTTAAGGGTTTCAAAAATATTTTTTAAATTGAGGTAGCATTGATTATAATGCTAAAGATGATGAATTGTGTGAATGATGAAAGGGGTAAATTCATATAGCTACTAATCAAAATTTGTAAATAATTAGTGTTATTTTTTCTTTCATTTTTAAAAATATTGTCATGCATAATGAGAAATATTTTAGATTTGAAGAAGACATATAAAATGAATTTGCCATTGTTTTAAAAGTATGACCAAAATACCTTAAAAAATGGTTGAAACAATACTTCAAGAAAATCTCACTTACTGAATATGATTTACAAAAAGTGCCACATGTACTTGTGTTTAGTCCTAGTGGATAGATTGGGAAAAAATTGTTATAGTTTTATTTCAATTTTAATTTTACTTGTTTTTACAAATGCTAGTAAAATAGTAAAAATATGTGTATATTGTCAAAATATTTAATGATAAAATATAATATATATAGTAATGCTTAAAACCTTAAATTAACTTAAATTATTTATTGAGTTGATAGGCTATGTGTGGGAACTTTGTTCCCTGAAATTAAATTTTTGACAAAAAAATTTGCAAGTGATCGGGAAAGTTGTCAGTTTGGCAGGAAAATTGAAAATCCTTCCTATAATTATTTACCAATAGTTTTTATCTCCCTCCACTTTTAACTCTTGTTTAGATATTTATTAGTTGGTATCTTCACTTTTAACTATTATTTTTCTTTTTCTATTTATTAGTTGTGCTCTCCACATTAGCTCATGTTGTGATCTATTCATTTAACTTTTTATTTTTAAAATTGATTTAGATTTTAGTTGTTAAATTATTTTTTATATTAGTTTAATTTTTTCTTTAAATATTATTTTTTAGTTTCTATAATTTATTTATAGAATATTTGTTAGACATATTATTTTAAATTTCTTTTATTAATTTTTCATAATAGATTTTTTGATGGAATTTTTTAGATGATTATTTTTTCATACATGATAAATTTAATTTAAATAAATAATATTTATTAATCTATTTAAAAAAATTTAGTAAATATAATGTTATTTAAATTAAAAATTATTAATAATCTAATCTGTTCGCATAAGATTATAGTTTAAATATCCAATTTTAACTATTCTTTTTTTTCCCTTAATTATTTTTAAAAAATTACTTTTTATCTCCACATTAGATTATGTTATGATCTCTATTTATTAAACTTTTCAATTTTTAAATTGATTTAGGTTTTAGTTTTTAAATTACTTTAAATTATTTTTTAATATTAGATTAGGTTTTTCATTAAATATTGTTTTTTTAGTTTCTATAATTTATTTAGTCAATAGAATATTTGTTAGAGATTTCCCTATTTTTCATATTTTTTTGTGTTGCTCTTATTAATTTTTCGTAATAATTTTTTTGATGGATTTTTTTAAAAAGATTTTTTTTTTTTTAGATTTGATAAATTGAATTTAATCATAAAATCTTGAAATTATTGAACACATTTCTTAAGCAATATTCAAATTTCTTAAATATTGTAAATTTTATATCTATGTTTTAATCTTAACTTTTTTACTTTTCTATTTTCATTTAAAAAAATATATATTTACATTATTTAATGTTCATTCTACATTTTTCTCTTAAATCTTATTTCCTATCAGTGCACTTAATAATTTTAATCTATCTCTTAAAATTGTACTTATGACCCAACCTTTTAAAATCAAATTATTGATGGAAAATAAATATTAGAATATATGAAATTGATAAGTAATTTTAAAAACTTTAGAATTTCTAATTGCCTATAAATAATTGGTGGTGATTGGTGTAGATTAATTGAATAGTCAAAGAAATTGAATATAATAGTATGTCATACAATAAGAATGTAAGTTGTAATTCTTAAAAAATATTTTATATTTCAAAAAATAATATACATTGTTTAAAATAGATTGTAAAAAATGACTAATTAAAAAAAAAAAAAATCTAAATTTTTTTTATTAAAAACTAATGTGTTATTTTATACTTCAAAATTATCAGTTATTTTGTCAAGGCAATTTATAGTATTCTTTAGTTAACAAATGTTTTAATATTTTAATAATGAACTAGACAAATATAATATAAGTGCAAACGAGGAGTTACACATGAAAGAGATCAAAAATTAGAATTATCACAGTTTTTACAAACATAAGGTAAATTAATTATACAATATTCTATTCGAATTTATGATAAGATTTTGTAAAATATATTTTAGATGTAATCAGTTTTAAAGCTTTCAACATTTGAAGATTTACGAGTGATGTAATCTCCAGGTAGGATGATCTGCAGTTCTAGGTTCGCAATTTAGTTGTTGATATTGTGAAGGCCAACAGTCATCTTTGTTCCCTCCAATAATCGAGTCTCTTGGTTTCCAAAGACTCTTCATTTGTAATATTATTGGAGCCCATTTATATGCTGCTCCTGCTCATTTTGTAAACAACTTTTTCTTATTAATTCAATACTCTGCAGTCTAGATGTAGCCACTATTGTGGTGAACCAGGATAAATCCGGTGTTGTGTATTTCTTCTTATTGCGACATTTAATTTCTTTGTTTAAATCCTTTCAATTGGTATCAGAGCATGAGGTGTGCAGATTGGAAAATCAATGTTGAATTTTTCGGAAAGATGGAGGATTTGAAAATAGAGAAATTTACAGGCAAGAAAATCGAAGGAAAGTCTAAGAAACCCTCTACAATGACTGATGAAGATTGGCAAAAGATGGATGACAAGGCTATGGCATCCATTTTTCTCTCACTAGCGAAAAATGTCTTGTTCAATGTCTCAAATCAGACATCAACGAAAGATGTTTGGGACAAACTTTAGAATATGTATCAAATGGCGTCGGCTACAAACAAAATCTTCATTATGAAGAAACTCTACAAACTGAAAATGAAGGAAGGGATTGCAATGTCAAATCATATAAATGATTTGAACACCCTATTATGTCGAGCAAGCTCGGTTGGTATGACTCAAGATGACGAATCCAAAGCAATCATCTTGTTATGTTCTTTACCTGACAGTTGGGATCCCGTAGTTACAGCTGTAAGTACTTCAAGCTCTACGAAGTCAAAGCTGGCCTATGATGAAGTTGTTGCCACTTTATTAAGTGAAGACATGAGAAGGAGTAACAAAGACTCCTCATCCGATGATGCTCTCACTATGGTCAACACTGAGAGAAGAGGAAGAAGCCATCATAGAGGAAATAATAATTACAATCAGCGAAGATCAAAGTCACCCAATCGTTCAAGGTCAAGAGGTAGGAATGGTGAATGCTGGTTTTGTGGTAAGCCTGGCCACACAAAGAGAAATTGTCGGGCTTACAAGAAAGCACAAGAAAATGTGAGAAACATGGAAGCAAATACAGCCTATGAGAAAGATGAAAGTGCTTTAGTTCTTTCTACAAGTGACACAAAATCAAATTCTTGGGTGATAGATTTCGGAGCTTCTTTCTATGCTACTTCATGTACGGATTATTTCACAAACTACCATGGTGGTCAATTTGGAGAGGTATTTCTTGGAGACAACAAATCCTGCGAAATAGTTGGCAAAGGTGACATTTTGTTACCGCTGGAAGATGGAGGGAAATGGTTGTTAGAAGATGTTCTCCATGTTCCCAAATTAAAGTGAAGTCTAATTTTAGTTAGTCAGCTCTTTGCCCAAGGATATTATCCATTCTTATTTCCAGATACTTGGAAAGTTACCAAGGGTTCGAGAATAATTGCCAAGGGAAACAAAGTTAGCCTACTAAAATAGGGGCTGCTATGACAGTCATGGGCAGGGATCCAGCACTTTGGCATCAAAGATTAGGCCACATGAGCAAAAAGGGCCTTGAGATAATGCTCAAAAGGGATCAACTACCAGGTCTCCAATCAGAAAATTTGGAATTTTGTGAACATTGCCTTTACAGGAAACAAAAGCGGGTCAGCTTCTTGAAAGCTGGACATGATCTCAAGGAGAAACCATTGGAACTTGTACACTCAGATGTCTTTGGTCCGGTTGAGGTAAGCTCTTTAGGAGGTTCAAATTTTTTTGTTACATTCCTTGATGACTATACTAGGAAAGTATGGATATATATGATGGCAAATAAATTTGAAGTCTTTTCTAAATTTAAAGTTTTCAAAGCTCTTGTTGAAAACCAAAGGGGCCATAAGATCAAATGTTTAAAAATGGATAATGAAGGTGAGTTTTGTTCGCTGGAGTTCGACAATTATTGTGTAGATAATGGTATTCGTAGGGTGAAAGTTGTGCCCTACACCCCTCAAGAAAATGGGGCAACGGAAAGACTCAATAGGAAAATAATGGAGAAAGCTTGGTGTATGCTTTCTAATGCAGGATTGGGAAAAGAATTATGGGCTGAGGCATGTAATACAGTCGTATATCTCATTAATCGAAGTCCTTCAAGTTTGAACTTCAAAATTCCAGAAGAGGAATGGCAAGGTAGAAGACTCTCTTATTCTAATCTTAAAGTTTTTGGTTGTTAGGCTTTTGCACATGTGCCCAAAGAAAAAAGAAGCAAGCTGGATCCTAAATCTGAGCCTTGCATATTCGTTGGCTATGGAGAGGATCAGTTTGGCTTCAGGCTTTGGAGCTTAACTGATAAGAAGATTATTAGAAGCAGAGACGTTGTCTTCAATGAGAAAACCTTTCCAGCATTAAATTCTCAAGAAATGTCTGAAAAAGAATTTGTGCCAATCACTGCACAAAGGAATGTTGGATTGAATCCACAAATAGTTTCTAACACTATTTCATATAGTCCCACCTCTGTACTATTTCCAAATTTTTCATCTTCTTCCACTCCTGGGAACACAGGACATGATGATAGTTCTACACAAGAGTTTTTTGATATCTTTTCTCATGACAGGAATTTGTCTCTCCATCACGATCAAGCTTGTGAAAGTTTTTCAAACCAAAGTACAAGGGATCCTCTTACTACAATGGGCTATCAGTGAAAGGACTATAATGCTCATCCACCGATGCAGGGTGGGCAAATAGAACTGCAGGACATCAATCTGGAGGATGAGAGTAATTCGTAGGTTGTGCCAATTGATATCCATGGCAATCCTGTCTATATACAGAGTACTCACAGTAAACGTATGTCACTATATCCATTTGAGCACGGTGGAAACTCAAGCCACAATCTTGGCAATACACGTGGGCAATTTCAGAGTGTAGGTCCAACTAATCCACAGCCTGCACATAATCTGCAAGGGGCAAATGAAAACCAGGTTCAAACACACGTAACAGAGGTGAATGTACAGGGTACAAAACTCCATCCGCAATGTGTTAGAGCTATTTCACAGTGTCTACAAATTGATTTGCAGGACGTTAATGTGCAGGGTAATCATGGTGGGAGCACAGACCAGCATCTTGGTAATTCACGGGAACAGCTTCATGCAAAGGAGACAGTTTCACGGCAGTTTCATGGCAGTCAAAGACCATTTCACTGTGTAGGTAATATGGCAGGTAGAGGTAACATGTCTCCAAATCAACATAGTTTAGATACCGGTTTTGAGGCACCCAATACAAATATATCACAAGGAGAAGGCACACTTCATAATAATCTATTCTCAAGTAGCAGAGAGGGCATTCAACATTTAGACCAGCGAACTAGTGTAACCGGTTCTCCATTTGAATTGGTTCAACCAGAGAACAGAGAACCCCAAATGAGAAGATCCACTAGAGAACGGAGAATGCCGGCTAAATTCTCTGATTATGAATTATTGTATGCTGAAGAAGCAGAGCCTTCAATTCTAATTTTAGAATTTTCAGAACCATCTACATTCAAAGCAGCTCTCAATGATGTCAATAGTGATAAATGGCAAACAGCGATGCGTGAAGAAATGGATTCTTTACTCAAGAATCAAACTTGGGATTTGGTCTCTCTTCTACCTAATCGAAGACCACTTAGGAACAAGTGGATATATCGTGTGAAAGATGAAGTGGAAGGCAATAAATGCTTCAAAGCCAGATTGGTGGTAAAGGGATTAGATAAAAAACAAGGGATAGATTTCAATGAAATCTTTTCACCAGTTGTCAAAATGACAACTATTCGAACTGTTCTGGGATTAGCAGCTGCATGGGATCTTGAATTAGAACAACTTGATGTGAAAACCGCTTTCCTACATGGTGATGTAGAAGAAGAACTATACATGGAGCAGCCACAAGGGTTCGTAAAGAAGGGAGATGAACACCTTTATTGCAAATTAAATCGGAGCTTGTATGGCCTGAAACAAGCCCCAAGACAGTGGTATGTAACATTTGATCGCTTCATGGCTGAGCATAATTTCACAAGATGTGAATTAGACCCATGTGTCTACTTCAAGAAACTTCCAAGTGGAGAGTTTGTCATCCTTCTTCTTTATGTCGATGACATGTTAGTAGCTGACACAAACAAAAGAATCGTTAATGAGTTGAAACAAAAATTGGCAAGCCAATTTGCAATGAAAGACTTAGGGGTGGCCAAAAAGATTCTTGGTATGACAATCACAAGGGATAGGAAAAAGAGGGAAATCACTTTGTCTCAAAAACAATACATTGACACAATTGTTGACAAATTTGGCATGACTGAATCAAAAGTAACTCCTATTCCTCTTGCTGGTCACTTTCGATTAAGTTATGAATTATGTCCTCAAACACAAGAAGAAAAAGAATTTATGGAGAAAATTCCATACAAATCAGCCATTGGTAGTATTATGTATGCTATGGTTTCTACTCGCCCCAACATTGCTCATGCGGTGGAAGTTGTGAGCAGGTTCATGAGCAATCCCGGAAAAGCTCATTGGGAAGCCATCAAATGGATACTAAGGTATCTAAAAGGCACTTCAGATTATGTTTTATGTTTTGGCAGAAACAAAATTCAGCTACAAGGTTACACTGATTCTGATCTTGCTGGAGACTTGGATAAACGAAGGTCTACCACTGGTTACACCTTCACATTTGTTGGAGCTGCGATCAGCTAGGCATCACGGTTGCAACATTCCATTGCTCTTTCTTCAGCTGAAGCTGAATACTTAGCTCTTTCCGAGGGTGCAAGGGAAATGATTTGGCTTCAGCGGTTACTTGGTGACTTGAAAGTTCGTCAAAATGAATATAATCTATTTTGTGACAGCCGTAGTGCGATCTTCATGGCACATAATCAGTCATCCCAACGTCGCTCCAAGCATGTTGATGCACATGCTCACTTTGTTCATCATGCAGTCGAAGAGGGCAAGCTGAATGTTGTCAAGATTGACACCAAAATCAATCCGGCTGATATATTCACGAAGGTTGTTGCCAAAGAGAAGTTTGAATGTGCTAGAACTTCTCTTGGGCTTGTGAAGAAAAGATAGATCATTTTTTGAGCAGGGTATTGGGTGATCAGTTGCAGCATTGGTTGTCCTTCAGGTGGGAGTTTGTTGATATTGTGAAGGCCAACAGTCATCTTTGTTCCCTCCAATAATCGAGTCTCTTGGTTTCCAAAGACTCTTCATTTGTAATATTATTGGAGCCCATTTATATGCTGCTCCTGCTCATTTTGTAAACAACTTTTTCTTATTAATTCAATACTCTGCAGTCTGGACATAGCCACTATTGTGGTGAACCAGGCTAAATCCGGTGTTGTGTATTTCTTCTTATTGCGACATTTAATTTCTTTGTTTAAATCCTTTCATTAGTAGCCAACAGTGGTACCTATTTACGTTGTGTAACAAAAATCGCAGCCCCTTAATCAGCAGCCTTCAGCACACATCGCATTGTCGCCTCTCAAACTCTGAAATCTGTCGGTTAGAATTCAAGACTGCTTAAACACTTTTTTTATTGTGGTCAGCCTCACCTTAACCATTTCTTCCAAGTTACGAAAAAATTGTTATATTTTGTCTTCCAGCCTCTAAAAATATAAATTCCAGTTCAAATAATTAAATTAACATTCATAACTGTTTGGAACAAACATCTTAATTAGTCTCCTATTGCAGTTTTAATTGAAAATTTTCAATAGAACTATTTGAAATTGACAAGAGAAATGATAGCTGTTCTTTAACATCACGGGGAAGGCAATTTGATCACGTACAAAGAGTGCATAGTCCGATAAAAACAAACATTTTTCTTGAATGTTCCAGGCCTCATAATGGAGCATTCAAAGCCCAAATAAATAAGAAATATACAACCAATTCTCTTCTTGAAAATACATTCACAAATTCCCAGTGAAATTCATGGGAGATGATCTAAATCTGAAAATAAAATGTACGCCACATAAGCAGTAACAAACAACCCTAAAACAAGAAAGCCTACCCACCTTTTCTTCTTCCTTTGATTTTTATTTTCATTCGACAAAGAGTCCTCATTTTGTAATGATTCATTAATGTTTTCCTCTTCAACTTCTTTCAATGAATTGACATTGTCAGCTACATTGTTTTCTTCGATCTGTCTTGTTGGGTTCACTATATTCTCTGCGATGTTATTCTCTTCCATCTCTTTCAATGAGTTTACTACCTCTGTCATTCTGTTTTGGTTCATCTCTTTTAATGGTTTCACAATGTCCACTATATTATTGTCGTGTTCAACATCTTTTAATGGGTTTGCAATGTTTTCCAAGTTTTCCAAGTTTTCCTCTTCCACAATTTCCACTAATTTCACAATGTCTGCCATGTTATCATGATTCAATGAGCTTACAATATCTGCAATGTTCACATCACTATCCCACAATTCATATTCTTCCGAATTACAATCATCTTCGGTATTATGTAAAATGCCCATAATCATTTTACTTATTTGTTCTAGTTCAGTCTGAACTCTAGTCATAACCTCATGCTTCTGCTTTATTAGCACAGCTATTTTCCCCACAATCTTTTCCTTGTCTTCCATGGCTGTATTTGTGACATTTCGTCCACAAGGATAATTATGCAGATGAAATTGCCCGGTTCTTACTATTTCATCCAATATGTCTTCTCCTGGCTCTTCATGTGAAAAAATGAGGTATGGCCACTTCACTGTTTCTCTGAAATCCTCAAAAAACCTTCCTTGCAAACTCTCCAAAGTATTTAATGATTTCCACAGATTATGCTTTATGCACTTTATAATGTCGCCCGTTTTTAGCCTTTCATAAGAATCCGTAGAAACTTGGCATTGAAATTCCTCGATTGTTGAAATATTGTGTTTGATGACGGACAGTTTGTGATCCACACTCTTTATCTCTCGTTCCAATTCATTTCCCTTGTCTTTTATGTAATTCACACACTGGGATTTCAGGTATTTTTTATGTACCTTTCTGATGATTTCAACATGTTCGTTCATCCTATTGATTAGAATACACACAAAATAGAATGTTTGAAGGAAACTGTCCGTTTTAGAATTTGGTGAAAGAATATGTGTCTCGGCGTTTCTTTGAATTATTTCTTCCTGCAATAAGTTGGCCATTGTGGATCGATTATTCCGTGTAACAGCAACCATCTTCTTATTTTCATCCTCACTTGACATGGTTGCTTGTTATGAATCGGGTACTGTAAGAAGAAAATAAATGAATACCTGCACAAAATTTTATTTACCAAGAAAGGGGAAAATTTGTTGATGTTTAAGGGCTTGGAAGGTCTTGGAAGTCGATTAGTTTACATATGAAGAAGAGAATCCCAAGAGTCATAACATGCGAAACGGGCAGGGAAGACACTATACTGTTAACTTATTTCCGTTCTATTATCTCCTTTCACTGGCTGAATTGTTTTGTTATTTGTACATATCTTAATGTGGGGGCCGTGGTTGAATTTATAGTTGTCTTTGTTCAAGGGAAAACAAACGACGGTTTGAACATGTCCTTCAAACTAATCTTTGGAGTTAGAAACCCCAATGGATCGAAAACATCTAAGTAACGAAATTAGTATAAAAGACATTGTTGTGAAGTTGGATATAATCCTAAGGAGTTTGACATATTAGCACAAATAATTTACATTAGAAAGGAATAATAAGAATGTGTACATTTATAAATATTAATCTTTAATATTTTGAAAAATTAGATATGTATTTTTTATTAGCTAATTCAGTAATTGGGCCAAAAAAAAGGTTAATGGAGAAAAGAATAATGATATATTATTAAAGATTTTTTAAAAAAGGTTTAAACAATTAAATGTAGTAAATATAATGAATAGTCATATTCTTAACAAATATAGATTAATAATTAAACAATAATTATGTGATATCTTTCCAGATACAACTTAAATTTTATTTTATTTTTTCAATTTCAGTTTTATTTAATTTTTTCAATTTAATTTTTTTTAAGAAATTGGATATTAGTACCTATTAAATTGATTTTTTTTTTAAATATTCTTTCACTTACTATTTTTTTGGTAAGTGTTAAACATAGAGTTTGATATATGGTTAAAAATATATGTTTAGTAAACTAAAAGTAAAAATTCATTATATATATGAAAAAAGGGGTAAAAACTTTACTAAAAATCAAAGTAAAGCATTACATAATAGCAAAGGGTCAAAACCCCAAGAAACAATAGAAACCACAAGAAAAATTAGGAACTAAATCACCCTTCCCCAATACCACTCACATCCTATGCAAGAATCCTCTCCAAATCTTGACATAACTCACATGACATCTGCTCCCACCCATCAATCTTCCCATCATCTATATTCACTGACACCCCATTTGGCTAGACAATTAGCCACCCTATTCCATTCCCTTGGAATATGGACATAAGACATTGAATCCATCAAAGAGCTAACCTATAATATCTATTGCATCATCATAGTCAACTGCCAACTAACATCAAAAATCTTCCACTCATGATGTAATTTGACCAAGACCTAAGAATTAGACTCACAAATAACCTTACGCCACCCTAAAGCATATGTCCACTTCAAGGCATAGGGGATAACCAAGTCTTCCATCCTATTAACTATTTGTATCCCTTTATTAACAGAAAATATAAAACCCACTAATCTAGAAGAATCCATACTAATCCTGCCAATCCCAGTGGGTCTAGGATTTCCTCTAGATATGCCATCTATATTAATTTTCAAAAAACCAGTAGGAGGGGGCAGCCCCAACCTTTGAACTTTTTGTCTCACATCCCTACCTCTCCTAACACAAGATAAAGTCAAAGATATCCCATGAATTCCAAATTGATCAACCATCTCAACATCTCCTTTCTCTAATGGCAACACAATCTCACCTTTAGCTTCAACAATATCTAGGATAATTCCAATAATTCTAAATTGAACCTGTTGAATCCCCAAATTGCCAACTAACATAAAAAATATTCCACTCATTATGTAATTTGACCAAGACCTATGAATTAAACTCACAAATAACCTTATGCCACCCTAAAGCATATGCCCACTTCAAGGCATAGGGGATAGCCAAGTCTTCCATCCTATTAACTATTTGTATCCCTTTATTAGTAGAAAATATAAAATCCACTGATCCAGAAGAATCCATACCAACCCCTCCAATCCTAGTGGGTCTAGGATTTCCTCTAAATAAGCAATCTGTATTAATTTTCAAAAAACTAGTAGGAGGGGGCAGCCCCACCCTTTGAACTTTTTGTCTCACACGCCTACCTCTCCTGACACAAGAAAAAGTCAAAGATATCCCATGAATTCCAAATTGATTAGCCATCTCAACATCTCCTTTCTCTAATGGCAACACAATCTCACCTTTAGCTTCAACAATATCTAGGATAATTCCAATAATTCTAAAGCGAACCTATTGAAGCCCAAAATTTTCACACCGAAAGATTCTTCGATTCCTTTTCAATGAAACTTGCTAGAGTAGAAAGGTGGGACCAACATACTAAACATCCTACAAGAAAGAGGTTGAGGAGGGGGGCCTTCCCATACTAGTCCAAAACTTGACCAAGGAGGCATGAATGCATGGGCTTTTGCAAACACCCCACTAAAAATGCCAGAGTTGTAAGGTGAAGGAAAAATAGAAGAAAACTTGAGGAGAGTCCTCCTCTCCACATCAGCAGAGAACACACCTAGGTAGGCCTAAAAAACCCCTCTTCCAGATATTATCCCAAGTCAAACACCTATTCCAAGACAAAGTAAAAATAAAGTAATTACACTTTATCTAAGAAAACTTATTCCAAACTTTCTTCACCCAATGAACCTCCCTCACCCCTACAATCTATTTTGAAAGCAACTCTTGATACCTAGAAGAAACAATGTAAGCACCCTTAGGGTTAGGAAACCAAGCTAGCACATCCTCATCCATGAGGACACTACATCTTTGCCAAGAAATAATGTAATGAATCTTAGTACACTCTTCCTCCAAACCAACAATATGCCATTCCTTTAGGTTCTTCCATCTCACCTCCACCAACTTCTTATAAAAGGAGAGAAACTTAAAGTTGCACACCCTTGACCATCCTATTTCACAGAACCTCTGGCACAAATGAGCATACTGAGAAACAATTGGAGGATGAAAATCCCAAGTTTCATGCCAAAAAAAGCACCTCTAACCCACTCTTACATATCTAGAATAAGCCACCCTTAATTGATACAACCCATTTCTTTAGAGTATTCTAAATCATAGAACCATTTCCTATCAAGCTATATTGAGGGATGTCACTCTAAGGAAACCCTTGAAAGTAATTTTGAGTAAATATGTATAAAAATTATATTTATTTTAAATTTTTATTAATTATACAATATTTTAATTCTATATTTTTGAAATGAATTCATTTGATCCCCAAAAAGCTAAATCTAAGTTGTTTTTTTATATGGAGTAAAAGAGACTATGCTACAAGTATGAATAGGAAGTAAAGATGTTATATAAATATTTTCTTTATCTAATAGGATTTGATCAAACATTTTTTAATGAATTACTTTAAATAAGACACATTAAGGATTAAATTATAAAATTTTCCTATAAAAAGTCATTTCACAAAAAATATAATGTTCAAAAAAGTGTAACCAAATATTGTGGGGTCACCCTATAGAGATTAAATATATGAACAAGATAATTAGATTATGGTTTAATGTTGGGTGAAACCCAAGTTTTACATGGTCAACAAAAATAGGTTAAACCAATGGCTAGCAAGGAATTAGTTAATTGAAATGGGTCTTGCAAAATCCAAACTCTAAAAACTCTACAATATCTAAAGATTAACTATTTTGCATATTCCATTATTGCTCATAAAGGTAGAGGTATTCAAGCTAAAGGAAGCCTCATTAAAGATGAAATATTCTTATTATCCTAATTGGAGGCTACACATCCTATTGAAGAATATAACAATAGTGTGTGTATATATACACACACATATACATATACACATATATACATACCCTCATATATATACATATATTTATACATATTTATACATATATATACATATATGCATATATACATACACATATATACAGATGTATGTATATATGTATGTGTATGTACGTATGTATGTATGTATATGACTAAATAAATTACTAAAAATGGTAGATATGTGACTAATTTTAATCACATAGTCATTAGTAGTTTCTTGCCAATCACATAGTCATTAGTAGTTTATTGGCCATGTTTATCTTATGACCAATTTTATAATTAAACTATTTTAATCATTGATGTGGTCATTTATTATTGTTAATTAGCTATGGATTTTATCATTTATTTAAAACTTTATTTGATCATTTAGTTGGTAGTGTATTTGATAGTTTATTTGGTAGTTTATTTAATCATATATTTGGTAATTTATCTAATTATTTATTTAGTGGTTTATTTAGTTGTTGATTTGGTAAGTTATTTAGTCATATTAGGACATGAAGGAATCAAAAAACCATCATCATACTTAAAAGACATGTTCTCTTCGATTGAGCTAGTACCCTTTGACTAATACCATGTATCCTATGTTACCCCCTCCAATATTCTATTGGAGGTAGATAGAATATAAGTGAAGAACATAAAAAAGTGTAATACCTAAGGGATATAATAAAATACATATTATTAACATAAAAATAGGATAAATAGTTGTGTTACAAGAACATAATTTCAACAAGAGACATAAAGCACTAAAGTTTATACCATTAGTGTAAAGCTTTTAGAGTTGAGATGAAGTAAAAGATCAAAGAGATTTAAAAAGAAAGAACGAGGTAAATACCTTTCTAATACAATTCTTTTAATTTAAGAAACTATATAAGAATTTTAGGAAATGAGAGAATGGATGGATTTTCATATGACTATTCTTTGCATGAAATCTAAATTGACTAATTTTTTAAATCATAAAAATAGAAAGACACTAATATTTGGTAGCCTTAGGGCATGTGAGAGTGTAAGAAAAGAAAAAAATATGGTGGTTATAAAGTTGGATTTTTAATAAAACGGTATAAATAAAGCTCGTATACGTGGTAAAAATGAATTATTATTGGAGATAGTAGTTTTCCACAATCCATTAGAATTCTTTATTGTATTTTATGGGTAGATTGTGTTACAATTTTTTTGTATCAACATTTTGGATCACACTATGCAATCAATCATTAGAATGAGAGAACTAAAGGAAAATTGATGATCCATCATCAAGATGAGAGAGCATTTTTCCTTTAGCTCTCTCATCCTGATGATGTATCGCATAGCATGATTCAAAATGTTGATGCAAAAAAATTGTAACACAATCTACCCATAAAATAAAACAAAGAATGAATTATTATGTTTAGAATTTATACATAATAATGAATTTAAAAATTGAATAAATTTATCATTAATTATATTTTGATAGACCAACATAATCAGATTTTCATATTTCTAAAATTGTTTTCTCTACTAGGGTTTGTATTAAAGACAAATTATGAAATTTATCAAAATTTAATGTTATTATCTATCAGTTGACATCTTCTATTTGTCTACATACAGTATCTAGTTTTGCCAAAGTTTTTTTTTTAAAGTTAACTTGATCCAAAGTAGATTTTTGGTTGACATCCTAATATATGTACATATAATTCTTGGCACTTGAGTCACTATTTTCAAATTCTATTGTATGCATATTAGCTTAACATGAGACAACATTGTCTTCTTGAGAATTGTATAAAAAATTTGCATCATAATTATCCTCAAAATATATTTAGAACACTTCTACTATGAAGAATTTCTAAAATATGTATAGCACAAGGATAAAAATATAAATTATCTTTGTAAGCTCATGAGCTAATAGTGGAATTAGTGTTATCTAATAATATAATTTTTAAATTTAATCTCCTAGTTCTTATCAAAACTTGAAGTGTTGGGGCCAACTCTGATGAGAGATGAAACATCATGTTATATTCGTAAAGACTATGTTGGTTCAAGCTTCTTAACCAAAGATATACACAAAAAGTAATAAAACATGATGTACATACATAATTTAGATGTATACAAGACTTCCAAATATTATTATTAAATTTTTTGGAACATATTGTTAAAGCTTGGAAATATTAAAAAGTTATTTTTGTCATATGGTATTTGAACATGTGACCAAATAGCCAAGTCTAACCACATATATACTTTATATGAGTATTTTACCAAAATAAATATATATTGTAAACTTTACCCTTAGATGTAAAATAATATGAAAATAAAAGGAACTAGTTATGGACATGGAAGATACACATTGATATATAGAATGTGAAAATATATCAAAGCCACGAGTTGTTTTACAAAATGGTTCCACATTATGTGGTATTTTGAATTCATTTCTTAATATTCACACCTTTCTTATTTGGCTTGATATAAATTGGATCCACAATTATTGTTTGTTATATAAAATTATGTGACATAGACAAAACTCATACTTTAAAAAATCTTGACATGTCAAATTTTTATTTGCTACTAATTTATTTCAATGGTTAGATTCTACTTTAATTGTCCAATTATAGGTGTTTCTATCATTATTTTCCCACTCTTACATTTATTAGAACTTTCTTTGTATCTAAATATGACAAGATGAAGATTAATGTAGTTGTAATAGAGACCAAAACAGAGAAAACATTGGAGAAGGTGAATAGAAATAATCAATTTTAAGCTCATTTTGTTAATTCAACCCACATATTTTATGTTTTTCTTTGTAAAAATGGGTTCCCTTAAAAAAATATGATAAAGTTAACTATAGTCACTATTTATGACATTTCCATGTATATTTATTTTATTTCACATTATAGATAACTCAAGATTAGTCAAAAAATGATGGCATTAATGAATCTCTCTTTGAGATAGGAGAATGCATAGAAAAACTAAAGTGTATTAGAATGTTATAGATAAGTGTAGGTATGTTGGCATTTGGATGATAACAAGAATTACAATTTTATATATAAGTTTTATTTTCTACGCATACCTCTTTAAAAGTTGTAGTTGGTGATGTTTAAGGAAGATTCCAAGCATTGTATGTTTCATAATTGCCTAAGAATCAACACCTATAGACAAGCCAAATTTTTCACATCTATAGCCATGGAACCATATAATTCCTCTTATTGTGGACCTTTTATGTTTCTACCCATTACTATTCAATAGGTTGAAAAGTTTCTGTATATGATCAATGACTAAATAATCTCAAAATAATTTATTTGTAAGCTTGTTCTAACCTAGGTCATTTAAGAATCTAAACATGACATGTTACTTTCTTTTCCAATCATGCCCTATGTTTGTACAACTTGGCAATTTCTTTTCTATCATTTCTCACCCTTTTTTATTTTCTTAGAAAACAACAAAGTTTTATCTATATTCTTCCTAGTTTAGAACAATCTTATTTTCAAAGAATTTTTTTTATTTACTAATATTTTCTTTGATTATCTATCCATAAGAATGTTTAAGTATGTGCTTTGAACATGCCTCCTAAATTATTGTTCAAAAATCATAATTTTAAGAAAAGGAAACTTGTAAATCAATAGGTGATAAACTAGAATTTAGATTCTAATAAATATCAATATGTGTAACTACTAGCACTAGTTTTGATAATGAAATTTGTTGAATTTTAGGTTTTGATTCATATTGCATTTCTCAGAATATAAAAGTTGAGATCTTTGATGATGAAGGAAATTTGATTGAAACTAGAATGCAAACAAAATGTAATCTATTTTACTTGATCCTACTATTGATACATGTTTGTCTTCTAAAGTTAAGGATGAAAAGTTGTGGTATACGAGGTTTTATTATGTACATTTTGGGAACATGGTGAGGGTTAGTGGAAAGAAAAGAGTTAGAGGCTTGCCAAATCTGCATAGACCTAAGATTGTTATGTGCAAAGAATGTTAGCTTAGTAAAATGAAAAAAATCAAGCTTTTCAAGATGGTCACACACTTCTAATGATATTTTAGAATTAGTACATACTTATCTTTGTGGACCTAGAGATATGAAAGTTATTATAGGGATAGATAATTCATAATATTTGTTGATGATTACACTAGAATGATGATTGTCATGTTCATGAAGGTAAAACCACATACTTTTGATATGTTCAAATGGTATAATGATAGAGTGAGAAGGAAAATGATAAAAAATTGAAATTTTTAAGATCTAATAGAGATGATAGACTTATTTCTATTCAATTCACTAACTTTTATGTTGAGAATGGTATGAAAAGATAGTTTTTTGTACTAAAAAATCATAATAAAATCATATTAGTGAGAGAATAAATATATGTATTTTGGATTGTGCAAGGGCATTGCTGATTGAAAAAGGTATTGGACTAATTTTTTGAAAAGAACCTATATATATTAATCTAAACTCTCAACCAACTTTAGTTGAAGAAAGGAACAAACAAGAAACCTTATGAACCCTGGTATGGTCATATACTTAACATAAGATATTTCAAGATATTTGGAAGTAGGTGTTGTATTCAGAATGATGCAAAGAATTATAAATTTTATTCAAAAAGAGATGAAGGTAATTTCCTTGGCTATTCATTTAAGAGAATAACATAATGTTGAGTTGTCACTTTGCATGATGCTTCATGATAGGAATCTTTTCAAACTACTCTCTTAAAAAGATAATCAGTGATCAACTCCAAGGTTTTGGGTAATCTCATGGCCTACTGTAATACGTTGAATTGAAGATTTTTTTTTTTTTCATACAGAAGCCTTTGCTAGGTTTGACCAATTTCAAATTAGATGTTCAATCTCCTTGTTCCTTAGAAATTCACCACAAAAAGAGATATGTTTTTGGTATTTTCTATTTTTTAATGAATGCAATCTAACAATGTAACTATATGAATTCCTAATTCAACCAAGAGTTAGAAAAGAAAATACAAAAGATAAGGTAATGAGAGATGAAAGAAAATAACATGAAAGGAAAATTTCTAATGGACATAAACGATAGTAACAACACATCTGGGAGTATATTTGTCAAAAAGATTAGGTAGGAAACCAATGAAAATAGGAGCAACGCTTCCTCAAATCCACTAATGCAATCTTCGATGGGAATTTATTAAAACTAAAAGATATTTTACTTCTTATGAAATCATAAGGGCATAGAAAGTGCGTTCATGCTAGATGAGAAGCTATGTAGGAACAATAGGGTGATCTTTTCTCTAACTCAGTATGTTAGTAGA
This sequence comes from Cupressus sempervirens, assembly GCA_028749045.1. Classification (NCBI taxonomy): domain Eukaryota; kingdom Viridiplantae; phylum Streptophyta; class Pinopsida; order Cupressales; family Cupressaceae; genus Cupressus; species Cupressus sempervirens. Next base: position 276,991,245 of record CM053789.1, on the reverse strand, counting down.
ATTCATCAACACATGGAAAACACTAGAACTAAAATAATTACACAATGAAATTAACACAAAAAATTATTGGCTACATTATTATGATGAACAAGAATTCACAAAAATAACATACTATGGAAAGAATAATTACACTTAGAACTAGAGCACCAATAGCATATATTATTGCATCAAAATTAATGGGCTGGAATACATGTTACATTCCTAAATTTATAAGAAATTAATTCCTCAATTTGTGTTGAAAGTGATAGATTCCTTCATGAAAATATATGCTTAAAACTAATAAAAATAAATCTAATTATATACCAATTGACTCTCTAAATGATGCTAAGTAGGACTCTACCCTCATTTATATCAATTAATAGGTGCATGAGCCTTTACATGTCTTAAAAACAAATAAATAATGTCAAAATAAGAATAAGGAAGATTTTAGATGATGTAGGAGTCTCTGGAGATGCAAAAAAAAAAGCTCAACCTTCTTTGGATGTTTGTAGCAGTTAAATTGCCGTCATAATACATTTCCAATTCATGGAAAGCTCTAAATTTGGAACTGGCAATTAACTGTCAGTGTACCTCTAACTTCTTCAAAAACTTATGGAACACCTTTGGAAAAGTGCACCTTGGGAGTGGTGAACCTTTGTAGAAGCACAACTTATGCATCTTTCACACCTTGATGAAATTTTTGTAAGGTGCTCAATTCACCAAAATATCAATGTTCTCAGTTCTAAAAGTAGTTTTTGGGTTTTTCTTAGACAAGGTTTGGGAGCACTCTAGCATACTTATTTTTCATTTTTTATGGTTTATATTGTCTTTATAGCCAAACACTTTCATATAATTGAACTCCTTCTATCTGAAATCACAAGGTATGTTTGTTGAATCTTATCATTAATAGTTTCATAAGATGAGTGACTTATTCTTGTTCATGTGTCCAACCTTTGTATCTTTGATCTTTATTATAAATTCATGAATAAAAACTTTTGTTTGATTCCTTTGAAGGTGAAGGTTACTAGCCTAGGTGGGATCTCTATTGCTATTGATAATGAAGATGCTATGATAATTTGTGCACTTGCACATTATGCACCATATCTTCATGTTATGTGTACCTTCATATTATGCACACCTTCATGCACTGTGAAGTCTATTCCTTGATTTCTTCTTCTCTTAGACTACCTAATCTTTCATGGTCGAAGATTAGGTGATCCATATTATCCAAAATGATCAACTGTTTAAAACTTTTTCATATCTTTTAACACAATTTTCTAGGAGTTTTTTAATTGGCATTTTTCAAGGTCTTTTCCTTAAAATGTCAAGTTGAAACTTTCATCAATCCCCAAAACTAGGTAACCCAAGGCTTGTTGTTTTAGTGACTGAAATTAGATTTTTAGTTCTTATTTCTAATGATGTAAATGGTTTTGAATTTTGAGCTCTAGGTCAAAATTTATGACCCTGACAAGTTAAGGATGACTTTTTATCTGCACAAAGAAGCAATCATTAGTGTGGAAATTTGAAAACCTTACCTAAAACAAACCCTAACTAGCCAAAAACCTAACCCAAAGCACTTGAAAATAATCAAAATGGTCAATTTCTCCACCAAAATGTTGTAATGCAAAATAGAGCACCAAGCACACCCTTTCAGGGGTGCAAGGTTTGCTTAATGGTTGTTTTATGGGCATTTTAGCATAGTCACACATGTGCACATGCGGACACCTTGGTGAGATGTGTACATGCACATGTGCACAACTAAACACATGCAAAGAAAGTGCACGGTGGGGGGAGGACTTGACTCTTAAAATGTACAAAAAAGGGTGGCCACTTCCACACCTTTACAGGGTGCATAAGTGTGCACCCTTATGCTGGTTTGAGGTCACTTTTTAAAGGTGCACATGTGCACACCTTAAGGAGGTTGGCACATGTGCACCTTTACTTAGGTGTTTTGATTTTTGATCCAGTGCGCACCCTTTTGGAGGTGCACACCTATGCATGTGCATAGGTGCACATCTCATAAGTGTGCACTTGTACATTCAGGGTACCTGCTCACCTTGGATAGGTGCACATGTGTACTAGTGGAAAAGTCTACATTTATGCACTAAAACTCTTAAAATAATGTTATTCTTTTTAGTTCTAACAACCCATACTTGTCCAATCAGAGACTAGGACTTGATCTAGACTTAGGAAGAGTTCCAATAAGACCTAGGCCCTAGACTAGGGGTCTAGAAGACTAAAAAGTTCACTTGGGGGTTCCCATTTCTGGGAGAAATGGAGTGTGGATTGTTAAACCACAACACATATTAATGGTTGATCAAAGCTACTAACACAATGATTGAAAGTGCAAATGTAAGGACTGATGGCTTTGTAGATAATAATGTGGAAAGAATAAGAAACCTAAAGCTTACAATAGATTTATATATATGTATGAAGATGTACATGATACATTATCCAAGTTATAGTAGATACTAAGAAAAACTATTCTTTACCCAAGAAATAAATACTAGAACCTATGTAATAAGCTAGACCCCCACTAATTGAGAATAATATTGAGAACTAGAGAACTGAACCTGTGTCGGCAAAATATTTTAGAAGGAATCATTCAATTGAATAAATAATTGGAGATATTTGTGATGTCCAATAATGATATGAAGTAAGTTAAGAGATAATACATGCTTAATTTCATATTTTTTATCCTAAAATAGTTAAGGATACACTTGATAATGAGGATTGGATAAATTACATGAATTAAGAAATTGATCATATAGAGAAGCACAAGACATGCATATTAGTACTAAGACCTAAAGAAAATAATATGATAGGAACAAAATGTATTTTTAGAAAAAAGATGAATACAACTAGAGAAGAAATGAGAAACAAAGCAAGACTAGCTTGCAAAGGTTATACCAAAGAAAAAGGAATAGAATATGGTGATATATTTGTACATGTGGCAAGATTGAAAGGTGAAAGATAATTTTTTTCCATTGCTACCTAAAATAATTTCAAAGAATATAAAATGGATGTCAAACATGCATTTTTGAATGAAATATTTAAAGAGAAGTTCTACATACATCAACTAGAAGGATTTACTAAAAATCATCAGAAGAACCTAGTTTGCAAGATGAGCAAGGCATTATACAGATTAAAGCAAGCACCAAGGTTGTGATATGAAAGGTTATATTTCTAATAGACTAAGATTTTATTGGCTAGAATGAGTGAAAATAGTAATCTATAACTAAAGAGTGAATATGAAAATATATTGTTGATTTCTAAACATTTTATGGATGACATTATATTTGGTGGAAATGATTTGATATATAAGTCACTTTTTGAGTAAAGAGTTTGAGATGGAAATGTTTGGAAATATTAAAGCTTTTATTTGATTACAAGTCTATTTAACAAAGGCTAGGATCTATTTAACACTTCACCTAGATTGTGTTGAGATCTCTCCTATTAAAACTATCATTTCCCCTAGTCCTATGGATGCTACTGATTCTCTAACAAATTATAGTCATGGTGAAACTAATCTTGGTATATATAATGATCAAACAACCAAATCCCAAGACTTTAAAGAAATGCCTCTATAGATTGATGATTCTGAGGATGCCCAAGATTTAAAGGATGATGTTAAAGTTATGGAATATTTGAATAAAGCCACTTGCAAAGCTAATATTGGCCTGGAAATGGACAACTTGATTTGCAATGAAATTTAAAAACTTCATTAATTTTTTTCTTCCTTGCAAGAAAAGTTGCATTTTTTACAGGTGAAGCTGGATGAGGAATGTAAGAAGCGGAGGGAGTTGGATTCTCTAGTTGGGAACAACCCAACCAAACTCCATAAATACAAAACTTCCTTTAAAAAGATAAATAAGGGTAGTGAGATGGGTATGTAGGATGTTGCTTCATCCATCCATGCTATTACCACCTCTATTGGGAAAAATTTCTCATGATGAAGCCAATTTGAATGATGAGGCTCCACTACTAGCTGGTAATCCAAGTAGAAGAACTAGATAGAGTACCAAAAAAATATACCTCTAAGTGAAGAATAATCATGATTCTCTCAATGAGGTTGTTGTCTTAGGCACTTCTATAATGAGTGCTATAAAGGACTTGATCTAACTCTTTATCTACATTTTTTTTGGTCTTTGATTCCTATTCTTTTGTTAACTTGGTTGTTGGTCCCTATAAAACTAGCTTTTTCCTTTGGTTCCTTTTTTTTGGGGTTTCCAGTCCCCTTTGTTGCTGTAAATGTGTATTTACTATTTACACTTTACTTAATTTTACTTACCTTAATGCATTATTTTATTATTTATTTTGTGAGACACTTAGGAGTTTGTGTACCTTTATGATTTGTCATGTTGACAACACAAAAGTATGGAACTCTAATTCAATACATAGTATCTACAACACTAGAGTTTGCATCATTAACTGAGTTGTCATGTAGACAACACACTTATTCACACTCCTAATATGCTACACCTTTGTAGGCTTATCCTCACATCATCGCACTTACTCCTGTGTTTAATGGAGAATAACTCATATCTAGTGGACAAGTTTCTAGTTGTATGACTTATCATGATGTTGATTCCTAGGCATTCTAGATGCATCTCAAATGCCTTTATATATAGGCACTCCTAGCATACTTTCACATTGAATCAAATACATATCGATATTCTGATCATACTCTTTCTAGTCTACTGTTGTGCTTGTGTTTGTGTTCTTTGATCTTGGGTGAATTTTACCCTAAGGTAAATTATTACATGGTATCAGAGCTTGGAGAATCTTTCTTCACATAGCCATTTGAGACCATTGTTTCTTCAACACCTTGACCCAGATCTAGAGTATTGCTATCATTAGGAGCATCTAGAGCCAGATCAAACCTCACCATTGCATTTAGAATGTTGATTCGATGAAAATTAGCTATAAATTTTCCTACCCTAGGCCAAATTCGATCATGAGGTTTTTTTTTTTTGAAAATCAGCACCCAAAGGGCTGATTTGCAACATAGGTATGGTCATTTTGTAGATCTAATTAATTATTTTTTAGATCTATAATTTTATTATTCTCTACAATTTTTCAGATAGCTTTTCTTGAAAAAATTTGGCTAGGCAACCTTGTAGAGAATTTTTTTACAGGTACTAGGTAGTCACACCTTGGCCCTACACATGTAAAAAATATTATTTTGCATCTTTGAATACTCCTTCATTCAATTTTTTGGTGAATGGATTACAACATTAGCCAACACCGACAGTTCCAACTCATAAACCTCGGCGACTTGTCTGTTTATCAGTTGTGGCTATAGTCCTTTATACACCCCACAAGGTGTTCATCCACTAATATGGAATTTTTGTTATAAAATTTGGTAGTTAAGGCATATACCACTGGCATCTTTCGAACACTAGTCAATTGCCTCTAGCCAGTCCTTTCTTCTATGGCACCCATTTGACAGATGCCACATTGCCTATGATCTAACAACCATGTTTGTGGCTTGGCACAAACCCTCTGCCATGTGGAGCATAGTAAACTCTTCCATGTGGACTCTTGTAGTAATAGAAACTTAGTGATGCACCTACCACACAGACCTATCCAAGTGTACCACACAGACACTATACTTCTTGCCACATTGATGCCCTTTATTTGCTAAGTGTCAAACATAGCCATCTTGAGAAGTACAGTCATTTGCCTACTAAGCATTTTAACACACAAATTTTGTACTATTTCATGTTATCAATCATATGTTTCTTATTTCACCTTTTCCATACAGTTTCATATAGTACAGTCAACTGCCATGTCACTAGGGAGGCTATTTATTTTTACTAATGTAAGCTAGACACGAGGATAAACTTGATGGTCATTTGACCATAATTTTTAGGCATTTTATAACTACTATAATGGCCATTTGACTTTCAAATTTGAGCTAGCAATTTTCTACCCAAACCCCTCTTCAGATTCATTTTTTATTTGGTAGGCCGAGTTTGAGATCCCATAACTCGATCATCTAGACTCCAAATCAGGTGTGATTTTTTTTTATTTGGGTAGAATTTCTTGAACTTTTCAATGGTGGTGTTCTTTTCTAGTTTTGGTATAAGGATTTTTTAGAAATTTCATTTTTTGGTGACTCTACCTATTCAATCTTGTATTTTGCAACTTGAAACAGTCTGTACAAGCTCATTTGGACACATTTTCAAGTTCCTTTTTTTGATAATGTGTTATTTTTCATCTACTTTCTAGATCTGCATTTAGATTCTAGGCTTGTGTGGACAAAAGTCTCACTTTTAGACCTAGGGCCTTTCTTCCATTGTATTGCTTTGATTGCTTTTGAGAATTGTTGTACATCTAAGCTACAATGCTTAGTGATAGATTTGGGCTTCAAAAGATAGTTGTAAAAAGAAAAAGTAGAAGTCCACTTCGTTCATTTTGAAAAGTGACCTATTGTACATGCACTACATATAAAGTGCCAAAAGCATCTTTTTTGGGGGGAGTCTTTCAATTGAGTGAAGGGGGTGGCATGTGTATTGTGTTTTTGTCTCTCTTTTGTGCTATTTTCATTTTTTGCATCATGGGTTCACCTAAAACTCCATTTCTAACTTTACACAATTATTCTACATGGAAAGATACTGTATGGAGTAGGTTAATGGAGAAAGTTCTAAATCTTTATGTTGATGGGACAATTACAAAACTCACTGATGCTAAATAACTCATTGATTGGAAAATTATAGACAACTAGGCTTTAGGAATAATCAAGACTTGTGTACATAGAAATCTCTTCTTTCACATTGTTAGTTTCAAGGAAGCTAAACCTACATGGGACAAACTTGAATTATTTTATGGTAAGGTGGATGAGGAAAAGGGGTTCTAAATTGAGGATGATCTACTTCTATTGGATCCAAAGAACTTTGACACAATTTAGGATTATATCAACAAATCCAATGAGTATAGGCACTACTTAAAGATTGTGGAAATACCATGAATAATGACAAGTTGATTCATCATATCCTTTAAGAGGATACCTTTAGAATATGCCTCCTTTGTTTCAAATTATAATACTCACAACTTAACCATGGGAAGTGCTTTCCAAAAGCCTACATTTGATGCATTTGTAGAGATGTTGATTGTTGGACAATTTTACTTGATAGATTTGGGACTTCTCATGACATCAAAGAGCAAAGTATTGGTGGATACTGATGAGCACCAATGAAGTCAAGGAGGAAAAATTTATAACAATAGAAAGAAGAAGAAGTGGAAGTAGAAATCGCAATCTAAGACACAACAATCCTCCTCATAGCAAGGCAATTCTTCTTCCAACAAGAAGGGTAGTAATGAAAAGAACAATAAACCTTTTTCTGTATATTGCAAAAACCCAAATCATGAAAAGCATCATTGCAAGGTTAAGAGAATCTATAAGTTGGAAAACCTACTCAAGAAGAAGAAAATTCAAGTGTCAGGTACTTCCAAGGATTCAACTCCAACCTCTTCAAAGGGAAAAGGAAAAGCACCTATGGCAAATGTAAGTTCTTCATCAGAATGGATTCTTGACTAAAGTGCTTCCTATCATATGGTTTCTTCAAAGGGAGACTTTTCTTCATTGAAGCAATCATAGGTTCCACACATCTTTGTGGGAGATGATACAAAAATTGAAGTTGAAGGTAAAGGACATGTGGAGATGGAAAATGGGGAATTCAAAGAAATTATCTATGTTCCAAACCTTAACTCTAATCTCCTCTCAATTTACCAAATCACTCACCTTGGCGATGGCAACAAAGTTGATTTCCTTCTAGATTCAGTGATTTTGCAAAGTCTAAAGGATGATTCATTGGTTGAAGTGGGGAAAATCAGTCGTGACAAGAGGCTTTATTCCTTCTCCCACTTTATGCCTAAGTCTCCTTCACATGTTTTGTTAACTCAATCTAATTCACAAATCAAACTATGACATGAGCAGTTTGATCATCTAGGCTTTCGCTATCTTTAGCAACTTTTCATAAAACACATGGTCAAAGGTCTACCTAAAATCAACTTTTATAAGGGTGAGTGTTCATCATGTTCAATAGATATGCATCTTGAGGAGAATTTTGATAAAGGGAAGTCTTTTAGAGCACCAATTGTTCTTCAATTGGTTCACATTGTTTTAGCAGGACCTTTTGCAGTGACATTAGTCAGCCAAGGCCACTACATCCTTACTTTTGTTAATGATATTTCATGCTTCACATGTGTCTACTTCCTTCATTGCAAGAATGAAGTGTTGGATAAGCTTAAGGCCTTCAAGAGATATGTTGAACCGAAATCAAGGAAATCCATCAGGGTTTTACAAATGGATAATGAAAGTAGATATGTGAACATAAGACTTAAAGAATTTTGTAAACTTGAGGGAACTAATCTTCAAAATCAAGCAACATTTGGTCACACAAGATAGATGTTGTAGCACTAAGGATTAGGACTCTTAAGTCCATGACAAGTTGCATGATACAAGTCATGTCTCTTGATCCTACACTAGAAGTCAATGCTACAAGTAGTGCCACTCACATACTTAACATGTCTCATCATAATGCCTTGGTCAAGAAGACTCCTTTTGAGGCGTGACATAGTAGAAAACTAGTTGTGAGTCACTTCAGAGTCTTAGGTTCACACAAGATAGATGTTGTAGCACTAAGGATTAGGACTCTTAAGTCCATGACAAGTTGCATGATACAAGCCAAGTCTATTGATCCTACACTAGAAGTCAATGCTATAAGTAGTGCCACTCACATACTTAACATGTCTCCTCATAATTACTTGGTCAAGAAGACTCCTTTTGAGGCATGACACGGTAGAAAACTAGTTGTGAGTCACTTTAGAGTCTTAGGTTGTCTAGCATGGGTAAACCTATCTTCTAGGAGGTTCAAGGCACCAGCACCTAGGCCTTATACTTTCATCGGATATGAAGATGGTGTTAAGGAATATAGACTTATGGATCCTAAGAATTATGCAATTTTTATGGAGAAGGATGTACACTTTGAGGCAAGTTCACCTAGTTTATCCTCTAAACCTTTCCACACTTCATACACTATGGAAATAGATAGTGACACTAGCAATAGTGCTTCAACAAATTCAAATACATGGGGTTCCATTGATAGTTGCAGCAAAAAATCATGACATTAGCATAGTCCACACACATACATTGCCACAGTGATAGGTCTAGTGTAGCAGGGTACCTTGTCTTCGAACTCCAGCAATAGTGGATGACTTCTTGGTAGACATTTTAGGTATGTTTGTGGAGTCACGCATAGCAAACTTAGGAGACATCCTTGATAATTTACATCTTCTCTTTGATGAAGATGGTCCTTCTACAGTTTTTGCGAGGGCTTACTCTAACCCTCACATCCATTCTCTACATGATCAATCTTCACAAGTTGACATGATTGTGGATCCTTATGAACAATAGTTATCAGAGGTATCTTTATCAATTGAGGAGGTAGATGATTCATTGGGATAGGTTATACCTACATTATTGCCAGATCCACAATTGTTCTTTTCAACACTATTGAAAGGGGTGACTATCAACATCGACACAGGGAGACTTGAATAGGTTTTAGGGCCAACATACATCTTTGAGATAGTACCTTCTCCATTGTATCTACTAAAGGGGAGGAACATCATTCAACATTCATGGACCAGCTTCTTCCTTGGAGCAACAATCACAAGTTGACATTCTTCATTGTGGGGGTGGGACTACCTTGTCTCTCTTCATCTTCTTTCTTATGGTGGGGGGAGAGGACTTTTCCCTCTTATGAGGTCTTGTTCTTCTTATTCTTCACTATTGTATATACCTAATGTATTTTGTAATGGGGGGTCTTGATTACTCCATTCACCCATGCATCTTGTCTTTTCATCTCTCTTTTTGGGGGATGGTTTTTCCCATGAGGTTTTCCCTCTTTCTCTACTTTATGAGAGATTGCATTTCGTTATGTACATGGGTGCCTAACATGGCCTAGTAGTTAGGACCCATCATGCATTTCATACTAGTTTTTGTAAGATTAAGGGCATTCCCCTATGTTGCACTTAAGGGGGGGGTATTGGTGTAAATACATATTTACTATTTACACTTTACTTATGTTTACTTAGGTTAATGCATTATTTTATTATATTACATTATTTTATTATTTATTTTGTGAGACACTTAGGAGTTGTGTACATTTATGAGTTATCATGTTGACAACACATAAGTACACAACTCTAATTCAACACATGGTGTCTACAACATTGGAGTTTGCATCATTAACAGAGTTGTCATATAGACAACATAGTTATTCACACACCTAATTTAGCACATGGTGTTTGCAACATTATTTTGCATGCTACACCTTTGTAGACTTGTCCTCACATCATCACACTTACTCCTATGCTTAATGGAGGATAACCCATATCTAGTGGACATGTGCTTGTTTGTATGAATTATCATGATGTTGATTCTTGGGCATTCTAGATGCATCTTAGAGGCCTTTATATATAGGCACTCCTAGTGTACTTTCTCATTGAATCAAATACATATTGATATTTTGATAATACTCTTTCTGGTCTACTATTGTGCTTGTGTTTGAGTTCTTTGATCTTGGATGAATTTTTCCCTAAGGAAAATTCTTACACACTTCAAACTTGCTTTTACCTAATCAAAGCAAAGGATGGTATATGGGTGACTCAACTTAAGTGGGTAGCCCAATGATAATAGAATCAAATTTTTAAAAGAAAATATTTTTTTTTGAAGTAAATAAAATTCAATACAAATAAATGATTGATTAAATTGAATATGTTAGGCAAAGTAAATTGAATATTGCACATGTTGTTGGAATTATTGCTTGATTTCTATTTAATCCAAAGGAAACACACATGAGGGTTGTCAAGGGAATATTTTGATATCTTAAAGGGACTAAAGATTATATATTATGGTATAAACAAGATGTTGGATTTACTCTTAAAACCTATACAAATGTTGATCAAACTGGTAATGTTGATGATAGAAAAAGAAAATTTGGGGATTTTTTTTAGGAGAGGGATTTATAATATGATTAAGCATGAAAAAAAGATACATTTATAAATATACTATAGAGGAAGTGTATGTTTCTATTGTAATTAATTGCTCTTAGATTGTCTAGACTATGTAATTGTAGGAAGGAATGCAATAAGTGATAACTAAGTTGGTTACTCTTTATTGTGATAACACTAGTGCAATTAATATATCAAAGAATATAGTGACACATGAAAAGAGAATACATATCAATCAAGTATCACTACATGACACAAAAAGTACAATTTAAACATGTTAGGTGTGAATATGTAATGTCAAATGAGCAAATTGTGGACATATTTACTAGGACATTACCTAAAGATTGTTTTGAGTATATAAGAATAATAAGTAAAGTGGAGGTCCTTCCACTATCCAAAATTCATTAAGTGAGTATAGATGTTGCCACAATTCATGGATAAACAAAAAAATCTTTATGGGGTTGATGAGAAAGTTTGTACACATTAGGAATAGTTCTAAATTTGTAAAAATGATTAGAATGAAAATGGTGTAAAAATTACATGCGAGGTAAATTGTATAACTACAAGGTTTTATAAGTTTCACATTAAAACTTATTATTATCTTTGGTATTTATACAGTAAGAAAGGGAGATCAAGAAAAATAAAAGGTGGAGAGAATAAAAATTGAGAATGAAGATACTCCTAAACCAAAAGAGATCATATCCAAAGGCGGAGTAAAGTTGAAGATTGATATTGTTGAAGATATAGACCAACTGCACCTGATGATGAAATCTATTTCAAAGTGCCTAAATCAAGTCATGAGAAAAAAATTTGTATTATTGTCAATATATATATTTGATTATTGTATGTGCAATATTAAGGAATGTAAAATCATTTGTTTAGGTGTTATAATCAATGACAAAGGGGAAGATTTTTAGCCTTAAATGAGAATGGTATGGATGTAAGTGAAAGTTTCATATCAGTTGTTATATTTTCATTGATGTCAAATTATTAATTGGCTAGAAATTATGCTAATTCAATAGGGTGTCATGTTGTTTGATTAATAAAGCAGATTTTATATATGAAAAATAATTGAAGAAAGTATGCTGATGATAGATTTCAAAAGTATGGTATTTAAAGATTAATTGAATGCGTCAAAATATGATAATGAAATTTGAACTTTAAATTTTGTTAAATCATGTAATTATTTGATGTAATGATGAAGTCTATGTATTCACTAAGCTATCCAAGATAGACTAAGTAATAAGGTTATAAATGGAATTCAATATTTCCTGAGCTAATGCAATATTAACAAGTTAATTCATGTGTTAATTCACTAATATATTGACTGAGTGAAATATAATGTTGAATAGGTTTGAGTTGGAGGAATCGATTTAGAAATATGGAATACAAGGTTGAATTATGGTGAGAATAAATAATGTTTAATAAGTTCAAAGGTACAAGTTAAACTTCATTACAAGATCTATGTCTAGAAAAATATAGTGAAGATATGATGATGGAGATTGAAACAAGATAAGGATGAGCACAAAGTTAAATGAGAGTTATATTTTCCAAGTTTCTAATGTCACTATATTTGGTAAGAATTTTAGATATATGAATATGGTAACAAGAAAAACTTGGGAGAATCTGAAGTACAGAGTTTACTATTCAAGGAGAAGTTAGAACAAGTTTTTGTTTGTTGATTGTATAATTGATGGTTAGTTGGATACAAATTACTGAGGAAAAAAGAGATAGAAAGGAGAAAGGAGAACCAAGAAGAGTAAGATAAAATAGAGTTTGAGAAAAGTCAAAGTGTGAAGAAAAGATCCAAACAAACAAAGATCAAGTAGATATAAGATGAAGAAGAAGAAAAAAAGAACAAAGATCTAAACAAGTAAGGTAGTGTTGATCTTATAGATCATTTTACTCTTACTTATAGTTTATATTTATATTGATCACATGTTTGACAATTAACAAGGTTAATAAATTTTTTTTAATTAAACAAGCAACACCCACCCCCCTCCCCTTCCCCTCTCAAATTGTAATGACCCCTTTTTAATTCTTTGACCTATATTTCAAAATTTAGTATAATTTTAGGAAGTCATTCCAGTTAACATGCCTTAGATCCTTATTATTATTCAAAATGGAGGGATTGAGAAATATAATTAATTAATTTAATTGATTTATAAAGTTTCATTCTATAGCACCAGGCAAGCTATTCTCTCAAGGTTATGACTATCTGGAGATGGTAGATTGACGATGCAAAGGGTGCATGAAACAAGCTACAAGCGGCTCCCTAGAGGATACCGTCAGGTGCTCAAATTTACTCTGCCTCTCCCTCCATCCACTCCCTATTTGAAGACATCATAGTTCAGATGAGAACAAGGTTTCCTGAGATATAGTTTTAAATACAATTTTAATGGTCATCTTTAAGATTATTGTTAATTATAATGTAACCATATTTCTTTATTATCATAGTTGTTCACACATTATTATTATATGAAATATTCATCATTGTGTATGTAAACATACATACATACATACATACATACATACATACACACATACATACATACATACACACATACATACATACATACATACACACATACATACATACATACATATATATATATATATATATATATATATATATATATATATATATATATATATATATATATATATATATATATATATATATATATATATATATATATATATATATATATATATATATATATATATATATATATATATATATATATATATATATATATAACATCTATGTTAAATATTTGTATTGATCTAATATGATGTTATGTATATCGATTTAGATTGATATATGAAAGGAACTTTATATATACTTAAACCTTAGGTAACTCTCCAACTTGTAATGTGTGAGGCTATTACCAATATTCATAAGAATATATTTGATACAAATTTTTTATTTTAACCAATAAAGATATTCATCAAAATTTGGCGTCATACTTGATAATGAATTTGCAGGCGGTGGACAGTCCATGGTACAGTGTTACGTGATCAATGGTGGGAGAAAGTATTCGTACGCTGAGAAAAGAATATATGTGGCATGATTACCATTTTCCTTGCTTAATAACTTGGTTGATATATGGTATCCCACTACTTCCTTCTTATTTGACATAACCCTAATAATGGGTATTTATTTACCTTTTGGGAGTCAAGTCTGTAAAGTCGTGACTTATAGTTTAACTTTCCTTTTTTGTATATTTCAATGCTTGTGTTATTTTTATTCACTAAGCATTATTATACCCATGTAATAAGCACTTTGTTATTATATATAAGTATCAAAATAATAACACTTAGCTGATTAGGGTTTTCTTTTTCTTTTCAAAGAATGTTCATAATAATTATATTTATTAAACATAGATAATATTAGTAATAAAAAACCTATTAATTAAAAGTTAAATATGTAATAGTATACTTATAATAGAAATGTTCATATTATATATTTATAATTTGAATGTTTATATGGGACATGGAAAATGTGAAGTTAATATTTATCACAACTAGTAAGTTATTTGGATTGAAACAAATTAAAGTAGTGCTATCATAGAAGTAAAATTGATTAAATAAATATTTGAATTTGGTACATAATACTGATAAAAAAAAACACATTAATCCAGGTCCATTATAGTTCCCCCTTACTGATTTTTCTTGTTCCCAAGCAATGTTGTATGAGAAAGGACTTCTTCTCCAACCCAGGAAGCATCCTCTTTGGGAAGATTTTTCCATTTTACAAAGTATTCTAGAATAGTCCTACTCCTTAATCTCCTATCCTAATTTTCAACAATAGTCTCAGGCTTTAGAACAAGCTTTCCTTCATTTTCTAGTGGTGGTAGATCAACACAGGGGTTTATATTCTTTCTGAGGACCCTTTTCAACCATGATACATGGAATGTGTTGTGGATTTTACTATTTTTAGGTAGGTCTATCTCATATGACACTTCTCCTATCCTTCTTAGGATCCGGTATGGCCCATAGAAATAGGGTTTTAATTTCTCTGCTCCACTGATCTTGAGTGAGGTTTGTTTGTAGGTTTGCAATCTTAGGAATACTAGATCTCCAACTTGGAATGACCTTTCCACTCATCTCTCATCAGCATAAATCTTCTGTTGGTTTTGAGCATGGCAAAGATTATCTTTGAGAACTTCCATAATATCAGTGCTTTGTTGAATGAAGTCATTGGCTCCTGGTATCTTTCTTTCTTGGATAATTAAATCTCGAAATGTAGTAGCTTCATATCCATATAATGCCTTGAATGGACTCATCCCTATTGACATATGATGGGTATTATTATAACAGTATTCTCCCAAGTACAACCATTTCACCCATGTATTTTGTTGTCCTGTCACATAATTTCTAAGGTAACCTTCTATCCACTTATTGAAAATTTCATTTCGTCCATCTATTTGGGGATGATCATTAGTGTTGGGGGTTAATTCAGTTCTTGCTAACCTAAAGAGTTCTTTCCAGAATAGGCTAAGGAATTTTCTATCCCTATCACTTATGATATTCCTTAGCAATCCGTGTAGCCTAAAAATCTCTTTAAAGAATAATTTTTCTATCCGGGGTGCTTTATAATGTATGGATATGGGAAAGAAATGTGCATATTTTATTAGCCTATCCACTACAACCAGCATGGAGTCCTTTTCTTGCACCTTAGGTAAGCTTGTAATGAAATCCATAGAAATTCTCTCTCATTTTTTATTTGGAATAGGTAATGGTTGTAATAAACTAGCCAGGTAATTTTGTTTAGATTTATTTTTCTAACATGTTATACATTCCTAGACATGCTTAATGATGTCCTTCTTCATACCTTTCTAGGAGTATCTTTCTCTTATCTTCTTGTAATTTTTGTAAAATCCAATATGACTGGCTAGAGGGTTGTCATGATACTCCATAATTTGTCTTTTACCTTTGGAATTTGTTGTTAGCAATATTCTTCCTCTCTATAGTATGAGATCCTCCACAATTTTGATTTCATCATTGGTTATGTTTCCTTCCATAATCTCATTGGTTCTTGGATCTTTAGCATATTCTGCAACAATTTCATTTTTCCAATTATCTGTGATGCTAGGAAGGGTATTCAATTGTCATTAGCTAGATAAAGCATCAACTACCACGTTATGGGTTCCTTTGATATACTCAATATCAAAATTATAAGCTTGGATTTTACTTATCCATTTTTGCTGGTGATCATTAAGATCTTTTCGACCCATGAAGAATCTTAGGCTTTTGTGGTCTATTTTAATATTGAATCCTCCACACACTAGGTATTGCCTAAATTTTCCAATGTGTGCATGATACCCAACATTTCCTTATCATAAATTGAGTAGTGTCTTTCTATCTTAGAAAGTTTTCAGCTTTCAAAAGCAATAGGGTGTTTGTTTTGCATAAGCACAGCCCCAATTCCTTCACCAGAAGCATCACATTATAATCTAAAAGGTTGTGTAAAATATGAGACAGCTAAGACTGGGCACAAACTCATTCTTTCTTTTAACTCTTCAAAAGCTTCTTGTGCTACTTCATTCCATCTGAAATTTACCTTTTTGGTCAGGTCTCTCAAAGGAAATGCTAGTTTTGAAAAATTCTTCACACACTGTCTATAGTAGTTGCATAGGCCAAGTACCCTCTGAGTTGAGTTAGAGTTTTGTGTTTTGACCATTCTCTTATTGCTTTAATATTTTCCTCATCCATGCTTACACCTTTGGCACTAATTTTATGACCGAGATATAGAATTTCTTCTAATCCAAATTCAAACTTTGATGCTTTTTCAAATAGGGATTCAGATTCCAATATACTCAGGACTTCATCAATGTGTTGGAGATGTTCTGCCCAAGTTTTGTTATAGATAAGGAGGTCATCAAAGAAAATAAGAAGGAATTTCTTGAGTTATTTTGGGAATATATGATTCATACATGATTGGAAGGTGGTTGGAGCATTAGTTAGGCCAAAGAGTAGAACTAGAAACTCAAAATGACCATAATGACATCTAAATGCCATCTTGGGAACATCCTCCTTCCTCATTCTGATTTGATGGTATCTTGAACGTAAATCAATTTTTAACAAATATACTGCTACATGAAGTTTATCTATGAGTTCATCCACCCTAGGAATGGGATAGTGATTTTTTATAGTCTTCTTATTTAGGGCTTGATAATCTATACACATCTTCATTGTCCCTTCTTTTTTTTTCACAAGTACTATTGGTGATGCAAAGGAACTGGAGCTGGGTTGAATGTGTCCCATTGCTAAAAGTTCTTGAATGGCCTTTTCATTTTCATCCTTATACTGTTGAGGATGACGATAAGGGGTGGTGATCACTAGTTTAGCATCCTTTTCCAATTCTATAATGTGTTCAAATCCTCTTTTGGGAGGTAATCCTGGGGGAATCCCTTCAAACATTCTCTGATGTTTCTTAATGATAGGGTCAATGTCAATATGGATGATGGATTCCTGTGAAGTTGATTTATTTAATACTAAACATTGTGCAATCCATTCTCCCTGATCATGTCATAGTATTCTTTTTATTCTTTTGCAAGAAACCAGTTTCGCGAAATCATCAGGCATTCCTTTCAATGTTATTTCTTCCCCATTGTGCTCAAAATAGATTTTTAGGTTTGGAAGGTCAAACCTAAAACATCCCAGAGAAAATATCCATGGTCTGCCCAAAACTATATCTAAGTCTAGTGGAACCACATGTAGGTCTTCTTTGATGGTGTGGTTTCTTCCTAAGGTGATTTCTTGTTGTGGAATCACTTTTGTGCAATGTACCAATGATCTTGTGGCTTGAACAGAAGTAAAAACTTTGAACATTTTAGTTTTTAATTTCA
Organism: Cupressus sempervirens; assembly: GCA_028749045.1. NCBI lineage: Eukaryota > Viridiplantae > Streptophyta > Pinopsida > Cupressales > Cupressaceae > Cupressus > Cupressus sempervirens. The sequence continues at coordinate 276,973,393 of CM053789.1, read as the reverse complement.
TTGTGTTAACTAATCTTTCATTAATGTAGTTATGGGATGCTCCACTATCGACCAATGCAATGACTTTCTGTCCATTAAGGGTGCATCTAATTCTTAAGACCCTATGTTTGGAGGGATGAGTCATAGTGGCTATTACTCTATATTCTTCCCCCTCTACTTCCTCCTCATTGCCTTTGTCACATTTTGCCTTTTTGCTCACCCTTTCTTCCTCATCATCCTCTTCCATTCTTTGGATGCGGCCTTTCTTCCCACATCTATGTCCGGGCACCCAGTCTATTCCACAATTTCTACAAGTGTTCTTTTTGTAACTATGGCCTGGCTCCCATGGTTCTAGACATTTAAAGCATAAATTATTTTTCTTTAATTCTTCCCATTCCTTAGATGGAATGAAATTTTTGTAGGATTTATCTTTTTTGTGATTTTTAATAGTGGGCTTATTCCATGATTTCTTATTTGTATTTGTAACTTCCAATCTGAATGCTATTTCAAAGGCATCATCTAGAGATGAAGGTTTCAAGGCACTTACTAGACCTTTTAGTGAATCCCTCAATCCTTCTATGAACAAGTAAGTAGAGAGCTCATCATCTACTCCTATTACCTAGACTGAGATCTTTTGGAATTCCTTAATATAATCCTCTACTATTCCTTGCTATCTTATTTGAGTTAATTTCTTAAAGTTTTCTTGAGGATGCTTTCTATGAAATCTCTTAATGAGTTTATGAGAGAATTCTTCATAGGAGGTAATATTTTGGTGCCCTTGAGTAATAAGACCATGGTGCCACCAATCATGTGCTCTTCCTTCTAGGTGGAGGATTGCAAATTGGAGTGCATCTTCTTCTATCATTGGACTAAGGGTCGAATAAGTGTTTAATTTTTGTAACCAGGCACATGCAGTGAATTTTTTTGACCCATCAAAATTTGGAAGTGTCACTTTATTTACTCTACTTCTAAAGTCTTGGTTTCGAAGCCTTCTTTCTCTCTTATGTGTTTCATGTCTATTGGCTTCACAAAATTCTATGAATGATATTAACTCTCTAAGTTCTGGTTCAAGGTTGGCATAAGCTCTGGCATTTTCAATAGTAGTATTGGTTGCCTAACCTTCTTCTTCCCTAGGAGGGTCTTCCCTTGATAAAAAAAAAGGGGGATTGGGTACTTGAGATGGTGAAGCTTTGTTATTTTTTTAATGGTTTGATTTTACGTCTCTTCCACCAGAATTATGGTTTTTGAGATTGTTTATGGAATTTCCCATATCTTGCAAGGGTTGAAGAAGTGCTTGATTTGATCTTTCTATTTGTTCTACTAAGGTTTGGTTTTTCTATTCCATGAAATTTCTAATTTCATTTGATAATTGCTCACTCATATTTGCTCCTCTTGTCGTTTACTATTTTTCAAGATGGCAGGATCAGGCTCTGATACCAATTGTAATGACCCCTTTTTAATTCTTTGACCTGTATTTCAAAATTTAGTATAATTTTAGGAAGTCATTCTAGTTAACATGCCTTAGATCCTTATTATTATTCAAAATGGAGGGATTGAGCAATATAATTAATTAATTTAATTGATTTATAAAGTTTCATTCTATAGCACCAAGCAAGCTATTCTCTTAGGGTTATGACTATCTAGAGACAGTAGATTGATAGTGCAAACGACGCATCAAACAAGCTACAAGGGGCTCCTTGGAGGATACCGTCAGGTGCTCAAATTTACTCTGCCTCTCCCTCCACCCACTTCCTATCTAAAGACGTCATAGTTCAGAGGAGAACAAGGTTTCCTAAGCTATAGTTTGAAATACATTTTTAATGGTCATCTTTAAGATTATTGCTAATTATAATGTAACCATATTTCTTTATTATCATAGTTGTTCACATATTATTATTATATGAAATATTCATCATTGTGTATGTAAACATACACACACACACACACACACACACACACACACACACACACACACACACACACACACACACACACACACATATAATATGTATGTATGTACAATGTATGTTAAATATTTGTATTGATCTAATATCATGTTATGTATATCGATTTAGATTGATATATGAAGGGAACTTAATATATACTTAAACCTTATGTAAGTCTCCAACACGTAATGCATGAGGCTATTACCAATATTCACAAGAATATATCTGGTACCAATGTTTGCTTTTAACCAATAAAGATTATAATCAAAATTTGGCATCGTACCTGATGATGAATTTGCAGGCGGTGGACAGTTCATGGTATAGTGCTATGTGATCAGTGGTGGGAGAAAGTATTCGTATGTTGAGAAAAGAATATATGTGGCACGATTACTATTTTCCTTGCTTAATAATTTGGTTGATATATTGTATTGCGCTGCTTCCTTCTTATTTGACCTAACCCTAATAATGGGTATTTATATACCTTTTGGGAGTCACGTCTATAAAGTTGTGACTTATAGTTTAACTTTCCTTTTTGTATATTTCAATGCTTGTGTTATGTTTATTCACTAAGCATTATTATACCCATGTAATAAGCTCTTTGCGATTATATATAAGTATCAAAATAATAACACCTAGCTGATTAGGGTTTTCTTTTTCTTTTTAAAGAATGTTTATAATAATTATATTTATTAAACATAGATAATATTTGTAATAAAAAACCTATATATTAAAAGTTAAATATGTAATAGTATACTTCTAATATAAATGTTCATATTATATATTTATAATGTGAATGTTTGCATGGGACTTGGAAAATGTGAAGTTAATATTTATCACAACTAGTATGTTATTTGGATTGAAACAAATGAATGTAGTGCTATCATAGAAGTAAAATTGATTAAATAAATATTTGAATTTGGTACATAATATTGATAAGACAAAACACATTAATAGAAGTCCATTATAGTTCCCTTCCTGATTTTGCTTGTCCCCAAGCAATGTTGTATGAGAAAGGACTTCTTCTCCAACCCAAGAAGCATCCTCTTTGGGAAGATTTTTCCATTTTACCATGTATTCTGGAATAGTCCTACTCCTTAATCTCCTATCCCACTTTTCAAAAATAGTCTTAGGCTCTAGAACAAGCTTTCATTCATTGTCTAGTGGTGGTAGATCAACACAGGGGTTTATATTCTTTCTGAGGACCCTTTTCAACGTGGATACATGGAATTTGTTGTGGATTTTAATATTTTTATATAGCTCTATCTCATATGCCACTTCTCCTATCCTTCTTAGGATCCGGTATGGCCCATAGAAACAGGGTTTTAATTTCTCTGCTCCACTGATCTTGAGTGAGGTTTGCTTGTAGGGTTGCAATCTTAGGAATACTAGATCTCCAACTTGGAATGACCTTTCCACTCATCTCTGGTCAGCATAAATCTTCTATTGGTTTTGAGCATGGTGAAGATTATCTTTGAGAACTTCCATAATATCAGTGCTTTGTTGAATGAAGTGCTTGGCTCCTGGTATCTTGCTTTCTTGGATAATTAAATCTCCAAAAGTAGTAGCTTCATATCCATATAACGCCTTGAATGGACTCATCCCTATTGACATATGATTGGTATTATTATAAAAATATTCTCCTAAGTACAACCATTTCACCAATGTATTTTATTGGCCTGTCACATAATTTCTGAGGTAACGTTTTATCCACTTATTGACAATTTCGGTTTGTCCATCTGTTTGGGGATGATAACTAGTGTTGGGGGTTAATTTAGTTCTTGCTAACCTAAAGAGTTCTTTCAAGAATAGGCTGAGGAATTTTCTATCCCTATCAGTTATGATATTCCTTGGCAATCTGTGTAGCCTAAAAATCTCTTTAAAAAATAATTTGGCTATCTGGGGTGCTTTATAATGTATGGATATGGGAAAGAAATGTGCATTTTTTTTAGCCTATCCATCACTACCAGGATGGAGTCCTTTTCTTCCACCTTAGGTAAGCCTGTAATGAATTCCATAGAAATGCTCTCCCATTTTTTATTTTGAATAGGTAATGGTTGCAATAAACCAACCAGGTTATTCTATTTAGATTTATTTTTCTAACATGCTATACATTCTTGGACATGCTTAATGATGTCTTTCTTCATACCTTTCCAGGAGTATCTTTCTCTTATCTTCCTGTAAGTTTTGTAAAATCCAATATGACCGGCTAGAGGGTTGTCATGATACTCCTTCATAATTTTTCTTTTAATTTTGGAATTTGTTGCTAGCAATATTCTTCCTCTGTATAGTATAAGATCCTCCACAATTTTGATTTCATCACTGGTTATGTTTCCTTCCATGATCTCATTGGTTCTTGGATCTTTAGCATATTCTACAACAATTTCATTTTTCCAATTATCTGTGATGCTAGTAAAGGTATTCAATTGTCTTTGCCTGGATAAAGCATCAACTACCATGTTATGGGTTCCTTTGATATACTCAATATCAAAATTATAAGCTTGGAGTTTACTTATCCATTTTTGCTAGTGATCATTAAGATCTTTTTGACCCATGAAGAATCTTAGGCTATTGTGGTCTGTTTTAATATTGAATCTTCCACACACTAGGTATTGCCTGAATTTTGCCAATGTATGCATGATAGCCAACATTTCCTTATCATAAATTGAGTAGTGTCTTTCTATCTTAGAAAGTTTTCAGCTTTCAAAAGCAATAGGGTGTGTTTTTTGCATAAACACAACCCCAATTCCTTCACTAGAAGCATCACATTGTAATTCAAAAGGTTGTGTAAAATTTGGGACAGCTAAGATTGGGCATGAACTTATTCTTTCTTTTAACTCTTCAAAAGCTTCTTGTGCCACTTCATTCCATCCGAAATTTCCCTTTTTGGTCAGGTCTCTCAAAGGAAATGCTAATTTTGAAAAATTCTTCACAAACCGTCTATAGTAGCTGCATAGGCCCAAGAACCTTCTGAGTTGAGTTAGTTTTTTTTGGTTTTAGCCATTCTCTTATTACTTTAATCTTTTCCTCATCCACATTTACACCTTTGGCATAGATTTTATGACCAAGATATAGAATTTCTTCTAATCCAAATTCATACTTTGATGCTTTTGCAAATATGGATTCAGATTCCAATATACTCAAGACTTCATCAATGTGTTGGAGATGTTCTTTCCAAGTTTTGCTATAGATAAGGAGGTCATCAAAGAAAATAGGAAGGAATTTCCTGAGTTTTTTTCAGAATATATGATTCATACATGATTGGAAGGTGGCAAGAGTATTAGTTAGGCCAAAGGGTAGAACTAGAAACTCAAAATGCTCGTAATGACATCTAAATGCCATCTTGGGAACATCCTCCTTCCTCATTCCTATTTGATGGTATCCTAAATGAAAATCATTTTTTGAGAAATATATTGCTCCATGAAGTTCATCTATGAGTTCATCCACCCTAGGAATGGGATATGATTTTTCATAGTCTTCTTATTTAGGGCTCGATAATCTATACACATCCTCATTGTCCCATCTTTCTTTTTCACAAGTACTACTGGTGATGCAAAGGGACTGGAGTTGGGTTGAATGTGTCCCATTGCTAAGAGTTCTTGAATGGGCTTTTCAATTTCATCCTTATACTTTTGAGGATATCGGTAAGGGGTGGTGATCACTGGTTTAGCATCCGTTTCCAATTCTATAATGTGTTCAAATCCTCTTTTGGGAGGTAATCCTAGGGGAATCTCTTCAAACACTCTCTGATGTTTCTTAATGATAGGTTCAATATCAATATGGATGACAGATTCCTGTGGAGTTGATTTATTTAATACTAAATATTGTATAATCCATTCTCCCTGATCATGTCGTAGTATTCTTTCTATTCTTTTGCAAGAAACCAATTTTGCGAAATCATCAGGTATTCCTTCCAATGTTATTTCTTCCCCATTGTGCTCAAAATGGATTTTTAGGTTTGGAAGGTCAAATCTAAAACATCCTAGAGAAAATATCCATCGGCTTCCCAAAATTATATCTAAGTCTAGTGGAACCACATGTAGGTGAAGTCTTTGATGGTGTGCTTTCTTCCTAAGGTGATTTCTTGTTGTGGAATCACTTTTGTGCAATGTACCAATGATCCTATGGCTTGAACAGCAGTAAAACCTTTGAACTTCTCAGTTTTTAATTTCATTGTGTTAACCAATATTTCATTAATGTAGTTATGGGATGCTCCACTATCCACCAATGCAATGACTTTCTATCCATTAAGGGTGCATCTAATTCTTAAGACCCTATTTTTGGAGGGTTGAGTCATAGTGGCTATTACTCTGTATTCTCCCCCCTCTACTTCTTCCTCATTGCCTTTGTTACATTTTTCCTTTTTTCTCACCCTTTCTTCCACATCATCCTCTTCCATTCTTTGGATGCAGCCTTTCTTCCCACATCTGTTTCCAGGCACCCAATCTATTCCACAATTTCTACAAGTGTTATTTTTGCAGCTATCGCTTGGCTCCCATGGTTCTTGACATTTAAAGCATAAATTATTTTTATTTAATTCTTCTTGTTCCTTAGATGGAATCAAATTTTTGTAGGATTTATCTTTTTTGTGATTTTCAATAGTGGGCTTATTCCATGATTTGTTATTTGTATTTGAAACTTCCAATCTGAGTGCTATTTCAAAGGCATCATCTAGAGATGAAGGTTTTCAGGCACTTACTAGACCTTTTAGTGAATCTCTCAATCCTTCTATGAACAAGTAAGTAGAGCATTCATCATCTACTCCTATTACCTAGACTGATATCTTTTGGAATTCCTTAATATAATCCTCTATTGTTCTTTTCTGTCTTATTTGAGTTAATTTCTTCAAGTTTTCTTGAGGATGCTTTCTATGAAATCTCTTAATGAGTTTCTGAGAGAATTCTTCAGTGAAGGTAATATTTTTGTGCCCTTGAGTAATAAGAATGTGGTGCCACCAATCATGTGCTCTTCCTTCTAGGTGGAGGGTTGCAAATTGGAGTGCATCTTCTTCTATCATTGGACTAAGGGTGAAATAGGTGTTTAATTTTTGTAACCAGGCACATGTAGTGAATTTTTTTGACCCATCAAAATTTGGAAGTGTCACTTTATTTACTTTACTTCTAAAGTATTGGTTCTAAAGGCTTCTTTCTCTCTAATGTGTTTCATGTCTATTGGCTTCACAAAATTCTCTGAATGATATTTACTTTCTTATTTTTGGTTCAAGGTTGGCATAAGCTCTGGCATTTTCAATAGTAGTATTGGTTACCTGACCTTGTTCTTCCCCGGGAGGGCCTTCCCTTGATTAAAAAGGGGTTTTGGGCACTTGAGATGGTGAATTCTATTATTTTCTAAATGGTTTGAGCTTACATCTCTTCCACCAGAATTATGGCTTTTGAGATTGTTTATGGAATTTTCCATATTTTGCAAGGCTTGAAGAAGTGCTCGATTTGATCTTTCTATTTGTTCTGCTAATGTTTGGTTTGTCTATTCCATGAAATTTCTAATTTCATTTGATAATTTCTCACTCATCTTGGCTCCTCTTGTCATTTACTATTTTTCAGGATGGCAACACCAGGCTCTGATGGGGAAGGCTAGGATAGACTAGCTAGTCTATGCTTCTCATCCAACAATTGGATCTTGGTGTTTTCACTACACCTATATGGTCTATAGGATTTCTTGCAACTTAGAACATCCCCTGACCTTCCCTAACCTTCCCACTAGGTGAAATAATCAAATCTTGCTGCATGACTCACTTATCCTCCTAGGAGTGCAATTCTTCCAAAATGCATATGTAGGTCTACTAGGGTTCCACAGTAATACCTAGTCCAACTAAGGTTTTGATTAGTTTTAAGGTGCTATTGGAATACTTTTAGTATGCTTTAATAGATGGTAACAATGGGTTCATACCCAATTTCTTGGTTTCTTCACAAAAAGACTACTGGAAGAACCCCAAATTAGGCCTCCACCCGGATTTATAGGGCTAGTAACTTATTACCCTTAAGGATTCATCACACCTGGCCTTAATAAAAAAAAATTTATACATCACATACTCAAATATTTTTGAGGTTTTAAGCCACCAAAAAGTCGTACAACAATAATGATAAAAATGAGGGTTTTAAAGGGTTTTGAGGGCTGCCTGTTGTCCTCAACTTTCAAACACCTTATTCAACTCATAGAAAATTATCCTCTACAAAAGAGAACCTTCTTATATCCCTCTTGAATCCCTCCAAATGGAAAGTCTTAAATATTTATGCTTTGTTCTTGGGAACAAATTCTTTGATGCTTGCTCCTAGCCGGGCATTGCCTAGCTCGCCTAGGGCTTTGTCAAACAAATGCTTGCACACATTTTTTGGGCCCTTGCTTGCAATATGTTACACATTAGGGTCTGTAGTCTTTTAATCCAAATGGCCATGGAAATCCCACAGTGGAAACAAGAGCTACAGCCCGTTCATTGTTGACAACTCAAAACTGGACAGCAAACTCTTACTTTTAAAGAAATTTAACAAAACCTTCCAAAATGGGTTTAGAAATCTAATCTAATGCATGGATAATGGAGAATATACAAGATAATAACTAGAACATGCAAAAAAATGACAGTAAAAATGTGATTTTCTGCCAAACAACACCAAAAACCAGTCAAAACGTATTAAAAACCAATCATAGTTTGTTGTAGCAGCATAATGCAATACAAAAAAATGACTTCCAACCCTTGGTTCATGTTTTATCAACCTTAAATAGGATATACCATGTTTTATGGGTTGAGTTAGGACATTTTTAGCCACTTAAACAATATAACTTGCTCTCTAACACAAGTTGCTTAACACTTTTACATAAGTGACCAGCAACTTAGCAATTTTTAGTTCTTTTTTTTTTTCTCTTTGCAATTTTGTCACCAAGACCATTTTTGGGTCTTCTCAAGGAACTCTTGGGCTTCAAACTTCTCCGAATACACCATTCCAATGTTTTAGGAACACCCTATGCACTAGAAATCAAAACATCACAACATGACGATACATTGTCAATCACTTAGACCAAGAGCCTAAACTAGAGCAAAACACACCAAATGAGATAGAAAATCTTATTCTATCTACATACTTCTTAGAAGAAGTTCATAACACCAAAATTTTATATGGTGGGAGCCTTGAAAGGGTGCTTCTGCACTATACTCCCCCCTTCAACACAAACTAAGGCACTTTGGGGTCAAGAAGAGTTGGATCAATGCCAAACTTCTTGAAATGTGCTTCCTTAACCCAGGTAGCTTCCGATTCAGGTTGATCCTTCCTTTTGATTAGATGTTTCATATACACTTGATGCCATGTATTTTTCTTCACCTTGGATTCCAATACTTTCTCTGCTTTGGCTAGTTGTTTCTTGGGCATTGCATTAGTGTCAAGGTCTTGTAGGACCCTTGGTGGAGCTGCACTTTGCTAACTGATTTCTCCCTTAAATCTGATTAGGTCTGCAACATTAAACACTGGTGAGATAGCTAGGTCTGATGGCAAGTCCACTTTTTAGGCATTCTCTCCATACTTTGCTAGAACCTTGCATGGGCCAATTCTTTGCATTTGGAGCTTAGTGGGCATACCTTGCTGCATTCTAGCTTTGTTAAGATGGACCATAACATAGTCCCCGATCTATAACTATACTTCTTTCCTCTTCTCATCCATTTTGGCCTTGAGTCTTTGAGTAGATTCCAACATAGTTTTCTTCGCTTGTTCTTGAACCTCTTTGATAGTTTGGGTAAAATCTTCAGCTTGTCCACTTTTTAACTCTATAGGACCTAAGTCTCTCAACTCATTCACTCCTCTAGGGTGTCTACCATATACTATCTCAAAAGGACTTCTTCCCATGGTCCTATTAACACTATCATTATAAGCATATTCAGCCTGAGAAATAACAAGATCCCAAGTCTACCCATACACCTTTGTTAAGCACCTTAACAAGTTACCAAGCACCCTGTTGATGACCTCAGTTTGACCATCAGTTTGAGGATGGTATGCTGAACTGAAAAAAAGATTAGTTCCCAGCCTTTTCCATAAGGTTTTCCAAAAATGACCCATGAACTTGCTGTCCCTATCAGACACAATACTCAAAGGAAGTCCATGAATCTGAACTATCACCTTGAAGAAGAGATGTGCTATATAACTTGCATCATGAGTAGTCTTACATGGAATAAAATGACTCATTTTAGAGAACCTATCTACTACAACATAAATGATGTCCATACCTGATTTGGTTTTGGGAAGTCCAACCACAAAGTCCATACTTACACATTCCCAAGGCCTATTTGGAATTGGCAAGGGTTGATAGAGTCCTGCATTGCTTGAACCTCCTTTAGCTCTTTGACATATTCCACATTGATCAACATATCTTCGTACATCCCTTGCTTACTTAGGCCAAAAGTAGTATCTTTGTACTAACTCCAATGTCTTGTTTATGCCAAAATGTCCACTCAAGCTACCATTATGCTTCTCTTGAATCAAATTTTCTCTCATAGATCCCTTAGGTACACATAGATGATTACCTTTAAATAGCAATCCATTTTGAAGGGTATAATCTGCAAAAATCACTATGAAAACGATTCTCAAACTCTAGGCATACCTTGTAGGCTTGGGAGAAGTCTTCATCTTCTTCATACAAGTCTTTATAACCTTCTATTCCAATGCTTTGCAACTACACTTCTTGGACAGTTAAAAGCTTCCTACTCAAGGCATCTGCTACTTTGTTGAGTTGCCCCTTCTTGTGTTTGATTGTGAATGTTAAAGATTGTAGATAGTCCACCCACTTCAAATGCCTATTACTAAGCTTCTCTTGAGTGTTGATATAACTCAAAGCTTGATTATCTATAAAGACAACAAATTCTTTGGGTAGGAGGTAATGTCTCCACTTCTTGAGAGATTGTACTAATGCATACAACTCCAAATCATAAGCTGGATATTTCTTCTTTGCTTCATTGAGTTTCTCACTGAAAAATGCTACAGGTCTTCCTTCCTGACTCAGTACACCCCCAACTACTACATTACTTGCATCACATTCAAGAGTGAATAATTTATCAAATGTAGGTAAGATTAAAATGGGTTTTGTAGCTACCTCTTGTTTCAATGTTTGAAATGCCTTCTCTACTATCTCAGTCCATTTGAACTTTTTTTCAGTCCACCTTTGATGGTGTCTAGTATTCATGCACAAATCCCACTAAAGTTCCTCACAAACTTTCTATAAAATTGTGCTAGGCCATGAAAACTTCTCACTTTAGTCCCTGTTCTAGGAGTAGGCCAATCTAGGATTGCCTGCACTTTGCTTGGTTCCATTTTTAGATTACCCTTGGACACTACAAAGCCCAAATAAACCAATTCCTACTACATGAATACACACTTTTCAAAATTAATGGCTAGTTTCTCTTTTTGGAGTCTCTTTAGGACTAACCTTACATGTTCTAGGTGCTCTTCCTTTGTCTTTATATAGATGAGTATATCATCTAGATACACTACCACAAATCTACCTGTGACGCCCTTCAAGACCTCATTCATTAATCTAATGAAAGTGCTTGGGGCATTTGTGAGCCCAAATGGCATCACAAGCCATTCATACAACCCATCTATTGTTTTAAAATCAGTCTTCCATTCATCACCCTACTTGATTCTAATTTGATGATAACCACTCTTTAAATCTAGCTTAGTAAAGTACCTAGCACCTCCCAAACAATCCATCAAGTCCTCTATTCTTGGAATAGGGAATCTATACCTGATAGTGATCTGATTAATAGCCCTTGAATCTGTACAAAGCCTCCATTTTCCTCCTTTCTTCGTTGCTAAGACCACTGGGACTGCACATGGACTAATGCTCTTCTTAATCAGCCCTTTATCCAATAATTCTTGCACTTGTCTTGCCACTTCCTTAATCTGATCTAGAGTAAGCTTATAAGCTACTTTGTTGGACAAAGAAGCACCGGGTACAAAATCAATTTGATGGCTGATTGCTCTTTCAGGTGGTAGTACTACTGGTGTACTATATAAAATAATATCTTTAAAATCATCAAGGATTTGTTGCACTTCAAGAGGTATTGGCTGCAACTTCGTATCTTCTTCCTTTGGTTTCACCACAATTGCACATCCTATGGTTTCCTCATCCTATAAATCTTGCAAGAAATCCTTGCCAGTACTAAGTAACACACCAAGTGTCTTAGAGGCTTCCCCTTCATTCTCTATTAAGGACTAAATTTTGAAAGTCCTTCCATCTTTCTTGAAAGAAATGGCATTTTCTTCTTCATCATAAATCACCTTTTTGTCAAATTGCCAAGGTCTTCCCAATAGAAGATGGCATGTATCCATGGGTAAGACATCACAAAGCACTTTGTCTTTATAGGCTCCAATAGAAAACTCAACCCATATTTTCTCATTAAAAAGTACACTTTGCTCTTGATTCAACCAAGTTACCTTATAGGGATTTGCATGGGGAACCTTTGTAAGTTTCAGCTTCTTTGCTGCCTCCTCTGATATAATATTATCTGTAGATCCAGAATCTACTATAAGCTTGCAAACTTTTCCTTGAATCTTACACTTGACTCTAAAGAGAGACCTCCTCTGCTTAGGTTCACTCAGATTGGGCTGCCTTATGAGCACCTTTCTAATCATCAAGTTCTCACCCATTTCTGATTCTAGTTTGCTAACTTCATTAGTGCTTGAGCTGCCACCATTGTCTTGAGCATAAGCCACTTTTTTTTCATTGGTAGAGGTTGATGGTTTATCAGGACACCTATAAGCAAGATGCCCAAGCTATCCACATTGGTAACACTTCATTGTGGAAAAATAGGAGCTACTCCTTCCTGCACCTCTTCCTCTACTTCCTTGAGATCCTCTTCCTCTACCAAAAGATCCCCTTGTGCTGATTTCAGAAGTTTTTTCCAAGAGTTTACTTTCCCCTTGGTTTCTTGATTTGCCACCTCTACTAGAACCACCTCTTTGACCACCTCTAGAATCTCTGCCTCTTCCTCTATTCTTGGAAGTGTGATCTTGCTTTCTTTTTCCTTTCTCTTCCACCTTTAGGGCCATTTGATAACACTGATGAACTATTTTAGGAGTGACAAGGCTCATTTATTCTTGAATAGACCATTTGAGTCCATTTAGATATCTTGCCAACCGGATACTTTCATCTTCAACCACTTTAGACCTCAAGCATAACTTTTGGAATTCTTCAGTATAGGAATGCACATCCATGTCTTTTTGCCTCAGATTTTGTTTCCTCCTATGCAGTTGTATTTCATAGTCTTCAAGAATGTAGGCTTTTTTCATTTTAGCCACCATTCCTTTCCAAGAAGTAATAAGACCTTTTCCTTCTTTTTCCCTCTCTATTTGCACAAATTTCCACCAAGTGAGAGTAGTGCCTCTCAATCTTGACCTTGCCACTTTAACCTTCTGAGCATCAGAGACACCATCACATTCAAAATGGTTCTCCATTCCTTCAATCCATTCCATGATGAGATTAGGATCCATCTTGCCACTGAATAGAGGAATGCCTTCCAAGGCTTTACTATTTATTGCTTTGATTGCCTTCAAGAAAGGCTCTTCTGGTAAAACAAGATCTGGTTTTGGAGTTTCTTCTTCCAACTCAATGTCTTTTTCTTTAGCCTCCTTCTCTTCTTTCTACTCCATCTTGTCCTTCACTTTATCTGTAGTGTCTTGGACCTTACTTAACAACTGTTCTAGTTGTGCCAATCTTTCTCTCAAAGACCTGTTGTCTTCTTCTTTCTCCTCTACCTTCTTAGCCAATTCAACATTGGTTACCATTGTGTTAGAATCACTAGATTCACTAGGTGACTACATTCACCTTTCTTTGCACTTGCTTTGTCCCACACCTTTGTAGGCTCTAATACCAATCTGATGGGGAAGGCTAGGATAGACTAGCTAGTCTATGCTTCTCATCCAACAATATGATTTTGGTGTTTTCACTACACCTATATGGTCTATATTATTTCTTGCAACTTAGAACATCCCATGACCTTCCCTAACCTTCCCACCAGGTGAAATAATCAAATCTTGCTCCATGACTCACTTATCCTCCTATGAGTGCAATTCTTCCAAAATGCATATGTAGGTCTACCAAGGTTCCATGGTAATACCTAGTCCAACTAAGGTTTTGATTAGTTTTAAGGTTTTATTGGAACACTTTTAGTATGCTTGAATAGATGGTAACAATGGGTTCATACCCGATTTCTTGGTTTCTTCACAAAAGGACTACTGGAAGAGCCCCAAATTAGGCCTCCACCTAGATTTATAGGGCTAGTAACTTATTACCCTTAAGGATCCATTAGACCTGGACTTAATAAAATTTGTTTCATACATCACATACTCAAATATTTTTGAGGTTTTAAGCCACCAAAAAGCTGTACAACAATAATGGTAAAAATGAGGGTTTTGAAGGGTTTTGAGGGCTACTTGCTGTCCTCAACTGTCAAACACCTTATTCAACTCATAGAAACTTCTCCTCTACAAAAATAACCCTATTATATCCCTCTTGAATCCCTCCAAAGGGAAAGTCTTGAATCTTTATGCTTTGCTCTTGAGAACAAATTCTTTGATGCTTGCTCCTAGCCGGGCATTGCCTAGCTCGCCTAGGGCTTTCTCAAACAAATGCTTGCACACATTTTCTGGGCCCTTTCTTGCAATATGTTACACATTAGGGTCTATATTCTTGGAATCCAAATGTCCATGGAAATCCCACGGTCAAAACAAGAGCTACAACCCGTTCATTGTTGACAACTCAAAACTGGACAGCAAACTCTTACTTTTAAAGAAATTTAACAAAATCTTCCAAAACATGTTTAGAAATCTAATATAATGCATGGATAATGGAGAATATACAAGATAATAACTATAAAATGCAAAAAAATGACAGTAAAAATGTGGTTTTCTGCCAAACAACACAAAAAACCAGTCAAAACATATTAAAAACCAGTCACAGTTTGCTGTAGCAGCACAATGCAATACAAAAAAATGACTTCCAACCCTTGGTTCATGTTTTTCCAACCTTAAATAGGATATCCCATGGTGTATGGGTTCGGTTAGGACATTTTTAGCCACTTAAACAAGTTAACTTTCTCTCTAACACAAGTTGCTTAACACTTTTACATAAGTGACCAGCAACTTAGCAATTTTTAGTTCTTTTTTTTTTTCTCTTTGAAATTTTTTCACCAAGACCATTTTTGGGTCTTCTCAAGGAACTCTTTGGCTTCAAAATTTCCCCAATACACCATTCCAATGTTTTAGGAACACCCTATGCACTAGAAATCAAAAAATCACAACATGACGATACATTGTCAATCACTTAGACCAAGAGCCTAAACTAGAGCAAAACACACCAAATGAGATAGAAACTTTTATTCTATCTACATACTTCTTAGAAGAAGTTGATCACAACAAAATTTGATATGGTGGGAGCCTTGAAAGGGTGCTCCTACACCAGGCTCTGATACCAGTTGCAATGTCCCCTTTTTAATTCTTTGACTTGTATTTCAAAATTTAGTATAATTTTAGGAAGTCATTCTAGTTAACATACCTTAGACCCTTATTATTATTCAAAATGGAGGTATTGAGCAATATAATTAATTAATTAAATTGATTTATAAAGTTTCATTCTATATCACTAGGCAAGCTATTCTCTTAGGGTTATGACTATCTAGAGACTGTAGATTGACGGTGAAAAGGGCACGTGAAACAAGCTACAAGAGGCTCCCTGGAGGATACCATCAAGTGCTCAAATTTACTCCACCTCTCCCTCCATCCACTTCCTATCTAAAGACGTCATAGTTCAGATGAGAACAAGGTTTCCTAAGCTATAGTAATAAATACATTTTTAATGGTCATCTTTAAGATTATGGTTAATTATAATGTAACCATATTTCTTTATCATCGTAGTTGTTCACAAATCATTATTATATAAAATATTCATCATTGTGTATGTAAACATACACGCACGCACGCACACACGCACGCGCACACACACACACACACACAAACAAATATATATATATATATAGAGAGATATATATATATATATATAATATGTATGTATGTATAATGTATGTTAAATATTTGTATTGATCTAATATCATGTTATGTATATCGATTTAGATTGATATATGAAAGGAACTTTATATATACTTAAACCTTATGTAAGTCTCCAACTCGTAATGCATGAGGCTATTACAAATATTCACAAGAATATATCCGATACCAATGTTTTCTTTTAACCAATAAAGATTGTAATCAAAATTTGGCGTCATACCTGATGATGAATTTGTAGGTGGTGGACAGTCCACGGTATAGTGTTGCGTGATCAATGGTGGAAGAAAGTATTCGTACGCCGAGAAAAGAATATATGTGGCATGATTACTATTTTCCTTGCTTAATAACTTGGTTGATATATTGTATTGTGCTACTTCCTTCTTATTTGACCTAATCCTAATAATGGGTATTTATATACCTTTTGGGAGTCACGTCTATAAAGTCGTGACTTATAGTTTAACTTTCCTTTTTTGTATATTTCAATGCTTGTGTTATGTTTATTCACTAAGCATTATTATACCCATATAATAAGCGCTTTGTGATTATATATAAGTATCAAAATAATAACACTGAGCTGATTAGGGTTTTCTTTTTCTTTTCAAAGAATTTTTATAATAAATATATTTATTAAACATAGATAATATTTGTAATAACAAGCCTATATATTAAAAGTTAAATATGTAATAGTATACTTATAATATAAATGTTCATATTATATATTTATAATGTGAATGTTTATATGGGACATGGAAAATGTGAAGTTAATATTTATCACAACTAGTATGTTATTTGGATTGAAACAAATTAAAGTAGTGCTATCATAGAAGTAAAATTGATTAAATAAATATTTGAATTTGGTACATAATATTGATAAAACAAAACACATTAATCCAGGTCCATTACAAATATCTTGATGGCCTTTGCTTTATAAAAACTAGTATTAGAGAATCAGGTCCTTGAAGAAAAATCTCAAGAGATTATAGAGATCAATGGCGGGTTATTTTAGAAAAGAAATTCTTAAGTTTGATTTAGTTAATTATGATAATTTGAAAGACAAGATGAAGACAAAACTTCTACACATGATCAGGGAAATTAGTTGATCACTAAAATTTAGAAGATTGTAGTTGAAGAAAATAAGGTTGAAGAATATAGTGAAGCTGAAAGGTATTTGTTCATGTGTAACATGCTTTCTAGAGAAGCACTTTTTTAGCACTTTCCTAAAATGAGTATATCTAGATAAAATCTTTGAGGCTATCTTATGAAATTTGGAAAGATTTAGAATCTGATTTTGAGGTTGATAAACATGGTAAAAGGCTTAGACTACAAAATTGGATGTCTATTTCAAGAAGCTAGAATTATGGAAGATGAATTTGTAAGAAGTTATATTGGAAAAATATCAAAAAAAATTGTAGGAATCAAGGCTTATGAAGGAAGTAAAGAAGAAGATGATATCATAAGGAAAATCTTGGAAACTTTAGCAGAGCCATTCAAGGAGAAAGCATAGATGATTGAACAAGTAATACCTTATACAAAGAAGTTACTCAGTGAGACTCTTCCTTCATGATTCGAAACAACATAAATAAGTTTGAAATAGTATAGATATTTTCCTAGAGTAGAAATTTCCTTTAGTGCACTAAGTGTTCAACCTACCTTATCTAGAAGTGTAAAAATGATTAAAGATTATGATAGTAGCAGCAGATCAAGATCTGAAGAAGATAGAAAGATTGAAGAAGGAATCTATATTCTTGTGAGAGGAGAACCAGATGGTAAGAAAATCTTTAAATTTTGAACTTGTAATGAAATTTTTCATTATGTTTTGAAAAGGCCTAAGAGAATAATGAAGTAAAAATAAATAAAAAATTCAAGTCTAGAAATCATAGAGAATGTTTGTATCCAAATGATCACCATGAACAAGATAAAAAAGTTCGAAGTGAAAGTGATGATGAATTAGTATTTATTTCTATAAAAGAAGAATTCTTGAAAAATAAGTTAATGAAGAAAGGATGACAATGTTACAAGTTCAGAATAAAGATAATTGGACCATAAATAGTGGTTGTTCTCATCATATGAATAGTGATATAAATAATTGTTGAGATCAATAGATATGATTAAGGAATTTTATAGTTGGAAATAATGCTACTCATCACATAAAGTGAATAGGATCCATTATTCTTGATGAAAAGACTTACAATAATGATTCTTATTTTTTTGATGGATTGAAACATAATATTTTGAGTGTTGGAGAACTAGTTGACAAGCGATATTAGTTGTAGTTCATGAAAAAGACATGTATTATCAAGGATAAGGATGGTAAGATGATTGGTACTACTACAAGAGATAGAGGTAATGTCTTTTCATCAAATCCTACTAAGATGACATGTTCAAATGCTAAGGTTGACAATAGTTGGTTACAACATAGAAGGTTTTGTCACATAGACTTTAATAATATTGTGAAATCAAGAACTACATTTGATGTAAGATATTTGCCTAAAATTAGGAAGCCCACTAACATTTTTTGTAAGGAATGTGTTATAGATTAATAGAAGAATAGTTCTTTTCCCAACAAGAGGTTCACTAAAAAAGAAAAGTTAAAGATTGTTCACAGAGATCTAAGTGGTCCAACAAAGACAAGAGGATTCTATGGTGAAATTTATTTCATGATCCTTATTGATTCTTTTACTAGGATTATGTGGGTAGCATTTGTTAAAGAAAAGTCTCTAGTATTTGAGAAGTATAAGTTGTTTGAGAATAGAGTTGAGAATGAATCTGAATCGAAGATTAAATACTTAACATCTAATAGTGGTGGATAATTTACTTCAAATGAGTTCAACACTTTATGTGAAGTGAATGGTACTAAGAGATAACTTTCAACCCCTAAACAATCAAATATAATGATATAGCTAAGAGAAGAAATAGGCATGTAACAAAAAAAGCAAGATCTCTAATGTATAAAAATGATGTATCAATGAAATTCTAGAGAGAAGAAGTAAATGCAATAGTATATATGATGAATAAAGTATACATCAAAAAAGGTATAGAGGAAACTCCTTATGAATTATGGTTTGGATATGCACCATTAGTCAAGTATTTATAATTTTTGGAAGTGTTACATTAAGAGCAATGATAATATTGGTAAGTTTTATTCAAACAATGACTAATGTATCTTCCTTGGTTATTAATTGAAAGTAAAATGTTATATAGATATTTTAATCAAATGACTAAGAGTATTGTTGAGCTTTAAAACGTTAAAGTGGATAAAATATAGTAAATCACCAAAGAAAACTTAACTATAATTCTTATGAAGAAGCTAACCCTAAGACCAATTAAGAAAATGTTGAATTGTTTTATGAGACAAACAATGATTTGTAGAATGAGATTCAAGTTGTGGAATAGAGAGAGGAACAAAGATTTGAACCCAGAGAAAAACAAAAAGTTGAAACAATAACACTATACAAGAATTTGAAAAGGAGTCACCGTAATTTAAAAAAATATTGGAAGCAAAGATAGAGGGGTGACGAGAAGAAACAAAGTACATGAAGATTTTAGTTTGATTTCTCAAATTGAGCCTAAAAGTTCTAATGAAGCTTGTAAGGATGACCAATGGATTCAAGAAATGAGGGAAGAATTACAAAAGATTGAGAAGAATATAAACCTAGGAATTGGTTCCATGACCTAAAGATATGAACAACATTGTAACTAAATGGGTTTTTGGAAACAAGATGAATGAACATGGTGAAGTTGTGAAAAATAAAGCAAGACTAGTATGCAAAGGATATTCACATCAAGAAGGTATAGATTATAAACAAATATTTACACCCACTTTTAGAATTGAAGCAATAAGAATGTTGTTGGCTTATTAAGCTAATAAGAAATTCAAAATATATTAGATGGATGTAAAATTAGAATTTTTGAACTAAGAACTTGAAGAAGAAGTCTACATTGAGAAATCTCAAGGCTTTCCTTTCATAGAAGAAGGAGATATGGTATGCAAGTTGAAGAAACCACTATATAGATTAATGCAAACACCTAGAACCTGGTATGTGAGGTTGCATAAGTATTTAGAAAAATTGGGATTTTTTAAAGGTATTGTAGATAGTAACATGTATCTAAAGGAAATTTAGAATGACTTATCAAAACAACTAAATTTGAGTATTTCTATCTAATTTTTATTTATTTTTAAACATATGATCTAGATAAATTCATTATATCTATGTTATATATGGTCTCACATGTTTCCAATTGGGAATGTCTATTAAATGCATGTTTTGTACTAGTTTATATGAAATTAGTAAGGAAATAAAATTATTTAGAAAAGTGGCATTTCAATAACTCTTACTATTTTTTATGATTTTTTTAATGCAAAGTTGTGTCACCTTTTAGGATGACTTATCAAAACAACTAAATTTGAGTATTTCTAACTAAAATTTAATTTTTTTTAAACATATGATCTAGATAAATTCATTATATCTATGTTATATATGGTCTCACACTTTTTCAATTGGAAATGTCTATTAAATGCATGTTTTGTACTAGTTTATATCAAATTAGTAAAGAAATAAAATTATTTAGAAAACTGGCATTTCAATAACTCTTACTATTTTTTATGATATTTTTTAAAATAACATATAAGAAAAAAATTATAGAGCTCAAAGTCAAGAATATTCTCATGTAGAGTTTATAGTGTTTTAATTAGATATAGTAAATTGTAATTAAAAAATTGCACAATCACATATTTTAACACTAAAAAAGGTGTCAGTTTTGAGAATGAAAAAAATATTAAATCATATCAAAAAATCAAAAAATTATATGACATTCTAGAGGAGAGATTCCTCTTCAAGAATGTATAATTTTTCTCCTTGTTAGAATAGATCTATTTTGAAAAATTTGGTGGGAGATGAAAACTATCGATTTGAAGTGAGTTGGAATTTCATTCCTATAAAATAGGAAATATAGCTTTAAAGCTATTTTATATTTTTATTGTTCTAGATATATATGTTCTCTATAACATAGTCTTAGATCAAAGAGAAATAAGTTTATTTCCATATAGTTTTTTGGTGGGAACTAGACCCCTAATTTTCAGCATTTTTCAACACCTAAAAAATTATCTATAAAAATTAGAAAATACATCAATTCTTATTCCAAATTATTATTAAAAATTATAATCCTAAAATTCATCTATTTCTACAAATTTCATTATTTCACTTCATTTCAAAATTCAAAATAATAATACCAGTCGTTGAAGGTGAACAATTATAGTTTTATTAGCCTCTTCTTTTACAAAAGGGTGACACAGGTTTGTGCTTTTACCCATATTGATTATTGTTCTATTTTTAAATGATATAATATTTTGAAATAATGGTGAACCAAGTGACAAATTTGTTGATTAAGTGAAGAAATAGTTTGAAAAGAGAATGATATTTGAGATGAAGTATTTCTTGGGTTTATAGATTGTACAAAATGATGAAGGTATTTTCATTTCTCACACTAAGTATTTCAAAGACTTTTTGAAAATATTTGGTTTGAAAATTTTTAAGCCTATTGGTACACGTATGGTAACTAGTCATAAGTTATCTAGCAAACAAGAGACACATACCATTAGTAGAGAAAGTATAGATCTATAATTGGAGGTTTGTAGTATTTGACTCATACTAGAAAAACTATAGAAGATGATGTTGGCATAGTACTAAAGTCTCAATTTGATACTAATGAATGATATTATGCAGGTTTAAAATAATATTTAGATATTTTAAGGGTACACCTAATTTTGAACTATGGTATGTGTAATGCCTCACCAAGGGATCTAAAGAATTAACCTAGAATTTCACTAAGTTTAGTAGCATTTTTTTTTTTTTTCATGATAGTAAACATCACATATAACTTATGCACAATAATGGAAGCAATAGCATTGTCCATCTTAAAGTAAACATAACATAAATAACAGATTACATTCTTTAAGATCCCTTAAAGTTGAATAACATACATGAATCCATCTAGTACAACATCCTCATGAAATGATAAGTCCAATGTTTATACATTACATCTCAAATGCTCATTCACCCACTGTACAGGTCACAGGGTATGACAAGCTCAAAAATATACATACATAGAATAAGGTACATCTTCCTATTCTAATCCATGATACATCAAAGTAGAGATAATCACATGATACAACATCATAGAGAACATATACATCCATCATAAAGATCAAACATAATAAACTAAGTGCACGGTTCCTCCCAACCGTCAATAACATCATTAGACCATCGTGGATCCTAGCCATCCCTCCGTGCGTAACATTCCAAATCACCGAAGAGATCATTGGTATTACATAGTAGGAATGTCACTCCTAATAAATACAACATCATATGTAGAAGTAATCTAATATGAAAATAAAAGAATAAGATAACATCATCTAACATATGCTAATCATCAATGAAAAAGGATACATATCCACCATCATGAAGGACGCATCAGCCACGATGTCTCAATAAATCTCAAAATGATAAGAGTGGAAAATACACGACCACCCGGCCGCGTGGTACCTAAGTGGTCCACTCCCACCGTGCTAAGGAGATAATCTCAAGTCCCAAATAGGCTATCAAAATCACATAGCACATATCTCTATAAGTCCAGGAATCCTAAAAGTATACTAACTCAAAGGTTCCAAACACAAAATCCGACATCTAATCCTAGAGGCACACAATGACATGTAGGAACCTACTATGCAAGCGAGAAAGTTTCATTGCAATTATCACGTACAAGTTACCCTGGCAGTTAGCTAAACTCCACAGGTCCTTACTGATTTCATGTGGCCACTAGTATCATCTCATACTGACGAGGCATACTACAGAATGCAAGGTCACAACCATGCATCTCACTACTCCCATCCTAGCCTGTACAAGCACTCAAGGCATGGGCGAGAAGAAAACAGTTATCTTTTTAGGTTCATTCAGTTAGTATTAGGTGTGAATGTTATCACTTATTAATCCAACTTACAATGAGTTACCCTGGCAGCCTCTTAGGGCCTCAGCCCCCATTGCAAGCCACTTCTCGCCACTACATGCAGATATCCTACCCTAATGCTCATGGAATCATAAGTCTCAAAATCACAAAAGATAATCCATAAAATCATCAAATATGCATAAAAGCATCAAATCTCCATGAGCTAACATCCATAGAAAATCATGAACACATCAGCTCTCTATTGGCAACTGAAGTATCACTGATAATCAAATATCCAATGGTTCTCAATAACCAAAATATATATATATCAATCATACTGATCGAAGACTGCAAAAATGGTTGAGTCAAACATGTCACATCATAACATCGTCAAAATAAATCCACATTACAGTCCCATCATGGTGACTAGAAAAATAACCAAGGATAACTGATCGATGACCAAAATAATGGTTAAGTCAAGTGTCTCATACATAAGAATCTCAACTATAACAATCAGTAATCACAACCAATACATAGAGCATTCCATCACATAACCATGGTTGGGTTTATAAAGATCAAGATTAAAACATCATCATGCCACCACAATCACATAACCCCCAAGCCTCTGGTAGACATCCTATACTAGTCAACACTAGTCAACCCAAAACTCAAAACAATAGCATAAAGAATACACAATGTAGACACATGTTTTGGCTTTACAACTTGAATGTAGAGATCTCAGTTTAAGTTTCCAAGTCTGAAGAATGAACACATATATTATTTTGGGTAAATAAAATTTTTCCTTATTAGAACTAAAAATCCATTTTCCAATTAATAACATTTGTTTGATATATTCCCCACCAACTATCAATCCTTTATTTAATAATTTAAAACAATTAAATTATTAAATAGTTGAAAATTATTAAAGAGTCACCTTTATGAAAATAAACCATCAATATAAGTCATTGATCAAATAGTAACTTAAATTTATAAATAACATATTTACATATATATATATATATATATATATATATATATATATATATATATATATATATATATATGTAAATACGTTTTCATAAAATTGATTTAACAATTTTGATTGACACCATATGAGAATCAATTGTATATCAATGTTATTTTTTTGCATAACATTAACATCAATTAATCCCCCACCAACTCTTGCTGTGGCACGCAATACCTACGCCAATAGTGGGTACGTAGTACCCCTGTCGCTGCAGACCTGTGATGGTAGGTCTCTGCCTTTCGCCGGCACGGGGTATGAATCGTGCCCACGGCATATAATATATAAACTTTGTTTAATGCGATATGAATCGCGATGTGACTTAATAAATTCTCCACTGCGATTTTATCAATCGCTCAATTCGGTGCATTATATATATATATATATATATATATATATATATATATATATATATATATATATATATATATATATTCGAATTTTATAATAGATCCATAATAAATGTATACATATGCATATATATGTTGGAGTTGAGGAAAGCCAACTCCGAAGACGCCAAGATCACCTACATGCGAACCTGTCAAAGAGAAGCCATAGAAGGGGAGGAGCATGGAGCACGGGCAAAACCCTAAACGGACATGAGAGACACCATGAATGCAAACACAAGAGGAAATGTATTTACAATAATATGATGTGATGATCTGATATTGTTACAATGAGAGAGAGCCCGAATATAAAGAGCTCATGGAAGCTTGTAGAACAAGCTGGAAGGAGGTAGAAGATAAGATTGACAACTCAGCACACATCCAAAAAAAGTGGAATATGCTAAAAAAGGAGAAAACTCCCGAGTTGTCAACAACTAACCACTACATGCATTAAATACAAAAGTATTAAATAAATGCATGACCTAAGTAAGCTTATGCAATAGAATAAATAATTAAATATTAATTATTTACTCTAACACCCCCCCTTAAGTGCAACTTAGGGAAATGCCTTAAGCTCACAAAGCTAAGATGAATGCATAATGGGTCCCGACAACGAGGCCATTTTAGGTACCCAAGTACAATGCAAGAAGATGAAACCTCTGTAAGCAGGGAAAGAGAGAAAACCACATGGGAAAAACCCTCCCCTAAAAAGAGGTAAGAACCCAGTGAAGAGCTGAAGAAGTCTCCAACTAGGGAAATTGTCCCCTAAAACAGGAACAAGGAATGATCATGAAGAAGCAGCATCACTGAAGCATGAAGAAGTCGCAAATCTACCAAACTGCTGATCTGAAGAAACCTCCATGGAAGAAGAAGGCACGAACTGAGCATGTCTATATGGTAGATGATCCATCTCACCGAAATGCATAGGTAGCCAGCCACTGCAATCGCCTTGTATATAGGATCAACCACTAAATACATAGTTCACACTATCGAACCATCGAACCACGGATGCATTAGAACATAGCATAATCCCCCCTTAATGCAGACGGGGTGTGATGACAGGCAACTGAGAAGGTGAGCCAAAATCTCCTGCAAACGAACCAAGAATGAGGAGAGAGGGAAAGAGGTACAGACACCGATAAAGACACGGTCTAACTGACTCTGCATGGGCTAATGTCGTGGAAGGGACACTCACTTGACAAAGGGAGAATGTCTAAAACAGCAAACAAATAATCCCCCCCATGGTGCTTTATGAAATAGTGCATGCACAGCTGACTCAAAACAACGTCCATGACTTTCGAAATACAAAAGTGACAGTTTATCTCAGTGCGAAAATAAAAAATGCTTCAAAATGATAGCTACAATGATCAGAACTGAAAAAGAGCTGAACCAAAAGAAAGTACAGCCGAAAAGAAAGCAAACCATGCTAGGAAAACGATCCTCGGGCCTAAAACACTCAAAATATCCACCATAGAGCAAAAATGCCAAAACTATGATAGAAAGAGAAGAGGCCAAAAACGAAGAAAAAAGACTACTTTTCTGAAAAGAACACAGAACCAGCTTTCTATAAATATAAAGTTTTCGAAAAACTGACATGGGACGCAAAAGATATGCATGCCGGAGTCAAAAATAGGACTTCGGACTTCAACAGAAAAAATAGGAAATAAAAAAGCATCAAAACCAAAAAATACCTGCACCCAAATCTCCGTTTTGGAACCAGCTTTCCGGCACTTCTTTCGGATCGGAAAAATACCTCCGTATGCAAAAGTTATGGCCAAAAAACCACAAGTAGGTCCAAAAGAGAACTTGAAGGAGAGTGCAAGCAAGGATGATGTCATGCTAACGTCAGCAAACCCTGAGATTTAAATTGACGGCCCGTCAGCCGTCGCAGCAAAAAAAGAGTGCCACATGGCATAGCCACGTGGCAGATGACATGGCAGGGGTGACGTGGCGGGTCCACGTGGTAAGGTGCCACGTGGCACCTATGCCACGTGTCACCCCCGCAGTGGCTGAAGATTGCTGACAGGCTGCAGAGTTGTCTGAGTGGCGTTGGCGGGTGGAGGCGGCCGCAGGGGCGGCGGAACCGGGAGGCGGTGGCCGCAGGGCGGCGGAGACGGAGGAGCCGCCGGCGAAAGGCGGAGGACGGGTGGCGGCCGGGAGGAGGCCGGGCCGCGGCGCGCGGGTGGCGCGGTGGCGGCCCCGCGGTGGCGCGGCGGCGGTGCGCCCGAAACCTTTTTTTTTTAAAAAAATTTTTACGCTCCGCGTCCGTACGATCCGTACGGCAGCGACCCTGGAGGCCTCAAAAAATTGCCAAAAATGCCCTGTCTCCAAAAACGAAAAGCTTTATATGAATCCTGACTGCAAACGGCCTTCTGGATCCAATGGTGATGTCCATTTGGTCCCAAAGTGCTCCGAAAAATTTCTGATCCCCTGATTTGAAGAAAAAATGCACAAACAAACTAGGGTTTGTGACTTCAAATCACGGCTTCAAAATTTCTTCAACGAAGCTGCAGCAGGAAGGCTCTGATACCATGTTGGAGTTGAGGAAAGCCAACTTCGAAGACGCCAAGATCACCTTCATGCGAACCTATCAAAGAGAAGCCATAGAAGGGGAGGAGCATGGAGCACGGGAAAAACCCTAAATGGACATGAGAGACACCATGAATGCAAACACAAGAGGAAATGTATTTACAATAATATGATGTGATGATCTGATATTGTTACAATGAGAGAGAGCCTGAATATAAAGAGCTCATGGAAGCTTGTAGAACAAGCTGGAAGGAGGTAGAAGATAAGATTGACAACTCAGCACACATCCACAAAAAGTGGAATATGCTAAAAAAGGAGAAAACTCCCGAGTTGTCAACAACTAACTACTACATGCATTAAATACAAAAGTATTAAATAAATGCATGACCTAAGTAAGCTTAAGCAATAGAATAAATAATTAAATATTAATTATTTACTCTAACAATATATATGTGTGTGTGTGTGTGTGTGTGTGTGTGTGTGTGTGTGTGTGTGTGTATGTAGATCTGAATATATAACCATGTATGTTTCTTTTTCCACAAAGATTATATCTACAATTAAGAATAAAATATTTGCATTATAGAATGCATATAAAATTCTCCAATAAAATTAATCTACCCATATTGAGAATGCATATAAATATGAAACTTCTCAGAAGACATATGGAAGACACGAAGAAGACAGGGAATGCATGATGCGAAAATAGCATAAGTAAAATCACAAGAATCTACCCGAATTCTAATGCTAAATCGCTCTTCCTCAGAAAATTTGTAGAGCAAGCTCCTACCTTCTTCAAAATTCTCGAGTCCTCCAATGCTCCAATTGCTCTCCCAACGCTATGTCTAAGCTTCTATGAATGCCTGAATATAAAGAGCTTTCAAGAAACATCTAGAATGCTTCTAGAAATAGCTAGAAGGTGTCACCAATTAAGCATGGGTGTTTTCCAACCTTCAAGATGAGCCTTAGGGTTGTAGACACCATGTGCTTAATTGATGCACTAACCCCCATGTTGTTGACACTTGAGAAATAGAGAAGTGCGTTAATTCCCATGCAAGCTTATAACTCCAATTCACTTTTTATATAATTTTTATTTAAATATTTATAACTTTCATTTTAACTTTATAACTTTTATTATTATTATTTATTTATTACTTTATTATTATTTTATTATTACTATTAATTTTAATTTCTAATTTTCTTTTATTTAATTCTTTTTTCCTCAATAATTCACATTTAATTAATTATAATCAAAATATCAAATAACATGATATTTTATATTAATTTTTTCAAATAATTAATTTATTAATTAAATCAATTTATTAAGACTTAATTAATAGAAAATTCACCATAGACCTCCAAGATAAAATATGAAAACCCATCATAGAGAAAATCACTCAAAATCAGTCTAAAGGGTTAAAAATCATGAATCATGTCATCTGACACATTTGGTGGGGTAAAATATCCAGATACTTGTCCTACCTCACTAGGACAATTGGTTTAAAGGTTTGGGATTTGGACTTGAGAGTTTATCTCCCTTCTCTTATCATTGAGATAGTATAATAGGGTACGCTCATCTTGGCAATTTAGGGAAGTCGATACTCGGTACCTGCAACCTGTAGAAAAAACCATGCATGTACATACAATATATATAATGCTAAGCTAAATAGACAATGGCAGGAAGTGGTGCATCATGTAGATTTTGACTAAGCAGGTGACTACAACTCCCTTCCTTAACCACATCAGAAATGCCATACAATAAGAAAACACGCACACCATACACATGTAAGTATGGGATAAGTATCCATAATAAAACACATAAGATAATAAACCATCCATCTAATCATCAATAATAACTGAAAACAGTATAATGATCATCATGTATGCATGAAATGTAAAATCTAAATGATCTCATCATATAACCACTGAATCCATAACATAATGTCTGATAGTGTCAAAACAATACCACTAATCCATCAACATAAAACTAGTCTGTCATAGTTTGATGATAATAACAATGTCCAGAAAAGATGTGAACAAGGGTAGGCACTACATCCGCCCCTCTTGGGTTAGGCTTACTCCTAGAAGCCTACAAAAAAGTAGGGATATAACTCCCTCAATCTAGCTACATCCTCCCAAGTAGCTGAAGAATCATCAGTAGGTTCCCATTGGACCCTTACCTGCTCGATGGTTTGATCGCTTAGGGTCAACTCCCGCTGCTCCAAAATACAAACCGGCTCCAAAGCTAGCTACCCATCCTCTACCTGCAACGCATTCCAATCAAGAACATGTAAAATATCAGGAATATACTGTTGAAGCACTGAAACATGAAAAACATCATGAATGCGAGCTAGGTTGGGCGGTAGAGCAAGACAGTAAGCAACCGGATCAATTCTCTCTAGAATCTTGAATGGTCCCACAAAGTGAGGTGCTAGCTTAGAACCCTTTCCATATCGGATTGGACTCTTTCATGGTCGCACTCTCAAGAAAACCTTATCGCCCATAGCAAACTGCTTATCAATCCTATGAGCATCGGCATATTTCTTCTGCCTATCCTATGCTATAGTCAAATGCTATACACACTACCTATTGCTCCATATCATGAAGCATCTCTGGACCCAATAGGATGCGATCCTCAAGACTATCCCAACTCAATGGTGTACGACAAGGATGCCCATATAATGCCTGAAATGGTGTCATACCAATAGAACTATGATATCCCTTATTTTAAGCAAACTCCACTAGGTAGAGATAATCCTCCCAATGTGTCTGCCTATCCATCACATACATCCGTAACATATCCTCCAAAACTTGATTCACCCTCTCTGTCTGACCATCAGTCTCTGGATGATATGCCGAACTGAAGTTTAATTGTGCTCCAAGCTCATGCTGCAGCAATGTCCAGAATGCAGATGTGAATACAGGATCCTTGTCAGAAATGATCTTTCTAGGAATACCATGTAATCTCACAATATCATGCATAAAGACATTAGCTACAGAAGCTGCTATGTAGGAAGACCTAATCAGTGAAAAATGCACCACCTTAGTCAACCAATCAATGATGACCATGATAGCATCATGACGTCGATCTGTCATAGGTAATCCCATAATAAAATCCATGGAGATGATATCCCCCTTCCAAGAAGGAATGAGATTTGGCTGCAAAAGTCCAGTCGGGTGCTGATGTTCTGCCTTAACTCTCTGACACTCAAGGCACCTAGCCACAAAATCAGCAATATCTCACTTCATCCCAGATCAAAAGAACAAATGTCTCAAATCAGCATGCATCTTCTTGACACCTAGATGTGTTGAGTAAGGTGTACGATGGGCTTTTGCTAGTATCAAGGTGCGAAGCTCATCCAATAATGGCACATAAATCCTCCCCAAATGTCTCAAAAGACCATCTGACTCTCGAACGTAACCTACAAACTTACCTTCCAAAGAACTTCCTGAATCAATCTCTCTGCACACTTCCTGATACCAGGAATCCGTAGGAAGTGCCTGAAGAATTTGACTCCTCAAATCCACACTAAGAGTCATCGATGATAACACATGTCTCCTGCTACTCAAAGCATCTGCCACCACATTCCCCTTACCTTGAATGTACTTAACCTCAAAATCATACTCGCATAGAAACTCCATCCATCGCCTTTGGCGAGCATTCAAATTAGGCTGAGTAAAAATGTACTGAAGACTACGATGATCACTATGTAGCTCAAATCTGTGCCCCCAACAAGAAATGTCTCCACCTTGTCAAAGCATGAACTACTGCTGCTAACTCAAGATCATGTGTAGGATAATTTAACTCATGATCCTTGAGCTTGCATGATTCATACGCAATCACCTGTCCATTCTACATCAATACTACCCCAATCCCTTCAAGAAAAGCATTTATACATACCATGAAATCACCTTCTGGATTAGGTACTGTAGACACCTAAAAACCTTTAGAAAATAAAGTATTTTTATTTTCTGAAAAAGTCCTGATGACATCATCATTTATTAATTAATTAATTATTTAATTAATTAATTAATTTTTATGCCATTAAATCCCTTTATCTTAATTAAAAATATTTAATTAAGGAATCCCTCCCAAAAATGTTTAAATCTTATTTAAACATTATTTCCTTATTTATTAATTATTTAATTAATAAATTGACCAAAAAACCCAAAATAAATAAAAACTTTATTTTTTTCCCAAAAGTTGGCCAATTTCCTTATGACCAATAACCTCTTCCAAAATCTTCTAATCCTTCTTTAATTTTGATTAAAGGCTAATCCCATCATTTCCTACCCCTAATCCCAACTCAAAATATTTAATTAAAATTAAATATTAATCCTCATGTTTATTAAAAAAGTTTTAATAAATATCTCCTCAACCCAAACCCTTGAAATAAATAAAACTTTATTTATTTCCTAAAAATCTAATTTATCCTCATCCTAAGAAGTTCTAGACTCTTCTAGAAAGTCTTCATCCTCATCCTAGGAAATTCTAGACTATTCTAGAAAGTCTTTATCCTCCTCCAAAATCTAGACTCTTCTAGAAGATGTCTTTAAACCTAATCCTAATCCCCTCCTAACCTTGTCACATTCCCTAAACATGGGTTAAAACTTACTAACCCAAGCCAAAGTTAACAAATATCTCTTCCTTCACCCACCCTCATTAAATGCCATCCACTTGCCTATCCTTAAGCTAATCTTAAACCATCCTAATCCATCCTCTAATCATTTGCACAAGCCTAAACAAGCTTAAAACATTTCTAATCAAGTCCAAGTCGAATTTGCTCTCATCACCCTCAAAATATCTCAACCATAAAACTTTATGAAGTCCACTAGGTCATAAATGACTCTTACAAGCCCTTTTATTGCTCTTACAAGTCATTATGAGGGTCTTTATGAAAATTTTATCTCTTGAGCCTCCTTTGTTGACTCATCCTTGCCCTTTCCTCCATCCTCTCACCATGTGACATGTGTCACTCCTTGATTGGCTATAAGGAAGCACAAGCCATGTGCTCTCCTCTCATGCAATCTGAGCCTTCCATAAGCTTTTTCCCATCCTTGCATCTTAGCCCTCAATCCCTCAAGCCTCTTGCCTATAAATTGGATCCTTCCCCTTTGCAAAATAACACAATCTATGAAGTAAAGTTATAATGCTATTTTGAGAGCCAAATCCATACTAAATCCATCTATCCACACCAAAAATCCACAATCATCCATTGAAGCCTTTGGAAGCATTATTGAGCATACATCCTATCTATTTAGACAAAGCTACACAACAAGAGAGCTTCTCATTGAGAGAGCCCATTAATGGCTCATATTATCAATTGAAAGCTCATCTTAGTCTATCTTGAAGTTTATGAATTTTGTTTAGTTTGTAGAAGCTTTATTTAAATTTGGTTTCTATTAGCATACTAACATTTTCTCATATACAGGTACAACTAGTATCGATGCACTGGTGAAAAGCTCCTCGAGCTTCTAGAAAGCTTCCTCACATTTCTCTATCCATACAAACTTCTTTCCTTTCCTTTGAAGAGAAGTGATAGGATGTGTTATCCTAGAGAAGTTCTAGACAAATCTGCAATAATAACCAGCTAAACCCATGAAACTATGAATCTCTGACACATTAGTCAGTGTTAGCCAATCTATTATTGCCTGAATCTTTGTAGGATCCACTAAAATACCATCACCTAAAATAACATGCCCTAAATACTGAATCTTTGATTTGAAGAATTCACACTTAGCTGCATTCGCATAAAGTTGATTGTCCCTTAAACACTACAATACCAATCACAGGTGTTCCTTATGCTCTTTCTAAGTCTTATAATATATCAATATGTCATCAAGAAACACGAGTACAAACCTGTCCAGATAAGATCAGAACACACCATTCATCAAACTCATGAAAATCGATGGAGCATTAGTCAATCCAAAAGGTACCACTGTGAACTCATAATGCCCATAACGAGTTCGAAAAGCAGTCTTGTGAATATTTGCTTCCTTAATGCGAAGCTAGTGGTATCCTGACTTAAGGTCAATCTTGGAGAATACTATAGCTCCCTTGATCTGATCGAATAAGTCATCAATCCTAGGTAAAGGATACCTGTTCTTAATAGTCACCTTATTCAAGTGTCTATAGTCAATACAAAGGCGCAAAGAACTGTCTTTCTTCTTCACAAAGAGCACTAGAGCTCCCCATGGTGATACACTAGGTTGAATGCTCCGTTTGGCCAAAATTTCTTCTAGCTAAAGACGTAGCTCACCCAATTCCTGAGTAGTCATGTGATAAGGAGCTTTGGAAATAGGCTCTGCTCCAGGAATCAAATCAATACTAAAGTCAATGTCCCTCTTCGGAGGCATGCCTGGAATCTCACTTGGAAAAACATCTGCATACTCCTGCAAAATTGGGTGATCCAAAGTCTTCCTCATGGAATCTTCCTCATCAAGATCATTTACCATAACAGCAAATATCTGACATCCCTTACGAAAACTTCACTTCAATTGCATAGCAGAAATCATCCGCAGAGATATAGGCCTCGGTATCCCAACTATCTGCACATCATTCCCTTGGTCATCTTGGCACATAGTAATCTTCTTCCTACAATCTATATTGGCTCTATTAGATCCAAGCCAGTCCATCCCTAAAACCACATCATAGGAACCAAGGGGTATGACTCAAAGATCCACTACCATATCGAAGCTTCCTAAACTAAGCCCACACTTATGAACTACAAAATTTGTGGAGACCTTAATGTCTGAGGCTAGTTCCACTTGCCAACCACGATCTTGCTTCACTACATCCAACTTACACTTAAAAACTATAGATGGTGAAATAAATGAATTTGTAGCTCCTGAATCAAACAATACTAAAAGAGATATACCTCTAATAGCACCTGTGGTCTCAACCACTGTTCCTTGATGATCTGCCTGACGCTGATCAACTACTGCGAAAACTCTATGAGCTCTACCTGCATCACCAACTGCAGGATCTAAAATGGTAGGTCTAGGTCCTAAAAACTGAGGTGCTTGCTGAGGATAGTGAGCTTCATAATGTCCAATCTGACCACATGAAAAACATTCAGTATTTTTGCCAGAACCTCTTCCCATAGGTGGTACATTTGATTGCTGACGACTGCTCCTGCTCACAAAGGACTGGCTACTCTGAGCTGACTAATTGGACTGATTCTATTTATTGTGTTGAGCATTGCGGTTGTTCTTTGTGTTAGCACCTTTGCCATTGCCTTGAGCTTGAGAATTTGAGCCCTTCTGTTGCTATGTCTGTTGAGACTTTTGCTGATACTGTTTCCCCTTAGAGAAAGAAAACTTCTTGTTACCACCTGAATTGTAGTTTCTTTTAGATCCTAATGTCGCTGGTGCTCCTACAAAACCACCTTGGCCAAGGTTGACACTTTGCTCAACAAGGATAGCTCGATGCACCGCATCCTTGAGGGTTTTTGGTTCAAATACCTTAACTCCCCCAATAATATATTTATTCAAACCCCTAATAAAATGTTGTGTCAATTGAGCTGAATTTCCACTGAACCTTGAAAAAGGCATGAGCTCATAAAACTTACGCTCATACTCGGTCACTAACAAAGTGTACTATCTGAGATTATGAAATTCATCAGCCCTTTGTTGTTTCTATTCCTCTGGTAGGAATCGTTCACAAAAAATCTCTAGGAATAACTCCCATGTAATATTGCTCATATCGATTCCCAACTTCTTCTCCTCTATCATCCACCAAGTGGCCCCAAAATTCTCTAGATTAGTGATCACAAACCTTGCCTTAACATTGTTGTCAAACTCCTGCATGGCAAAAATCTTGTCGAGAGAAATAAGCCACTGCTCGGCCACATAACCAGAACCTTGCCCATTGAAAGGCTTAACCTTGGATCTTGAAAGATCCTTCATCTGAGTGGACACAATGGACCTCTGACGTTCCTTCCAAGTACTTCTAGATTTGGGTCTATGCTCTTGTTCTGTCTGATGCACTTTAGGCTGTTCTCAAATAGGAGGTAGACGTTCTAGAATAGTCTGCATCATCTGCCTCAAACCGACCTCTTCAAACTTAGCTTGGTCCTCTCTATGGCTCTCTTCATGCTGTCTACTAGAGTGCTCTTCCCTGCTCTCTACATGAGTCGATCCCTCATGGGCAGACTCATGGACACTGATAGTTTTTCCATGACCATGGCCTCTAATAGAAGACCTAGTCCCAGATACCAACTTACAATAGTACAAGGTACTAAGTTCAGTTCTATGTCTAGGTTTAAGTAAAATTTCCAGTTTTGAAACTAAGTGTTGAAGTATGAAAAATACTCAAGTAATAGTTTGAGTCCTGTTTTCAATTCACCTAGATCAAGTTTGGAAAGTTATACTTAATAGTTCATAGTCCTAGTTGTTCCAAAATACCCAGAGCTCCCAATGTAGAAACTCAAGCTCTGATACTAAATGTAATGCCCCACTAAGGCATCCAAAGAATTAACCTAGAATTTCACTAAATTTAGTAGCATTTTTTTTTTCATGATAGTAAACATCACATATAACTTATGCACAATAATGGAAGCAATAGCATTGTCCATCTGAAAGTAAACATAACATAAATAATAGATTACATTCTTTAAGATCCCTTAACGTTGAATTACATACATGAATCCATCTAGTACAACATCCTCATGAAATGATAAGTCCATTGTTTATACATTACATCTCAAATGCTCATTCATCCATTGTACATGTCACAAGGTATGACAAGCTCAAAAATATACATACATAGAATAAGGCACATCTTCCTATTCTAATCCATGATACATCAAAGTAGAAATAATCACATGATACAACATCATAGAGAACATATACATCCATCATAAAGATCAAACATAATAAAATAAGTGCACAGTTCCTCCCAACCATCAATAGCATCATTAGACCATCATGGATCCTAGCCATCCCTCCATGCATAACATTCCAAATCACCGAAGAGATCATTGGTATTACATAGTAGGAATGTCACTCCTAATAAATACAACATCATATGTAGAAGTAATCTAACATGCAAATAAAAGCATAAGATAACATCATCTAACATATGCTAATCATCAATGAAAAAGGATACATATCCACCATCATGAACGACGCATCAGCCACGATGTCTCAATAAATCTCAAAATGATAAGAGTGGAAAATACACTACCACCCAACCGTGTGGTACCTAAGTGGTACACTCCCACCATGCTAAGGAGATAATATCAAGTCCCAAACAGGCTATCAAAATCACATAGCACATATCTCTATAAGTCCAAGAATCCTAAAAGTATACTAACTCAAATGTTCCAAACACAAAATCTGACATCTAATCCTAGAGGCACACAATGACATGTAGGAACCTACTATGCAAGTGGGAAAGTGTCATTGCAATTATCACATACATGATTAAGTCAAACTACATGTTTTAGTTGGTTGAAAATTGGTCAAATCAAAAAGATTTACCAACAAAGTCAAAAGCACTCAAGACAAAAGTCAACAAAGGAAAAGAGAAGGTTGATGTTGAACAAATAAAAGGGCAAATGAACAAAACTTGGAAGAAGAAAGATAAGTGCAACACATCAAATGGAAAGATAACTTTACCAAGAGGTCAAGTGATCACATCTCATCTAAATAAACAAGAATAGGTGTATGGGAGTGATATACAAAGTTGTATCATACATCTACTCCAAGAGAAAGAAGTATTGCAAGGAAGAAATCTG
This sequence comes from Cupressus sempervirens, assembly GCA_028749045.1. Lineage (NCBI taxonomy): Eukaryota > Viridiplantae > Streptophyta > Pinopsida > Cupressales > Cupressaceae > Cupressus > Cupressus sempervirens. Next base: position 276,936,793 of record CM053789.1, on the reverse strand, counting down.
CATGAACAAAGATGCCAAGTCAAAATTTGAAGTTTTTACAAATACTATCGAACTGTCCTTAGATGTCAAGTAAAACCTCAATGGATGTTGAGTTTCTAATAGTGATGGAGTTTATAGTTGAAATTGAGTGAAATAGAAAACTAGTGGAAGCCAACTAAACAAAATACAATGGGAGCCAAGTCATGGTGAAACCTTCAAGTGTCAAGTTTACAGTTGTATGCACTAAGCATTTAATGCTAGGTTTTGACAGGTATAAGGTCAAATTTTGATCATTTTCACACCATTCAAATGTAGAGCAAAGACAAAATAGAGTTTAAGAGAGATCATACAACAACCTTGAAGCCATTTGCATCGATCTCAATAGTGATTTAGCATACATTTCAATGATCTAAGGTATTTATCAATAGTCGAGCTATGCAGTGTTAAAGTTTTTAATACATTAAAACCCTAGTTCGGTCTAATGGCTTCTTGTTCAAGAAACCCCAAAGAAAAGGAAGGTCATGAGGTTGAGTTAGTTAGTAATGAGGTAAAATAACCCAAGTTTAGGCCAATCCTTGAAGTTGCCTACAAAAATGATCCAGCTGACGCATTGTGCATCATTCCACCAAAAGTTTTCATGGTACAAGATGTGAGAAAGTGTTATAACTACAAGATAAGAGTAGTAGGTGATCTTGAGATATTCCAAGCCTATGAAAAACTATGCAAAAATAAAATTTTGAAGGATGAATTTCAAGTAGTCAAGGAAAAAGGTTTGACCAATGCCCTAGTTTACCCTATAGGTTTCAAAATTGAATAGATACGGATTGTCCTTAGTAGAATTCACAATGGATGTTTGTGGTTGGAAACAAGACCAATAAAGATTACAAAAAGGATAGTGCATAGGGTTATGGGTTTCCCAACCCTAGATCAGCCTGACACCCTATGCAGTGATTCCAAAGAGATCATTGAAAGGAATATATGAGCCAAATGGAATAAGAGGGGTATGACTATTGATACTATAACTGATCCTCTTCTAGATTTTGTAGTGAGAGTGATTTCTCATAAGTTCTATCAATCTAGTAGATTGAACAGTATGCCATGTATAGTTGTTGATGTAGCCTACAAACTAGTAAAGAAAGATCACACATATGATCTGTCAAAACTAATGTTGCAGCAAATAAATGAAAACCTAGGAGCAATAAGAAGATCAAAAGGCGCTCAATGAAAATTTGGTTTATTTCTTATGTGTATATTATTTTATGTTATGGAAGAGTTTTCTTCTATTGGAAAGGTGAATTGGAATGTAACAAAACTACAATTACAGAAATCAATGAGTTCATTGATTAGATGGGTGACAATTTTGAGGCCCAAATGACAAGCTATTTTGAGGATTTTAAGAAATCCATGAAGCAAAGGGTGAGAATACCAATTTTCCTAATGGATAAACACATCAATGACATATTCTTTTTGGTTGATATTGATAATACCTACATCTAGGCAGCAATACCAAGAGTAAGATGGATAAGGCCTTTGGGATATGAGCTTGATATGGATGAAGCCTCGGCACCAATTATAGAATTGCTTGTAGAAGAGATAGATAAGGAGGCTCCTCACTTTGGCACATATGATGTTGTCAAATCCAAAGTTGAAACTAAATTGAAGATAGACTCTATTATTAAGAGGAAAGATAAATTATTAAAGAAGATAAAGAAGAAATTTGGAGCAAATATTGAAGGAGAAGCAGGTGGTGAAGAAGAAGAAGGAGAAAGTGAAGAAGAAGAAGAGCAAGGGCAAGGCCCAATGGAGTTGACATAGGGCTTAGAAGAAGACAAGGAAGAAGGTTCTGAGGAAGAAGAAGTGAGGAAGCACCTACACTTGCAAAGCAAAAGAAAAGAAAGGCTAAAACTTAGCCTCCAACTCAACCCAAGCCCAAGAAGGTCACTAAGCCTGCACAAGCCAAGCCAACACTAGCAACAAGAGGTACCACAAGGGCATCCACACAAAAGGACAAAGTGGCAACAAAACAAAAGAAGAAGGCCACTTAATAGCCTAATGAAGTGCCAAAGAAGAGAAGGAAATATGTGGCACAGCCAAACATAGATGATGAGGAAAGAACAGAGTTAGAGAATCTCAATCAATTCAGAGTGGTAAGTCATCCTCCCAAATCTACCTTAGACAAAATTTGTGAAAATATTAGGAATGCAAATTTGAATTATCTAAAAAGTCTTGATTTCAACAAGTTAAGTAGAGAAAAACATAATAGAATAGAGGAATCAGTATATGCCATGATGGTTGAATTTAAGAATACACCTCTAGAGCCAGAAAATACCATGCCCAGAGAGCTATATGAGATAATTGAAAATAAATGGCATTATTGTCTAAAAATGGAAAAGGAGACTAGAGAATCTAACTTAGCAGAAGTGAAGCCTAACCTGACAAGAGGTCAAATAACAAAGACTAATAAGAAACATGGTGGCAAATTTGCACCTAAAAATAGAGCCTTCAACATCCTACAAAACAAGATTGAGGATGTAGTAAATAAGTCCACACAATTGTGGAAAACAATTTACAAAATAAATGATGACAAGGAAGAAAAAGAAAATAAGGTAAAGGCCAGTACCAAGGAAAAGAAAATAGAAGAAAAGAAAGGAGAGGAAGAGAAGTAAGAGGAAGAGAATGAAACAACAGCTTAAGTAGATGAAGAAAAGAAGAAAGAGGAGGAAGATAAAAAAGTCAAGGAGAACAAAGAAAAAGGTGATCAGGAAGAAACACAAAAAGGAAGAAGATATGGCAATATCTAAATAGTAGCAAGAAGAGGAACAGAGTGTGCTAGACACACAAATGCCACCTCCTAGCCCTCCTCATGTAACCATCACACCGATAGACACAATAATTATTAAGGATGTTCCTAACAATTTAGCTTAGAACATTAATCCACTAATTGTAGAGGATCTCTCCAAGATCCTTCACCAATCCATTCTATAGGCATATTTATGCACAAACCCTATATTGGAGAGTGTAGATGAGCTATAGAAGGCAATAGAAAAATGAAAATGAGACAAGGTGAAACCACAAGAACCACCTTTCACCTTTACAGCTACTAGCACTAAAATTTTGATGCTTCCACCACCTACAGTATTAGGTGATACTTTATAGAAGCCAAGCATAGAAGAAGGGAAGTCACATGAGAAGGAGGATATATCAAAGGAAAAGGAGTAGGTTGCTATCCAAACATTGGTAGAACTACCAAAGATAGGCAGTCCTACAAAGACCCTTCAGAAGCTAAGAACTAAAACCATACCTTTGTAAATCTCAACACCAAGCTTGAGCTCAACTAGAGTGGCCAGTGTACTTCACTATGGAGACCCTAAGCTAGATGAAGACATAGTCATACCTACCTATGACTCAAAGACCATCACCATGGATCAAATCATAGAAATGCAAGATGCTTTAAACAAAAGGAAGAGGTGGGAAATACTCAAAAAAGAGTATAAACACAAGCAAGCTCTACATGAGATTAAGGACATCTTTATGGATACCTTCAGCTTGCAGTCACTAGATGAAGTAAAGCCCATAATAGAAAAACTATCTAATATAGTTGACCGAGTGACTAGTGAAGACCAAGATATAAATGTTAAACTTATGGAATGGTTTGATAGGAAATTTCAGGGGAAGGTGAATGAGAAAATATCAAGTGGTATAGCATCTGAATAGGTAGAATTGGCCAAGAAAATTGATAAGGTCAAAGCTGTACTTAAGAACATTTTCTCATTGTACAAAAAGCTATGTGATTTCTCCAACTTCACACAAGAGAAAAATCAAATGATATTGAGCTTGGAGAAAATTTGAAGATTTATAGCATGCAATTACCAAGGCATCTAGCTCAAAGTGAGAAGCATTTTTCCCAATCACTTCACACTCAGAGAGAGTTAGCTACATTAGCAAGTGAAGAGGCCAATATAAAGGCCAAATTAATGTAGATTCAATCCACATTTGGAGGTCCTCCACAAAAAGAAATTCTATGCTAAAACTATCATAAACAAAGATCCTAATCTTTCTACATTAGATAGACTTGCACATCTTTCTATAGAGATTGCCATCCCATACAAGTCACTAGACATTACTTTGGAAAATTGGGACATAGCTCTAAAAATAATAATGGAGGTAAAGAACACATTTTTGGCAAAATATGGTATTACTCCTTAGAGCCCTTTGACACAAGTGTCAAAAAAGTGGGAGAAATAATAAGGAAGATAGGGGGAGAAATAATATTAAGGAAGATATATCTAAGGGGTAGAATACTAAGTTTTGATTACATTCTTTCATGGGGACAAATAAATTTTTGAGGGAGACATGAATAAAACTAGCAAGTACAAGCAGAGTCAACAAAACTACTTAGCACACAAGTACGGGGTAAAGACAAAGAGCATCAGGCACATCTAGCACAAAATTTTGGGATACAAGAATGAAATGCCACAATTAGCTCAAGGGAGCTATAAGGTATTTTTTGAACAAATTTTGAAATTTTGTATATATGTAGAACAGATTGGATAGGGTACTCATAAGGATAGAGTAGTAATGTTTAGTTAAGTGTTTTTGACACTTATGTCAAAGGGGGTGATTGTTGGTCTTAGAATGGTTTTGACATTTGAATGGCAACACACTTAACCACTTTCTACATTGAAGCTGAGTACACTATGTATGTCAAGCCATAGAATGTGCCAAGTTAGATTTCCAATAGGTGTCAAGTGACTTTAGGTGTTGAGCATTAAATAGATGTCGAGTGATAAATAGGTGCCAAGTCACAATTGATGCTGAGGAAGTTAAAACGCTACAAATTTTGAGTAAGCTAGAGTCATACATGTGCTGAGCACCAGTAGTCCAGTATGTGTTGAGTAACACAGAATCAACATATGAGTTTGTGCCTTCACAAACTCTAATGTAAACCATTTTTATAGTTGACATAGAAGTATTTTGAAGGATGATAAGGATAAGAATAAATCCTTTATATATCCTATGCAATCAGCATGAAACCAATCAAAAAAATGGAGAAGGCATGCAAAAAATGAGAGAAATGCAAGGAATGAGTGGGAACTCAAGATTCAATATGGATCATAGATCCATACCTAATCCTAAGTCTATGAAGTCCTTATAAGGAGGCTTAGAACTCATGATTTTATGTTGTTGAATAGAAGTTAAGGAAGTTGCTAAGCAGATAGCAAATTGCAGAATAGGGCAAATAGAAGGGGCATCATAGACTTAGTGAATTGATCAATAATTACATATCTAGTTAATCGAAAAAGTACAAGGTATACAAATAGATATCAGATCAAGCAAGGATCTCATTAGAGTGAGCAAATCAAATGCTTAAAATCAGCAATTGAAGAATATCAACAATCAAGTCAAAGGTTTCTAATACTCTCTAGTAATTGTATTAGATAGTGAAAATCCTATGTTGATAGGTTAGCTTAAAAACTATTTTTTAGATCCTTTGAAGAGGTGATTAAATCCTTTAATAGGGTGACACTTCATGTAAAGCATATGTAAATCCTTTAACTAGGTCAATATTGACATAGTGTAAAGCCTTTGATAGGGTAGGCCTTTCACAAGGTAAACCATCAGAAGCGGTCAAACAATTATTGCTACAGTAATTTTTGTGGGTATCATCCCCACCCTAGTTTTACCTTCTTATTCTTGAAGGGTTTCTAGGTTACCAAATCTAGTGTTATATGTGTTAGTGCATATGTTTGATTTATGTTTAGTTAATATGTTTACATGCATGCAGTTTCTTTTAGTTATTTTTTTTAAAGGAGTTGAAAAGCTAAAGTGTGGTACTTTTGATTCGCCCCCTCGTCTAAGAAGTACTCTTCCCATTTTGAATATTTCAACATCTCTAACTGTTCTAGGTTCAAATTTAGTAAGAAAACATGTACCTTTTAGTTTTTTTCTTGTTATTTTACCTTTTGACTTATGTTCAATGATTTTCTTAGGTGCATGATGTCTTTTGACATATCCAGCAAGTCTGGGCTCCTTCTTTTTTATTTCACTAGGTTCACCATGATCTTTTAAATCATGCTTGGGTCCCACTAACTGTGACTCAGGTCCATCAGACTGTTACTCAGTTTCCACTACCTAAAATGTAGGTCCTTTTAACTATGACTCAGGTTCTTTTGATGAATTAGGTTGCATTGGCTACAACTTGGGTTGAACTAGAGATTTTTAGGACTTAGGTGGTGAAGATTGTTGACTCAGAATTACATTAGATAAAGTATCAAGCTCATAATAAACAAAAATTTTATAGTTTTTGGGTTCCTTACTAATTTTTTCTTCACTCTTTTCTATAAACTCATCAATATTCATAGGTGCACTTTCTATAACTTTATCAGTAGATAGATTTAGACATTTATATGCTTTGCTCTTATTTACATATCCTAGAAATATACCTTCATCACTTTTCACGAAAAATTTTCCTTTTCTTAACTCCTTCAAAATATAACATTTTCTTCCAAATACTTTGAAATAATAAACATTAGGTCTATATCCATACCATAGTTCATAAGGTGTTTGATCTAGATCTTTTTTCAACTAGACTTGCTTCAAGGTATGAACTATAGTGCTTATTACTTCTTTCCAGTATTTGATAGCAACGTTCTTCTCTATAATAATGGTCCTTGCACAACCAATGATTAATCTATTCCATCTTTTAGCTATGGCATTGCTGAGGTGTACCAAGTACATACACTTTCCTTTTAATTCCTCTTTCATTGCAGAAATCGTTAAATTCATTAGAGATGAATTCTCCTCATCTTTCTCATCTTAAAGATTTAAGCTTATTTCCTATTTCCTTTTCCATTCTAGCTAGATACTACTTGATCTTTTGAAAATTTTCTAATTTATCTTTTAGATACATAACTAGCATCACTGTAGAATAGTTATTAACAAATAAAATAAACTACTTATCTCTATAGTAGCTTTCTATGCTAATAGGTCCACAAAGGTTTCTATGAACCAACTCCAACACTTCATTAGATTGATATTTCTTTCTTTTAAAACTTGCCTTACTCATCTTACTAATTTGATAATTTTTGTACATGACCATGTCAAGTTTCTTGAGACTTGGAATGCCTCTCACTCTTCTACTTTTTCTTATGTTGACCAGAATATCAAAGTTCACATGACACAAACTTCTATGTCATAACCTAATTTCTTCTACTTGACCTGTGAAAGATGAACTTTCAATAAGATCTCAATAGAATAGATTACCTTTTTCTTGCTTGCTAGCCCCAACAAAATGTCCTTTCCCATCTAATAGATTGGCCTTTCCATTCATGAATTCTACCTTGAATCCAATGTTATTCAATTGAGCCACACTAAGTAGATTATGCTTTAGTCCTTCAACCCAATAAGCATTATCACATCTTAATAATTTTTTAGTGCAATACAACATTTACCTTGTTAGAGTAAATAATTAATTATTAATTATTTATTCTATTTGCTTAAGCTTACTTAGGTCATGCATTTATTTAATATTTTATATTTAATGCATGTAGTGGTTAGTTGTTGACAACACGGGAGTTTGTTCCCTTCTAGTTGTCACACTTATATTCTACCACCTTTCAGCTTGTTCTACAAGCTTCCATGAGCTCTTTATATTCGGGCTCTCTCTCATTGTATAACACACATCATTTTCTCATTGTAAATACATTTTTCATTGTGTTTGCATTCATGGTATCTCTCATGTCCGTTTAGGGTTTTTCCCTTGCTCCATGCTCTTCCCCTTCTTGGCTTCTCTTTGACAGGTTCTCACATGCAGATGATCTTGGGAATCTTTGGAGTTGGCTTTTCTCAACTCCAACATGGTATCAGAGCCTTCCTGCTGCAGCTTTGTTGAAGAAATTTTGAAGCCGTGATTTGAAGTCACAAACCCTAATTTGTTTGTGCATTTTTTCTTCAAATCAGGGGATCATCATTTTTTAGAGCACTTTGGGACCAAACGGACATCACCATTGGATCTGGAAGGCCATTTGCAGTCAGGATTCATATAAAGCTTTTCGATTTTGGACACAGGGCATTTTTGGAGATTTTTTGAAGCCTCCAGGGTCTACCGTACGGACTGTATGGACGCAAGGTTGAAAAAATAAAAAATAAAAAATAAAAACTAACCGCCACCAGGCGGCCACCCGCACACTGCCTGCTGGCCACCGCAGCCGACTGAGCCGCCGTCGGGCAGCCCCGGCCTAGCCGGCCACCCCTACTCCGCCCTTCCGGTGGCGCATCTTCGTTTCGCCGCCCCTATGACCACCTTCGCCCGGTCCTCCGCTCAGCGCTGACCACTGCTCCGCCTGGTCCTGTCAACAGTGCCACATCAGCCCGCATGGACAGGTTTTGGCACAGTTAGCTGCTTTGTCAGCTTTTCTGCTGAGTCAGCCTGCATTCTGCGTGTGACACGTAGCACGGGTGCCACGTGGCCCTGCCACATCATTAGCCGTACATGCCTCATGGCGATGCCACGTGGCACCCTTTTTTGCTGCAACGGCTAACAGGTCGTCAAATTTAATCGCATGACTTGCTGATGTCAGTGCGATGTCATCAACCTTGCTTGCACCTCTCCTGATTTGGTTTTGGACCTACTTGTGGTTTTATGGCCATAACTTTTGCATAAGGAGGTATTTTTTCGATCTGAAAGAAGTGTTGGAAAGTTGGTTCCGAGACAGAGATTTTGGTGCAGGTATTTTTAGGTTTTGATGCATTTTTGTTGCCCTTTTTTTGTTAAATTCTAAAGTCCTATTTTTGACTCCGGCATTCATATCTTTTGCGTCCCATGCCTATTTTTTGAAAACTTTATATTTCTGGAAAGTTGGTTCTGTGTACTTTTCAAAAATGTAGTCCTTTTTTTTAGTTTTCGCATTTTTGCTCTATGGTGGATATTTTGAGTGTTTTAGGCCGGAGGATCGTTTTCCTGGCATGGATTTTCTTGTTTTTGGCTATACTTTCTTTTGTTACAGCCCTTTTTCCATTTTGATCATTGTAGCTATCATTTTGAAGCACTTTTTTTTGCACTGAGATAAAGTGTCACTTTTTCATTTCGGGAATCATGAACGTTGTTTTGAGACAGTTGTACTTGCACTATTTTCATAAAGCACCATGGGGGGGATTATTTGTTTGCTGTTTTAGGCATTTTCCCTTTATCAAGTGAGTGTCCCTTCCATGACATTAGCCCCATGCAGAGTCAGTTAGACTGTGTCTTTATAGGTGTCTGTACCTCTTTTTCTCTCTCCTCGTTCTTGGTTCATTTGCAGGAGATTTTGGCCCACCTTCTTAGTTGCCTATCATCACACCCCATCTGTATTAAGTAGGGGTTATGCTGTTGTTCTAATGCATCTGTGGTTCGATGGTTCGATAGTGTGAACTATGTATTTAGTGGTTGATCCTATATACAAGGCGATTGCAGTGGCTAGCTACCTATGCATTTCGGTGAGATGGATCATCTACCATATAGACATGCTCGGTTTGTGCCTTCTTCTTCCATGGAGGTTCTTCATATCAGTAGTTTGGAAGATTTGTGGCTTCTTCATGCTTCAGTGATGCTGCTTCTTCATGATCACTTCTCGTTCCTGTTTTAGGGGACAATTTCCCTAGTTGGAGACTTCTTCAGCTCTTCACTAGGTTCTTACCTCTTTTTGGGGGAGGGTTTTTCCCACGTGGTTTTCTCTCTTTCTTCGTTTACAGAGGTTGCATCTCTTGCATTGTACTTGGGTACCTAAAATGGCCTCTTTGCCGGGACCCATTATGCATTTCGTCTTAGTTTTGTGAGCTTAAGGCATTTCCCTAAGTTGCACTTAAGCGGGGGTGTTAGAGTAAATAATTAATTGTTAATTATTTATTCTATTTTCTTAAGCTTACTTAGGTCATGCATTTATTTAATATTTTATATTTAATGCATGTAGTGGTTAGTTGTTGACAACACGAGAGTTTGTTCCCTTCTAGTTGTCACACTTATCTTCTACCACCTTCTAGCTTGTTCTACAAGCTTCCATGAGCTCTTTATATTCGGGCTCTCTCTCATTGTATAACACACATCATTTTCTCATTGTAAATACATTTTTCATTGTGTTTGCATTCATGGTGTCTCTCATGTCCGTTTAGGGTTTTGCCCTTACTCCATGCTCTTCCCCTTCTTGGCTTCTCTTTGATAGGTTCTCGCATGCAGGTGATCTTGGGCGTCTTCAGAGTTGGCTTTCCTCAACTCCAACATACCTTTCATATAACATGGTTCATCATTGTCAAATCTAACACTTCCACCATCATAGATACCAAGTTTTCAAATTTAGATTTATCACCAGTCATACGGTGCGAAAAACTATTATCAATAGTCCATGTATCATTCTTACTAATATGTGAGATAAGGGCCATCTTATCATTCTTGTCATCGAATTCATCCTTAATAGCAATATAGAACATTTCATCCTCATCACTACAATTAGAATACTTAGCAATGTAAGAAGATTTATTACCTTTGTCTTTGTAGTCCTTGTAGCTTTTGAAATCCTTCTTACCTTTGTAATTGTCATGCTTTTTTTTCTTCTTTTCCTTCTCTTTTTGAACACCTTATAGAAATGTGACCAACTTCTTCACAAGAAAAAAAGATCAGAGGAATTTTACCTTTGTATTTTCCTTTTCCCTTGGGAAACCTTCTTGCAAGTAATGCTTCAATGACTTCAAGATCTTCATCTGAATCATCTTCATCTTCACTATTAGGTTACCTTTTTCATTTTTCATCTTTCTTCATGAGTGATAGCTTGGCGTGAAATGTAGACTCAAGTTTGCTAGAGTTATGAAAATAGTTATCATATTTATCTAACTCAAATGTTGTCAATCTAAAAGTGTTTTGAGTACCTTTCTTACCACTGTATCATCATCTATCTTTCCTCCTAAGGCTCTGATTGTACATGTGCTAGCTTTGATTCTTTCATTGTATTTTAAAATGTTCTCATCCTCTCTCATCTTTATTTCATCAAAATGACCTCTGAGACAATCTACCTTACCTCTTCTCATATTGTCATCTCCTCCATAGATGGCTTTCATCTTGACCCACATCTCATAAGTAGTATTGTAGTCTTTTACCTCATCAAATTTAGCATAGTTGAGAGTTGAGGCAATATCAATCATCATAATGTTATGATTCTTCTTTTCTATAATCTCTTCAACGCTCATAGTTCTAGTAGGTGCCACATACTTGGTGTCTAGGTACTTTAGGTCTAAGTCTTTAATGGTTTCCAAATGCAATCTCATGAGTTCCTACCATGCCTTGAAGTTATCTATGTTCAACTTAGGAATCTCCCTTCTATTAGACATCTTGATCTTTAGCTTAGGTCCTTAAAAATTTCTCTAAAAAAACCAAAATCTCTTATACTAATTATTGGAAATATTAGAGGAGTAACTAAGAGGGGAGGGGTGAATCATTTACAAAAAAATAAATCCCAGATCCCTTAGATGTCAATACAAATCAAAATCAAAAATCTGGTGAAAGTGAAATACTTTTGTAACTCGGTTAGCACTGGAATCACTTAGATAACACTAAGAATTATTGATACTTTTTTATCACTAAAATAATTGCTTCTTAAGATAATTTAGTGTAATTTTCCAAAGTTAACTTACTTTCATAAACATAAAGAAAATAATGTGAACACATATGACACCAAGATTTAATGTGGAAATGTAATTTGGTAAAAACCACCAATTGCAACTAGTTACTATTTTCATTTTTATAAAGTAAGACTTGTTAGGAGCCAACCTTGTTAAGGTTAGAAAACATAGTATTAGGTGTGGGCCTATTAGAGGATTTAAATCACTTTAATAGGAGTGGCCTTCTTAGAGATCTTTAGACCTTTCAATCTAGAAAATAGGTTTTAAGCTAACTCTATTAAGAGATTTGATGTACACTGCTACAAATATTAGAAAGTAAAAATGGTACAACTTGGGTTTTTATACAACTATATTGCTAATTTCAAATTTCTATTCTAGACTAAATGCTAGATGCTCCTTGATCAGTGAGGACTTTACAACTTGGTCAACTCAAGATATTAGATGCTATCATTCCAATTCACTTCCTTCATTTATCTTTTCAATCCCATGATTTTCATATTCAATCCCACAACTTGACCATATACTTATATCTTTTACCTTGTCAAGTCATCTTGAATACACTTACAAATATTTAATATTCATCCCTTAAGTTAGCTAGACTTAACAAATAAATTGTTCAAACTAAATATGTTGATTCAAGAAAATCCTTCTTTAGCCAACCTAGCTCAGTCAACACTAATGCAGAAAAGACTTTCTTCAGATTTCCTTTGGTAACTGAGTGAGCTTGGTTAACATTTCATTGTGAATAGAATTCCCTTTGGTAACCAAGTGAGCTTGGTTAACACACGTTCCATGCTAAATTCTCTTTGGTGCCTAATTGAACTCAATAGAAACTATCTTCCTACAAACTTCCTATGTTTCCTGAGTGAACTCGATAGATTCTATCTTTAAACTTGATTATCTCTAGAATGCTCTGTAGACACTGAAAAATGTCTTCATCACCTCAATGAGCTCAATAGACACTGCCTAGTAAAGACTTGACATTTTGTGTAACATCTAAGACAATTTACTATTGATCAATTGTTTTCATTAGTTCTCACTTTCATTCAGTCTAATGTCATCAAAATTACCTCTCAGGATTTATTCTTTGGCTCTTAAAACATTGTCATCACCTCCATATATGGTCTTGAATATGTCCCACATCTTCTTTGTAGTATTGCAATTTTTAGATGATCAACCTCAGTATAGCTTGAGGTTGAGGCCATCCTCAACATTACTTGGTTGTGTTCTAACTTTTTTGGTTATTCAACAATTAGTGGATAAGTTATCACTTCTATATGTCCATTGTCTAGAAATTTGATAGTAGTTCTAGTGATACTTGATATGTGCAACTTCATTAGGGTTCACTATGCAAGAAAGTTCTCCTTTTTTAGCTTGGGTACATCTCTCTTATTCATCATGATCTTTATCTTTAATTACCTTCAAACATCTATCTATATCACTTATCTCTAATACCAATTGTTAGAAATGTTTAGAATAACTAAGAGGTGGCTAGGGTGAATAAATTACTCAAGGTCTATATGAACCACATAAACAATTTAACATTAAACACTTCACTATTCTACTTATCCTTCATATCTCATGGTTGCTCAGTCTCTACTGTAAAAATGTCATAAACTTTAACTTCCCTTGTATAATGAAAACATTATCAAGTATAAACATTCATAAGACATTCATCATAGTTTTTACACTAGGACACAATATGGAAATGCAATTTGGGAAAACCCATGAGTAACATGTCACTCTTTTTCACTCTTTTTAAGTGAGCTATGTTAGGAGCCAACCTTTTCAAATGGTATAATACACACTATTAAATATAACCTCATTAGAGGATTTAATCACCCTATTATGAGTGGCCTTGTAAGAGGAATTTGATCATTCCATTTAGAATGTCACCCAGTTAAAGGATTTACACAAACTGTTAAGTCTTCAAATCATTGTTAGGTTAACCTCTATTAAAAGGATTTCAATAGAAACTAATTACAATTATAAGAAAGAAAACAATAGGTTTGATCTATGTGATGTCAACTCACTTTTTTTGGTTTAGATTTTTGTTCAGTCCTTATACTAGTTCACTAATAAGCCTTCCATTGTCACCTCTGATCTTGATCTACTTGGAAACCCTTCAAAAAATTAGTTCACTCTTCTCATGAATACTTCAGCCTTCTTTTCTAGCTTTCTTATCAACAACAACATCATATCTCCAAGTTTTCTCCTTTATCTTTGCATTTTCACTCACTTGTGTGGTTATGATCAACCTTTCTCTCTATACACTTGAAATCCTCATTGATCATAATTTTTTTAATCTGTGTACCTCTTTAAATAGGCAATTCATCCTTTATCATTTTCTACATTCATCTTAGTTCTTTAGATTTATGATCAGATTCAACTTGATTCAATGTATTTGTCAATCTTCTTGATCATTCTCTTGAAACTTCTCTAGATTTCATCTAGTAAGTATTCACCTAATATCCTTCTCATATTTAATGATCCAATTCATCAATATTATTTTCAACACATTTTACATCTCCAGAGAAATCAACTCAAAATGCTTGATCTTATGATTTATTTGAATTTGTTCTTTTATAGTCACTCCATAATCTCAAAATTATGATACTTAGTCAATACTAAAATACTTGGTTTCTATAACTCTTTTTGGCTCGAAATCAACTATCTTTATTGGTTGATGTTAATATTCATTCAATATGAGATATAATTTGCACTTACTGTGGTTCAGTTGATGCTAGCATTACTTGGCATTCCTTATTATTTACACTTTTACTCAACTTGGCTTAGCTTTCTTGACATAAACAATTAATTTTCTTTATCAAAATCTATCTAATAAAATTTCCATTGTAACTTCCTTTTCATAACTATAACCTTTCCTCTAGGTGTTATAGTTATGAGCAATTTCTCAAATCCTCTTCATCAATCAAATAGATATGACATTTAGATTAAGTAGCAATATGTCTCATCCACAAATTTGACATCAATGACAAAAGAACAATTGTTCCAATTATAAGTTTTTAACACTATATATATATACTCAAATGATACAACATCACTTTTTTATCCTAATCTTACAAATACCAATTTATATGTATAATAGTGGTATTAGAATGAAATAATATAGAGAATTTTAGTATTAATTATTTAATATCTGCAAAATAATAAAGTATATATTAATTGTTAACTATCTAAAAAATAATATCCAAGACACCTATTAAGTACTAAATTTTATTTTATTTTTATTTAAGAAATTAGTTTTATTTATTTACTTGATATAATATTGATAACTTTTTTATTAAGAATATTAAATTGATTAATTGAAAACTTTTTGTGTCTTTGGTACATGGTATTGACTAAAATAAGAAAATAATAATCAAGTGAAGAAAATATTATAATATCAATATGTGGACATTGTATTTACATCAATTTGGCTTCATTATAGAATGTTGCCTCCAAAAGTTTCTTTCTCACAAGAAATTACTATCATAATTTTTCTTGAAATTGTGACCATTATTGTTCTTAAAAAAAAATTGTATCAAAATTAGGGATCACACATATGAAAATATAAAATATGCATGTATAAATGTATAAAAATGCAAAGTATACACATTAATCCAAGAGAAAATCAAGTATACATTTGTCTGAGTATATGACACTTAAGTAAGGTATACATACTTCAAGAAGATACAAAGAATGTATTGTGTAAAAAATTAATGAATAGAGATAGAAAATATAGATATAGTATACACATTGATGAAGGAAGTCATCGATCATACAAAAGCTATACACATCAACACAAAAAGACATGAGATACATATAAAGTATGCAATTTAAGATACAAGCCATACACAATAAGAGAAACATGGATGAAATATAGACATGACTACACATATAAATTACATGTTTAAGGAATAAAATAATTACACACAATGATACATGAATACATGTAAGAGATTCTTGATTCGCATGTAAATAGAGAGAAGACAAAAAACCATAGTATAGAAAGCATACTTATGAATTCATTTAAATTATGGAGGATACACTCAATAACCAATTAACACACTTCACTCAAATCAAGGAGTGTGCACATGGATACATGTATGACATGAAGTATACACCTTATGTTAACACATTGAGCATGAATTCACATAATAAAAATAAATAAAGATATCTAAAAAATTGTTTCAAAGTTAGGAAACATGTATAGAAGCATTCACATAGCATTGAAGGTATGAAGAATACATGAGGCACATAGAAATGAGGTACACATGAAACAAACATATATCTAGCATTTATTACTACTCATAGATCACAAAATATTAATTATACAACAAAATCCTTTTTATACATAGGGAATACATAAGAATAAAGCATCAACACATTAAACACTCATGTAAGACATGAAACAATGTACATAAGAAAAAAAGGGTAGCCAAAAATTTGGAATGAAGATAGATAAATACATACAAGAAAATGTTTATATGTGATGACATAAAGCATGAAATAGAACACCCAATTACGATACAAATTAGTACACAATTACATATAAAATATATTTGAAATGAAAACACACACCCACACACACACACACACACACACACACACACAGTACCAAACACATAAATAAATATATGAGTGTATGTCAAAAATTTAAATGAGGAAGCATAAAAATAACATAAAACATATATGAGGAGTATATATATGAAGAGCATGCATGGCATACACTAAGAGAAAGGGTTTATTTAAACCATAAGAATTTTCCTGTTCATATTTTTTAAGTTACTCTCAGGTTTCCAGCTCAACCAATAAATAAATAGATAAACTTGGAAATATAAAGTATACACATGAAAATGAAAACATATGAACTATGTAAGTGAATGTATAAAGACATATATTACATAAAAATATACTATTTCTTATCTAGTGGAATGTATTCTTATTCTATCTTTTACTCATGACAATGACTATCTTTGATACCACATGAAATGACCCCTAATGCATTCTTACTTGATTTTTTTTTCTAAATTTCTCCTTTTTGTGGTTTAAAATGAACTTAGTGATGGTAATTGATAATGTTTCAAGCCAAGTGAATGTCCTTTCATGTATATTAAATATTCTAAAAAAAATACATACTCTAGTATCAATTCATTATATAATAGAAATGTATCACCTACTAATAATAAAATATTTCATAACTTATATGGGTTTTCCATAAATAATAATCTTATTATTATTATATTTTTCATGTAATTGAGAAAAATATTAAAGAAAAATATTAAGTTACTTACCATTGGGACATGCAGGGTTACTTAACTTTTATATATTCAGTCTCCCTTAAATGTATATATATATATTTAGCCTTGATTATACTATGTTCATTTGTTAAAATATGAATTTATGGATATCATTTCCATCTCTCAATTTAGTTTTTATTTATTTTTGTTCATTTTATGTATATCCCTTTTCCCAGCTAACTTCTTACATGTGTTTTACCTAAACAATGTGTGTGTGTGTGTGTGTGTGTGTGTGTGTGTGTGTGTGTGTGTGTGTGTGTGTGTGTGTGTGTGTGTGTGTGTGTGTGTGTGTGTTTGTGTGTGTGTGTGTGTGTGTGTGTGTGTGTGTGTGTGTGTGTGTGTGTGTGTGTGTGTGTGTGGATATATACACACACATTAATACATACATGCATACATATATATTGTCATTTCATGACCCCATGTGACTCTTTCTATTATCATTTCAAGGGTAGTGTTCGATAATTATAATAATAATATTATTATGATATAATATGGAAGATTATGTAATGTTATATGAAATGCATAGTAATTATTTATATATAATTAACATATTAATTATTGATTCAAAATTATCATATTTATTTTGATAAATAGTGATTATTGATTTGCATGATATAATAATGATTATTATTGTTCAATCAATATGCTATTAATAGTTTTCTATTGATTAAATATTGATTAATAATATTATAATCAATAATTAATAACTATTTATATTATTAGTATAATATTAAATGTAATTAAAGCATATTTATTAAATAAAGAATTTTCTATTTTATTAAGGTAAAAATAGGTTTTATAGGGACCTAAAACCCAATAAGGAAAAAATTTTAAAATATCGTACTTAATTCTAAAAGTAGTTCTATGTTGGAAAATAGAAAACCTTCATAATGTCTACTAAACTATCTAGAACGATAACTAATGAAAAAATAAAAGATTAAATACAAGAACTAGACACAAGAAACCAAAGAAGCCACCAAGACAAGATAGAGACACTCAAGATAAACCATCTCCTTAAGAACCTTGGCTACCTAGACCTCCATAAGTTAAGGATCATTTTAAATGTACTTCACTGCAAAGATCATCTTCTTCTTATTTTATCTAATTGTCATCCTTTCTCTTGGGCCCTTAGTAACCTCCTCATGTTGATCTTTATCCTTTCTATTCAAATCCTTATTGATAGTGATGTATTTTCTAGTCATATGTTTCTAGATGGATTTATGGATTCTATTATAACTATCTTGAATAATCTCAATTTTTTTTCATTCAATTAGCTCAAAATGATCTCATCCTTTCTTTTCCTCATCTCCAATTATTTTTGTAAATATTTTTCCAACTTATCCACCATATTATTGATTGAGATTATTTCAATGAAAACCTAGTTGCCAATGGCAATAGTAATCTCTTCCTTCTACCTAACCTCGGTGATGATATTTTTCATAATATCTCAAGATGGAAAAAAAAATCAAGTATTCATAACCCTTATTTTCCTTAACTAGATATCCCTACTCAAAATCTAACATAGATTAGCTAATAATATTGATATCATAGGAAACATTCCTTTTATTATTATTTTTTTTTTTTCTTTTTTGTTGTTTTGGGTTAGCATTTCGTTATGAATCTCCTAGGAATTATTAACTTTTTTTATCAATTGAAGTGGAAGTCTTTTATTTTTTGACAAGCGGAGTCATCTCACTATTAATCCTAATTTCCATCCCATCCTCAAGCCTTTTCCACACAATTCCATCAAGGCTTTATCATCTTGAATTTTTTCCAAGGTGGTATCATCCTTTTCCACCATCTCCATTCCAATGTCTTCTCTTTCTATAAGATTTTTTACCTTACCATATATGGGAGATTTGCCTTACTCCTATACCCACTTTCCTTCTTGTCTTTAAAACTCATACTAGGTGTTTTAACATTATAGTACTCAACAAAGAGAAGGATAAAGCCTTCATAGAAGATGGTACAAGAACCATTCTTCCTATGGTTTATTGCACTCCCATTTACAAATTTTAGTATATAAGAGAGTGAAAAAATTACCATCATATAGAAAATTACTAAGGAAGAAATTTTTTTTTAAATGAACCATGTTCTTCCTACCATCTAGGGTAAAGTAATTCCTATCATACCTTATGAAACATCTCCATATAGCCTTAATATATTTATTGCAAAAGAAAGAACCCACCTTAACTAGTACTTTCATTTCATCTTCATCCTTGAAGAATTTTTTCAAGGCATCCTCCATGGTCTTTCTTTCTCTAAAGAATTTCTAAGAAAGAAATATCATAAATCTCATAAATCCCATCGCCAAATATTTCCAAACCTTCAACATGCACTTCCATATTTCATATTTGCTTGAATTTTATTCTTTGTTCACAACCCACTATTCTTCCTTTGCTATGAACATGCACAAATTTAAAAGCTAGATCTCTTTGAATAATACAAAAAATAAGCGAAGTGATATTCAAAATGTTGTAAATACGAGGTAGGCAAGGTTACTAAGGGGGAAATGGTGAATCAGGAACCAATAAAACTTTAACTCACTTCACCAATTAATCCTTCATATAATATTATGATCCAATTGCATGTATGAAAGAATGAAAGAAAATAAACATTCATAACACTTTGACACAAGATATGGTGACCTAAAAACCTTCCAATTAGAAAGTGAAATTGGGGCAGGGATGATACACACAAGCTTTAGTAATACAACATAAAGTTAACATATTAAGGCTTATAATTGACCACTTCTAGTGATCTTCCCTATTAGGAGCAATTATGAGTATGAGGTCCACCTTGTCAAAGGATTTACAAACATACAATGAAGTATTCACTCGATTAAGAGATTTAGAAAATACTATTAAGTCTATCATGTTAAATTATTTGACCGATGCACCTATTAGGATGAACTAGTGGTTGATTTTAGATCTGCAACACTGATTTACTAGTTGAGATTCCTTGCGATACAATAATCACCTAACTATGATAGATAATACTTTGTTGTCCCTTATAATTCTTGTAGCCTTCTTCAATTTTCACTTGTTCTCATCATATATTATTCACATATATCTCATTTGGATATGATACAATGTATTACGTATATACAAATCCAAATCACAACTTACTTGATTTGGCTACAATGGGTAAAAGTACAAAGTTGTGTCACCTTTTAGGCTAACTTATCAAAATGATGGAATTTGAGTATATATATCTAAAAGGAAATTTTTTTCAAACATATGATCTACATAAATTCATTCTAGCTAAGTTATATATGGTCTCCTACTTTTCCAAGTGGAAATGTCTATTAAATGCATGTTTTATACTTTTTGTATCCAATTACTGAAAAATAAAATTATTTCTAAAAAGCGGCATTTCAATAACTCTTACAACTTTTTTATGATATTTTTTTAATAACATATTATCACCACTTTATAGAGCTTAGAGTCAAAAACATTCTCATATAGATTTTATGGAGTTTCATTTAGATCTAGTATATTGTAATTAAATTATTCTACAAGTGCGTAATTCAACACTCGAAAAGATGTCAATTTTGAAAAAGAAAAAAATAATAAATCATATCAAAAAAGAATTAAAATTATATGGCATTCTCAAGGAGAGAGTCATCTTCTAGAATATATAATTGTTGTCTTGGTTAGAATAGATTGGTTTTGAAAAATATGGTAGAAGATGAAACTATTGATTTCAAGTGAGTTGAAATTTGAATGATTATAAAAGAGAAAATATAGTTCTAAAGCCAATTTTTATTTTTGGTTCTCCTAGCTATTATGTTACTTATAATGTAGTCTAAGATTAGAGATGAATAATTTAATTTCCATATAATTTTGTGGTGGGAACTAGACCCTTAATTTTTAGCATTTTTCAGTAGCTAAAAAATTATGTATGAAAATTAGGAAAATGTATCAATGCTAATTCTAAATAATTATTAAAAATTATAATCCTAAAATTCATCCATTTCTACACATTTCATTAGTTTACTTTATTTACACATTCAAAATAATAATACAAATTTTATGACATTGAAGGTGAACAATTATAACATTTGTTAGCTTCTTCCTTTTCAAAAGAGTGACATAGGTTTGTGCTTTTACCCCAATACCAATTTCATTCTTATTCCCAAAGTCAACCCAATTGTTGTGACTTAGGTTCTAAAGACAAACTTGATAATGTTCTGATACATGATAAACACTATCAATTCTCAACAATCTTTGGCCCTATATTAAACTTTAAGCTTGGTCTATACTAATCACTTCCAAGTATCTAGAACTTGGTCAACACTATGTGACGTAGTGAACTTTGAGAAACTCGGTAGCAATGGGATCACTCAGTTAACACTACATGACTCGATCAACACTAGATCCACTTTGTTAACTCTAAGAGCTTAGTCAATACTATTGGACTTAGTTAACACTATAGAGCTTGATCAATACTATGATCTTCTCCACTTCCACTAACTAGCTTGGTAGCCTCTACTATGATCAATTTGCTCTAAAATTTTCCTCTAAAGCTCGATAAACACTATGAATTGAATGATAAGCTTGGTAGCAATGTGGCCAATTGGCTAAGTGTTGAGTCACTAATAGACAAATTGACCTTTATGCCAATAATCTCCCCCTTTGGCATTAGTCAGAACATTGGCATCAAGCCATTGTGATGGCCTTGTAATTTTTCTTTAATTGCAACCTATGTTTGTGCAATAGTAGAGTTCACATGTAAGATTGTCCTTGTTCTTCATAGTTCCAAGAGATAATTTCCAAAACTTTTGGATTGGGCCCCTTCAAGGTGAAATTGATCTAGTTGATTGGATGAGCTCGATGTGCTTGTATCTATTTTGAGACGGTAATGATGGTCATTACTCTATGGTGGTGAGTATATCCCATTTGGTAATTACAATGGCAGAGCTAGTGGGAGGTATTTGTCACTCTATTTTGTTGGATACCTAAATGGAAGTGTCTGCATGGTTTGCAACACACTGCATTGGTGTTCAATTCTAAGATGCATTGATGTTAATACCAAAATATTACAAGAATTCAAAATGTACCTTCACAATAAGTACCATTGTCTTCTCACAATTTTCTTGTAGCACATTCCTTGCATGTAATGCAATCTAAACTTCTACTGATAATTCCATCATGTGATCAACTATAGAGAAGTTGTTATCATGGATGAGTCTCTTTGCATGTGCAATATGTTTCTGCAATACATCTATGGTTGGAAGAATCATGCCTTAGGTATTTGTAGGTGTGGCCCTAATCCTTGCTTCTTCTTTCAATAGTTTTGCTTGTAGATTGGTCAGATATCTAATCTTTGTATAATGTGTAGAGCTTTGGCTTGGGTCAAGTGACAACTGATGTGCACTTGCCTTCATGTCTCCATCTATCTTGGATAATTTCTCCTTGATATCCTTGGTGAAGATAGATGTATCATTTAAATTGACAAATAATAATACAACATTGTTAACAAATGTTTCTAGTGTACCAAGAATAGTAGCTATCTCTACTTGGTCTATTACAATTCTTTGTGCAACTTGTTCTAAAACTCTCTTCTCCAACTTCATTTTTTCTCTCTAAAGTATTTTTTATTATCCATTCAATTCTTTGTTGAATTTTTGGACAATATTTCCTAATTTATCCAAAATAGGTTGTGTTCCATCAACCTCAATACTCAGAGCGTCAATAAATATGCTCTTTATGTCTTCAAAGACTTCATTCTCTTTCTTGTTTTCTTCTATGAGATTTTTCTAATTAGCTCTCTTCTTCAATAATTCACCTATGGCATTCATTTGATCAAGAGTGAGGGTAGAGATATCCCAATTCAAAAAAACTATATCCTCATCCATATCAATTTTTTTTGCTTCTTTTCCTTTTTCCTTTAATATGGTGGAAATAATTTTCTTCCCCTTATATAGGACTTTAGTATTCGACTGAGACTCTTTCTCAACTTTCATTGTACTTTTTATATTTGGAATATAAGTAATAATAAAAAATTATGGACTAGCAACAAAATTTGAGATAACACTAAAAACATGAATACCTTGTTGTTTCTCGGTCAAGCTTGATGATGGAGGACCTTGTTGCTCAGAAAATGAAGTGCTAGGCACTTCTCTCATTGATATATTTAGCTAAAAAGAGAGAACTTGCTTGGGTACTTGGGTTAGCAATCTAAACCATAACCAAATTGGTAGAAGTGATCTCTAAGCCAAATTATGTTAAGGCTATGTTCAAAAAGTGAGGAAATGTGGCCATGACTACTATTGCAATTTTCTCTATATCAGTCTCCTCAATACCTTGTATCTTTCAAAGACTTCCTCTAGTAGCTTCCTATTCTTCCTCTTTATCATCCTGATTGATATCATCAAGTTCATCATCTTTTATTTTTATGTCCTCTTCCTCATCATAATCATCCTTGTCATTAACATGCACAATAAAGTCACAAGGTTGATGTAGTTTATAAATGTTTTTCTTTATGGTTGTTGTTTCCTTTACTATGTATTCAATGTCTTTTATCCATATCATACATGTGTTGAATTTAAGAGTGAACTTCTCTTCATTTTTCTTCAATTATTATTTCACCTCCTTATTAGTGAGGCTTGGCATCATTGCCTCAAGGTTTTTTCATAGATATCCTTGATAGCCTTTTGTGCATTTTCCCATCTTGCCTTTATTACCTACATAAGCTCATTAGGAATCTATTGTCCAAGCTCATTTGGAGAGTACTTCCATCTTCCTAGCTTGGTCATGACATGATCCTCAATCTTCCTTTTCTCATCCTCATTCCTTGTCTCATATTTGAGAAATTTGAAGTTTTCCATGTTAGATCCTTCTTCCATTTTCTTTAGTCTATCTTCAAGTGTAGGTGGAGATCTCTTGAAGATTATTTTCTCAGCTTCATCTTCACCTAACTTCATTTTCTTTCTTGACTTGGCTGCCCTTCTTGTGAATATAGTAGGGGATGACTTGGTAGGTTTGGTTATGATAACCTTTCCTTTCTTCCTCTAAGGTTGTTCATCCTTAGATTTTTCTTCTTCTTCATCATCCTCTACATCATATTCTTTAATAACATCACCTTTTCCCTCAATAATCATTAGAGGGGAACCTACTTGCTTAGTTCCTCTCACTAGCTTTTTTACTCTTTTCCTTCCTTTATTGACTGCTTGAGGTAACTTAATCTCAAGCTTTATTCTTGCCTTAGCTTCATCATCGCTTCTAAATTATGTAGCTTTAGCATCCATAGGCTCATTTAGTAGAGCCTCAATGACATCCTTGGTGAATATCAATGCTAACCTCGTACTCTAGAGGCTTAACACATGCCACTCTAGGTTTAACTACTTGAATGTACTCTTTGTCACAGTCCACCATGAAATAGATATCATCCTTGTAGTCTAACCTTCAAGATTATTATGAATCCTAAATTGAATGTTTCAAAGTAGTTATCAATGATAATCTCAAAATTTTCACCCATCTCTACTATATACTCATTAATCTAATACAAAATAGGAACATCATTCCTCCAAACTACTATACCCTTAGAAGGGAAGAATTTCTTAACAAAGAAAAATGAAAAAGTAAGAAGGGATCCAAACTTACATGGGTTATTCTTTCATCCTCTCATGCTTTCCAAATTCTGCTTGATTTGGTTCAATAGTAACTTAGAAAGTTCAAAGGATAGGTTATTCTTCAAAACCTTGTAAGTGAGATCAATAGCTACACATGATATGTTGTTTAGTCTTCCTTTTGTAAATCTTATATGCAATGATTTGAATGCAAAATTTTAGTTCCATGTCAATTATGATGCTAATCTTCATTTTTTTTCCATCCCACTTGGCAAGAGTTCTCTTTTCCAATTCTACCTGACCTAGGTTTTTAGTTGTCTTTGCTTTATTAAGTAGTAGGAGTCCAGTGATTCTATGAATCATTTTCTTCATTATCTAAATAAGTTGCTCCAACCATAACTGTCCACTATGTACATAGCTCAGAATATATCTCATCCATTTGATTTGGAAATCTCTTAGAATATGTGATATGTGTGTCAAGCCCTTGGTTTCCAAATACTGATGTTCACATTTTATGCACCATTCACACCTAATTCTTTGAATCCTTCATTCATTTCTAGGGTTCTGAGTTCTTGGATTGAGTAGTGATAAAAGGAATGGATTTCATACACAAGTAATACTTTAGGTGGAATTTTTTATTATGCACCAAATGGATTAAGTGCTTCTACAATGGCTAGACTCAACTTGATGTTTGGCGCCTTGAAATCAACTCCACAAGACAATATTTTAGACCCTTTCTTCACTTTGTTGCTCAAGGATGCCATGCTTAGTAGGGTTTTACTAAAAACTTTGAAAAATTTCAACAAGTGCTCAAAATTGCTCAAGGGCTTTGAATTCTCTCTTCTAAACTAGCTCTAGAAATTTGTTGTAAAACAATGCATTTGATTTCTTCTGTTTAACAAATTTCCCTTTTTCAATTGCCATTAATGATTATGACATATACTTTCTCAATGACAAATTGTCCTCCACTCAATTTTGCTTTGAATGCTCAGGATATATTCATAGCTTAGTAGGGTCACCAACAACTTTGTAGGAACTATCAAATGTGTACCTATAATATACAACTCAACCTTTCTCGGTGAGGTCTTATGATCTGACCTTCCTTGGTAACGTCTTCTACTTTCCATTATGCTCAATGATCCCAATGCATCTTGAATGTTGATTTGATCATTTTGTTTGGTAGTTGGAATTGGTGTTAGACTTCTTCTTCCAAATCATAGCTCTAATAATCTCTATAGGGAACTAAGTTGAAGTGTTTGAACCACCCAATTCATTGACTTGGGTGGTATTTAATTTATGATCTTGGTTTGCATTCTCTGGAGATTTTTGTACCCATTGCTACCTCATATGCTTTCTTATATTGTCAACTTTGACATTCTTTTCATCTTGAATTATACGTATGCTCATACAGTTCTTAGTAAGATGTCCAAGTTCTATATAAATAAAACATCTTTTTGTAGTTTCTCTTTCCTCATTTGATGTTTTACATAGTTTTCTCCAATGTGCCCATATCCACCGTTGTAGTTACATCTGCACCATGTATTTAATCTCATCAAAATATTGCTTTCACAATTTGTTCTACTAGGTTCTACTGCTTGATTTTTCATTCTGAGGATTTTTTTCCTTATTTCTTTCAACCGTGACATTTACCTTCAATGTTAGGTTTCTCTTTACATTCACTTGCTTTATTACCATGCTTATTACAATTGTAACACGTTCCATTAAATTTTTCTTTACGATTACTCCAACATTTATTTGATGTATGACCTATCTTACCACAATGATTGTAGGTAGGTCTTTGATTATTTTGCTAAGATGATTCACCTTCTTCTAAATATCCTATTCCAAATTTTCCTTTGTGTCTGTACTACCTTTGTTCATTCAATTGATTCATGCTTTCTTGATATTTCATCAGTCTTTCATAGGTCTATTTTTCAGTGTTGACATCATTCTATAGTTTTTCATTTCTTGATCTTAGATTCATAAGTTATTCATTTTCATTGGTGATTTGATCAATGAAGTTTTCTTTTTGAGGGGATAGATGTTGAATTTGATTGTGCTTTTCTTCTATCTTTTCTTTGGCTTTGTCTTTTTCTTCCATGACTTCACATAATTTGACTGATTGAATGTCTTGTTCTATTTTTAGTTTTTTGATTTCTTCTTGAAGGTTAAAATTATTTTCTAATATATCTTTTATTTCTTTAACAACTTCATCTAAATTTCTTTCAGGATATATATCTTCGATTCTTTCTTCAGTGTAGAGATTTTCATTCATTTGTACTACAAGATCTTTCTTTTTTTCAATGATTGAGAGAGTTTCTCCTTTTCTTTCTTAGTTTCCCAATAGCCAATTCAAGATCCAATGTTTTATCATCAATAGCCTTATCTAGCTTGTATAATTCCATTACTTTTGATATTTTCTCAAGTTGTTAGACTTCTTATGTAAGAACCTAAATAGCTCTAATATCAATTGTTGGAAATATGAGGTAGGCAAAGTTACTAAGAGGGGAGGGTTGAATCAAGAACCAATAAAACTTTATCTCACTTCACCAATTAATCCTTCATATAATATTCTATTCTAATTGCATGTATGAAAGAATGAAAGAAAATAAACATTCATTTAACACCTTGACATAAGATATGGTGACCCATAAACCTTCCAATTAGAAAGTAAAACTAGGTTTGGGATGATACCACAAGCTTTAGTATTGTAGCATATAGTTAACATGTTAAGGCTTATAATTTACCACTTATGATGATCTTCCCTATTAGGAGCAATAAGGACTAAGAGGTCCACCTTTTCAAAGGATTTACAAACATACGATGAAGTATGCACTTGGTTATGAGATTTAGCAAAGATTATTAAGTCTACCCTTTTAAAGGATTTGACCGATGCACTTGTTATAATGAACTAGTGGCTAATCTCTAAACCATAATTCTGATTTGTTGGTTGAGGTTCCTTGTATTACAATGATCACCTGACTATGATAGATAATACTTTGTTGTCCCTTATACTACTTGTAGCCTTCTGCAATTCTCACTCCTTCTCATTGTATATTCTTCACATATATCTTATTTGGATATGATATAATGTATTACTTATATACCAATCCAAATCAGTACTTAGTAGAGTTAGCTACAATACCAATTTCATTACAATTCACAAAGTCAGCCCAACCATTATAACTCAAGTTCTAAAGACAAACTTGATGATATTCTGATATACGACAAACACTATCAATACTTGGCAATCTTTGGCACTCAATTGAACTTGAAGGTCCATCCATACTAATCACTTCCAAGTAGCTTGAACTCAATCATCACTGTGTGACTCAGTCATCTCTTGGAAACTCGATAGCAACTGGATCACTCGGTTGACACTAAATGACTTAGTCAACACTAGATCCACTTTATTAACTCTAAGAGCTCGATAGGTACTATTGGACTTGGTTAACACTGCAAAGCTTGGGTAACACTACAATCTTCTTCACTTCTACTGACTAGCTTAGTAGCCTCTCCTACACTCAGTGTTCTTTGAAGTTTTCCTGTGAAGCTCGATAAACATGGTGAACTAAATGATAAGTTTGGTAGCAACTATAGAGATTAATAGCAATGTAGCCAATTGACAAAGTGTTGAGTTACTGATAGACAAATTGACCTTTATATCAACAAAAAAATGCATAGAAAAGTTGTTGATTTAAATAATGCTCTATATGGCACAAGTCCACACATTAAATTATAATTTATACTATATAGCTTTGATATATTTATTATATTTATTTAATTTTCTAAAGAAGTATTGTTTTATGTCATCTTTAATTCGTCCTTTGCATAAGAGTTCTATAGCTATATTATATTTCCAAAAGATCATCCTTTATGTTCATATGCTCATGTTGGTAAGAAATTTCACACAAGAATTGGTTTCTTTGTATGTATGGAAAATGATGAATTTCCCAATAGATTTTAACATTGATCTTTCCTCTTTTATGATATTCTGTATAGTCCACATAGGTGGGGTTTTCTCATTTATGCAATCAACAATGATTTTCAAATCACTCTCAACCCATAAATGATTATAATTGATAACTTTGGCAAGATTAATAGCAAGAGGGCCACTTTTACTTTATCCATGTGGTTGGACTAAGTGCCAATTAGACATGGTGCAACTTTAACAGAATTACCATTTAAATCTCTTAATATTTCTCCACAACCAACATCCTTAGGGTTGTCTTTGGTCACATTGTCAAAATTTATGTTAAGCCAACCATCTAGAGTGCAAAGCAAAACAATAATTATCTAGATTATGTTACATCTTATGTTCTTGGAGTTAAATTCATAGAGTAATAAAGAAAAATGTGAAAATTATTTATTACTAATTTTAGACATCTTTTTGATGAAAATTAAAATTTCCTTAATTTCTTTGATAGCTTTCCATGGAATCACCTAATTTGATGATTTGTTGTAATTAAAAAACCTTATGGTTCCTTTACTTCCTTTTATTCTACTATATATTGGTAGCCATTATATTCTAGACATCTAAGCATTGTTATTTTTTTTGCTAAGAAATACCATTGTTTAAAAAAACTTTGATATTTCTAGGAAAAAATCAGTTGAGATTCTACCTTGGAAAATACTAATTTGAAATCTCATTCATTCTTAGTTTTAAACAAGGGTAGAACAAATCCATGTTTTTAATTATTTTGGTGATGATATGATGTCTCTATCTTTTTATGTGTCTCTTCTAAAGCATCTGGTAATTACACACCACATACCCAATTATTACTCACAAATAATGCTATACCTTGGAAATTGGATCATAGCAAGAATTGCTCCTATTGCACACTTTCAATTTATATAAGCAACTTGTCCCTGTCTGCATGGAGATTGTTGATATACTATCCCTGCCTACGTGAGAAAAATAGTAAGGAATGTCTATCAATAATTTGAAACTAATTGCTAGTAGAATGAAAATAGGCTTAAACATCCATAAAAGAATAGTAGAACATCAAAAATCTGAGATAAATAATTTCTATCATTTCACCATTGTATTTCTAAAGGGGTTAGGTAGGCTTAATTGTATCCTATCATACCATGAGGTAGTGACCATCATTTCTAGATCTTAGATTTCAAACCACATCAAGTCTCCTATTTTGAAGCAAAAAGTAATTCATGGTGATGGAGGGGAAAGTACAATTGAAGAGCTTAGAAGATGTGATGCTTGAGGTGGATCACATAGTGGCATTTTTGTTTTAAATAATCAAGCAATGATTGAGGATGTGGGCATGGAGACCATTCTCTCCTTGACAGAGGTGTGTAGTAACATCTTGGAGAAATTCATCAAACACTACATATCCCTTGTTCAACCTCAAAATCCTATTGGATGAAAGATTTATGTGAGGGTTTTGTGTTGAGGAGGCCAAATCATTATTCTTTGTTTATTCTTGCCTGTAATTGGTAAATATTTGGATCTTGCTAGAACATGCCTTCTTCTTTGTAGGTATCAATCCAAAGTACATATTTTTATTCAATATTTTTAACAAAATATTTTTTATAAAATTATTCATACAAGAAATTTAGTCATATGAATGCTTTTTCAAGACTTACATATAATGTTAGAGCAAATTAGTTTTCTCTATTCCATCTCTTTGGTCCTTCCATTCAAACTAAAAATTTAATAATTAAAAATATAATTTACATGAAAGTCAATATTCTCATTTTAACTTACCTTATGTTCTATTTATAAAAATGTTTGCATAAAAGCACAAACCTGTGTCACCTTTTTATAAAAGAAAAGGCTAACAAAATTATAGATAACATAAAATTGGTATTATTATTTAGAATTTGAAAATGAAGTAAAATAATAAAATGTATACAAATGGATGAAGTTTAGGATTATAATTCTAAAAAAATTATTTGGAATAAGAATTGGTATATTTTCCAACTTTTTGAAGACAACTTTTTACTTGCTGAAGAATGCTAAAATTAGCGGTCTTGTTCTCACCACAAAAATATACGGAAATAAACACATTTCCCTTTGATCTCAATTTTTGTTATAGATAACATATATAGATAGAAGAATCAAAAATAAAAATTACCTTTAGACCTATATTTTCTCTTTCATAACAATTCAAATTTCAACCCACCTAAAATTGATAGTTTTTATCTCCCTCCACATTTTTAAACTTAAATCTATTCTAACCAAAACATAAATTATACATTCTAGAAGCGGATTCTCTCATCTATAACATCATATGATTTTTAATATTTTTATATAATTAAATATTTCTTTCTTTCTTAAAATTGACATCTTTTTTAGTGTTAAAATACGTAATTGTAGAGTTTTTAATTACAATATATTATATCTAATTAAAACACTATAAACTCTATATGAAATTATTATTGACTTTGAGCTCTACAAAATGGTATTTATATGTTATTAAAAAAATATTTTCTAAAATAATTTATTTCTTTAGAAATTGGATACAAACTAGTATGAAACATGCATTTAATAGAAAGTTCCAAATAGAAAAGTGTGAGACCATATATAACTTAGCTAGAATAAATTTATCAAGATCATATGTTTGAACAAAATTAATTTTTAGATAGAAATATTCAAATTCAGTCATTCTGATAAGTAAGCTTGAAAGGTGACACACATTTAATAAGTTATTTATTGTAAATTATTTTTAAAATATATATAATTTGACAACTTTAATTATCTGTTGTTTCCACAACACCTACATATCAAATTGGTTATAGAAACTAGGATCAGAACAATTAAATTTTGTTCTAGATTCAAGTTTAATAGAACAAAAGAAAATTTTATGAATATTGTTTGGCTTCCTCAATGTCAATTCCATTTAACCACTCATCAAGAATATCTTGAAATATTGTATGATATTACTAAAAAATATTTATTTTCTCACATTTAGTATCACCTAAATGCACAAATGATGAAATTTTATTCCTTAAGTGCCTCCCACTAACATATTTTATCTATTGGAAAGAGATATTATCTCTACTAGCATGCATCCAATATTAAAATGCTTGATGTTTCTCAATGTTATGTTGATTTACGAACTACTAAAAATAGCAGTTTAGCTCAAAGCTATCTTGATGATCTGGCCATTACTAAATATAAATTAAATATAAATTATAGAAATGGAATGTGTAGTGTGCCCTTTTAATTTTGAAGAGAATGAGAAAATGTTTCCCATCTATAATCGCAACATTCAAAATTTGCACAGTGCATAAATATATGGTTACAATCTTGCATTAGTTGTCCTCTTTCTAGGAAAATCATGTCATCAAATTGATCTCCTACTATAATGATTTCAAAAATGCCACTCTCTCACAAAAACATAATACAAATGTGAGCATCAATAAATCCTCACATAATTTTAGATTATAATTTTGTTTGAACCTCATTAAATAGTCATTTGTCCTCATATGCACCCAAGCATACTTAAATATTTATCACCCAATAGAAAATATGTACAATATTTGAAAATTTAGTTAAATAATAGACTACAATGATATTGAAAAGTTTCCATTGTCTATCATTAGATTCCACATGAATTGAAATACAAAAATATTTTTTCAAGAGATTGCATTTTTTTTTTGAGTCTCTAGATATTAAAATGACTTGTAATTTCTTCCATTCTATATTTGGCACATTCATATTCTATATTTTTCACTTCAAAAAACCACTTTTTAATTGAGATATATGTTCCATGTTTCCTCCTTCAATTCAAATATCATACATAGTCATTAAAATATATTTTCACTCACATAGGCCTATCAATTTGCGATTTGAGTTTTAACTTCTGGATTTGATTGTGTATAGTTTTTTACCATAAACATTTTGGATCATACTACATGATCCATCATCAAGATGCTATACACAATCAAATCCTGAAATTAAAACTCATTTTCATGGATTGTGGAAATCTAATAGATCTAATTTGCAATTTAATTGTTTTTAGAATCACCAAATTCACATCGAATGTGCTTTATATTTTATTATTGCATGAGATATCAGATACCTCCATATTAGCCCGATCAATGAATTTATAATCTTTATATAATATCTTTATATTTAAATCTGGCAATATGGACTAGGCATGTTGTGTGTTTCTTTTGCAATATGGAGTCCAATATTTCCATCATTGGAAACCTTAGCTCATCCCTTCAAATAGAAAGAATGTAGAGAACAAATTTCATTTAGATGTTTGTTGAAAAAATAAAGGTCTAATAAAAAAGAGCATTAGGTGACCACACTTTCTTAATATCTATGTTTTGTAAAATAAAATATGAAAATTTTGAAAAGTAATAAATAGATTGTTCATTTGTTTTTGCATAGACATAAAATATTATGACAAATAAAATTAGTTGAATCATCATTTTACACTGTGACATAATTTCACAATCTATGGGTAAATTATAAATCATCTATTTAATATATATAAGAACACAAATGATTGATGTATAAATTTAAGAATACAAATAAACTAGATAGTAAAGTATTATAGACATTGTAACTACTTTAACAATAGATATAGTAATGTTATGAGTGAAACTAGCATGATTTTTCAAAAATTTATCTAATTTTCATGTTAATGATGAGGGTTGTGATGGATAATGATGGTGGTTAAGGATTAGATTCATGTTAAGGATCATTTGCAAGATGGTCATCATTAAAATATCAAGATTGATTTTAGAATGAAAAAGTAATAATTTAGATGAAAGTATTATGAAGTCTAATAAAGAAATTAAAAATAATTTTATGCAAAAAATTGAAGAACAATCAAATTATCTATGTCCTAATTATCTATAACTAACGATAAATATAATAGATGACAATAATATACAAATATACTTTTCAATCATAGAGAGCTTCATCATTTTAAGCAATACAAAATTGTAGTGCAAAAAAATTACTATTAGACTAAAATCATGTTGCCAAATTTTACTCTTCCCCTTTTAAGCTTGAGGTCATTGGTTATAGTGAGTGTCTTTCTAAGAGAGAAGTGTCTAGGTCTATTTTAACTCATCTACTTCTCATCTCTTCTGAGTTCTACACTTTCTTTATTTCCTAGATCTCCCTTTGCATTACCTTTACCTAATCTTTCTAAGTGGGTTTCCTATTTTACTAATGCACAAGGGGATGAGGTGATTTAGGCATGGTTGGTGTGTGATATTGCATCCTTCCAATGAGAAGTAAGTGTTTAGTATTTTATTATCTATAATGTTTCTCTAACATTCCATATCTTATGTATTCTAAGCTTTAAAATTGAGTTTTCCCTTGTGCAAACTACATCAAGTGTGAATCTATCGGATGAATCCGTGATTTGAGTAATAAGTTGAGAATATGATTTTGTCTACACAAAAAGGCCTACGAAGTTGTGGATAGATGCTAGGGTGAATCTCATTAAGATCTATGAAAATAATATCAAGTCTTACTAGGGAAAATGGATCTATGTATTTTTTGCTACATATTTATAGAAATAAAGTCATTTTGTACTATTTCCAAGGCTATATGAACTTGAGAAAAATCTCAATTAAAAGGATCAAATAGTGTGAGCATAATGTTAAAAGAACTATTTAAAGGCTCATAACCAGTAAGACATTCTTGAGATTTAACTTTGAGGGCATCATATTGAAGTTTAAGTTTGAATTTTTTTTGTTGTGCTTTAGTCTAGGAAATGATGCTGAGACAGGAGTTCTCCATAGGCACCAAAAAGGTCTACCTTTCTGGGGGCTTTGAGAATAAAAAGTCAAGTTATCCTAAGATATGAATATCCTTTGGAGATATTTAGAGGAAAATTTTGGAGAAGTAAGTGTTGGTGATGTGAACCCATTATGAAGGAAAAGTAGTGTTAAAAGCCTTGGGCAAAAAGTGGAAGAACAAAGTGCACAAGGTAGCAAAAGGATTACTCACCATGTTGTGATTCCAAATAAAAGGAAAATTGGTTTACAAAAAAGCTATGTGTTTCTCTCTTTGCCACAAATGTTAATATTTTTAAGATTATCTAGATTCCAAATTCTTAAGGAAAGTGAAGCACTTCCTACAAAGCTAAGTATTTATGTTGTTTAATGACTTTTAGTCGTATCACTTTACTTTAAGTAAAGTAAGAGTGGTTTCAAGAATTCAGTATTTTGTGTGTGAATAATCTAAAATTTTAAATAGTCACTACTCATGGAATAAAATTAAAATCTTTCCATTATAATCATTGGCCAAACTTAAGCTCATTCACATGATGCCAACATTCTCATTCCTAAAGCTATTTCATCAAAATTGAATGTAGTTGGTTTCCTCAACTATATTTTAATGACTATTTATTAAGAATTGCATCATGTGAAATTATAGTGAATGGAAATTCAAGCTACTAGTTATGATAGATTAATTTACTTGGAGAGTGATATAAAAGAGCTTATGGGTACATCCTTCTAATTCTATGATATGGGTGATATTCATAGGAGACTTAACACTCAACTCATACACCCAATCAATCAGAAGCTTAAAGAGATAGGATTGGTAGAAAGCACAATAGGTTTTCTAATGGCAATTCATTCACCTTAGTTAGTAAAGGAATGCATAGAGAGATACAATCTAGAAATGAAGCAAATTTTATTTCTACACTAGTCCATTCTCTTATCAATTAAGAAGGTACTTATTCAATCAGTATTTGGAATCCTCGTGCAAGAGTAGTATTGTGATATCAAGTTCGGTCCTCTACGTCCATGTTTAATGAGAAGAAGACCCTTAGACTAGAAGACATGTAGGGGACCTGGCTCCATATTGCTAGCTCAAAGAAGAGAAAAATGTCAAAGACTCTATTTGGCACAAATATAAAGAAAGAGATCATGGACATCCTCGTACTCCTTAGATCAAAGGGAAAAGTGGAGATTTTGGAGTTCATCAAGCACTATTTCTTCCTAGTTAAAGCAAACTGTGCTGAGGATATGAAGACTGATTGGGTATAGATCATTTGTGATGAGCTCACTTCCTGGTTGTATTCTGTTAGAGGATTGAAGAAATCCTATATATCTTCTTATTTGATCTATGCTTTGGTAACACACTATCTATGGTTTGGCCTCCCTAACATCCTAAAAATTATGATGATCACACCAAAGTGTATAAATTTTACCCTCATCTACAACTACAAAGAAACTATGAGGAGTACATTGCTATTAATGATGCTTTACAATGAGGTTGAGCTAAGAATTACAAGGACTCCTTGAAAGGAGGTTCTTACCGAAGGCAATTTCAGCTATAAGCTAGTTAAGATGTTCATTTGTCCAATTTCCTATTTTCTCCTATTTGTAAATAGGAGCCTATGATGGATTTCCCAAGAGTTTTCCCAAATATATGGAGGAAAAGGTAGTCCTAGTCAAGCTATGTTGACAAATTGTAGAAGTGAACACCCTATGTTCAAATGTGAATAATATTGTTGGGATTTAATTCCCTATAGTAGCAGGCTCATATTCATGTACCTCTAGATTTGATGCTCAGAATCTAGTAAAGATTTTTGAAGGAAAGATTAAATTGTTAGATTATGAGGTTCTTAGGCCTCAATCTAATCCAATGAATTTTGTAAGGGATTTTCTAAAGTTAGGATATTCCTATAGGCATGTCCCAAATATTGATGATTTATGGTTTGGATGTCTAAATGAGTACCAAACCCAAGGGAGATTTTGGTCTAGACTAAGTATTGATGAATTAAAATTGTATAATGATTTAGTTGATGTCCCTAACCTTGTAGATGATAGAGCCTATATGCACCCCACATCTTATGTGAAGATCAAGAACACACCTATTTTGTGTACCCCACTGACAGATCTAGTCATCGACACCATGGAGGTTCACATGTAGGGTATAATCAAAAGAATAGACAAATGGGTGATGGTTACTTGAGCAAAGAAAAAATGACTAGGAGTACTAGTTCTATGAGTGCAGTATTAGCTAGAGCCACCCAATGAGCTAGAGCAACAACCACAATGGCCACTACATCAACATCTATAGGGCCATCACAATCCATTGGCCAAGGAGGAGACCAACATCTAGAAAATAATGTGCCACTCATTCCCACCTATGGAGTTGGCCCACTCCCAAACATAAGGAATATTGGAGAGTAGGAAGATGACAAGGTTAAGGAGAAGGAACAAGGAAAATTATTGGCTAAGCCATCTTCCCCTATTCAAGTCATCAATTTTGATGGTGATACTAACCCCATGGATGGATAGGAATAGGAAGCATCTCAAGAAAGGGATCCTCTAGCCCTTTCAGTAACCAAAGTAACTACCTTCCCTCTTACTTCTCAAAGCAAGCCAACTACACTAATCCTGAGGAACTTGTTGGAACCCTCTACATTGCAATCTACCATCAATGTGCTCTCTATATAGTCTTGGCTAGAGGAGACCATTGAAAGAAAGAAGAGGAGATATGAGGATGTGGCCCTATCAAAGGACTTGATCACACAAGTCACATCCTTCTAGCCATCAAAGAAAACAAAGAATCAGAAGACCATTGCAGCAATGGCTACAAATTCAATGACTGCCACATGCTAGTTAAGATTGTTGAGCCTCATAAAGAAGGAAGATTTTACGAGCTCTCAAACGAAAACTTCCAAATCAAGAAATTGGATCTTGGCATTCCAGTTCACAATTCCATGGTAACTAAGTGGAAGTCAACTAATGATAAAATTGAGGATAAGATGGAAGAGGTTAGTGCAGATAAGTAGATATTGAAGGCCTCAAATAAAGAGCTAGTGGATTATATAAAGTTTGCACTAAGAAGTACTTATTTTAGTAAATTGGACCCAAATGCAAAGGAGAAAAAGAGCTTACTCCTCAAGTTGCAACAAGAAAGATAATTAGGGTAGGTAGTCTTGGCAAATGCAAAGGAGAAAAAGAACTTACTCCTCAAGCTGCAACAAGAAAGATAATTCGGGTAGGTTATCTGGGCATGGGTAGATCAAATCAAGGCTCAATGTCCCTCATTAGTTGAAAACCTAGGAATCCTATTGTTGGATGCTCACAAGCTTAGAGAGGCAGCTTCAGATCATCAAAAAACCCTACAGAAGGCTGTAAAAATGCTAACATACAAATTGGCCCTTCTATAGGAAGCAATAGACATGAAGACTAATGTAGCCATTGTTGATGAGATTCTAAAGATTGGTAAAGAATCACTAATCCATTAGAAGCAATACTTAGAGTTTTTCATAGAAAGATCTACAAGATTTGGAAATAAAATCAAGGATGTGCATCACAAGGTGCAAAATATCATTGACAAATTCTTTTAGTATTTCAAGATCTTGCACATAAAGTCCTTTGTGTCAACTAACGGAAAGCTTGTGAACATTGAGAGAATGAAGTATAAGTTCTTGGCATTTGACAGTGAAGCTATTAATCCCCTCAACTTCCAAGTGTCCAAGATCCAGGAACTCTAAGAAACAAATGCAATCATAAGAAGAGAAACAGAGAAGTACCAATCAAGGGTGGCCAGAATCAATGAACTGACAAAGATGCATGACTATTGGATGATCTGAGTCAACAATATCCTCATTCTAGGTGTCAAAGAGTTGGATAAAGTAACGGAAGCCATGAAATATTATAGAGATAAATCAGTTACTTCTAAGAAAACATGATGTTTTGATTCTTTTCCAGACATATTCCATTCTCCTTCTTCTCTTTTCTAATTTTATCCATTCTTGGCATTTTTCTAATCTCTATAATGGACAATGATTCAAGCTTGTCCAATTTTTAGTCTTTCTGTTTAGAGATTCTCTACGAAGCAATCATTTAATATAACTAGCCACTTTGAGTAGGCCTATAAATGTAATCTTTGATGAAGTTAATAAGATCAAAAAGATTTTCTTTGGGAAAACCCATGTAGCTAGGATATTGTGTGTGACTCTGAGTTCATTTTAAGTTTTTCTATTTATTTAGTTTAGAATTGAGCTTATGGAATGAATGTGTTAATATTGAAATTTGAATGAATTTAAATAAACTTGGACTTATTTCCTTCGTTCAAATAGATTGTATTTCTTACTCTCTTCAACATAAGCATGTCTTCTATTCTCTCTATTGTTCGTAGTAGTTTGTATGCCTAGTTTAGTTCATTGCTTAAGGAAGCCAAAAACTAGTGTGTGGAGTAGCTAAGGGATAGACAATCCAAGTATTGTCAAAGCATTAGCTAATTGTGTATTTTGTGAATTAATTATTTCACTATATTTTCCTTTCTTCTTTCTATCATAGTTAGTTAGTTATACATGTTTCCTTTCTTGCATCTAGGTTGTAATAGATTACATTTTGTGAGTTAATCTCCCTTCTTTGCCTAGTTTGCTTAAAGTGTTAAGCAACTTGGTTTTGCTTCTTCTACTTGATGTTTAAGAGCATACCCCCAAAACTCAAAAGAAAAATTCATTGCATATCTCGCATTCATAAGGGAGCTATAGGTTTCAATTCAAGGGTCTTTGATAGATTACTACACTGACTCATTATGTTGCTAACTTCTTTGTTTTTCATAAGCCATTGGGCAGTCAAAGAGTCATGGTATAAACCAAAATATCAAGGAAAAAAAACTATTAACCAACATATCATAAGAATATATCTTGTTTAATATTTATGTTAGTGTAGTTTTATAGGAATTCATAAAAATAGTAAATGGTGATTCAAGTCCCTAATATAATTTAGAAACATGTGCTAAAAAAATTACTTTTTCTATTGTTTTTCTCTTAAATATTAATGTTAAATCCATTCTCTTTCTTAAATTTAGTTTTATTTGTCATAATATCCAAATAAGGGACTATGCCAAAGATTTAATTTTTTTTTAGATAAAAAGTCTCTAATAAAACCCATTCTTTCTTGATATCAATTACTAAAGCTTGATTATTATCTTATTGGAGATGGGTCACATTCTTTAATCACACTAATTATACTCTTAATGTTAAGAGCTAATTCCAATAATAACATATCACAATTTTTTCTCAATTCAATTGATCTAGATCATCAACAAAAATGAGCACTCAAATTAGATTATTAGAGACATGATACCATCTTGGTTCAATATTTTTTAAGCGTATAAGTTTTAACATAATTCATATTGTTGTATTAGGATTGGTTTTGTTCTTTATGATAGTGTTCTTTATACACCTTGGCCTAATTTTGAACAAAATGTACATTCTAACATAATTTTGCACAAAATATACATCCTGGCCTAAATTGGCACAATATATCTTGCAATTAAGGTCATCTCACTAATTTAGCAAAAAACAAGTTGATTAAACCCATAATACATGAATAAGGTACGAAAAAAGACATAAGAAATACCTAAATCTTAACCAAGCACAATGTACAAGAAGAAAGTATAAATAAAATTAAAACATAATAAGGATGAAAATTATGGTTGTGGTGAAGAAAGTGAAATTAATAGAAGTAAGAGATAAAAAGAGTGAAGTTTTACTTTATATCAAATAAATATTACAAGTGGTATTGCTGGAGCATAAGGTTGTTGATCAATATAACAATAGAGATTGGTGACTAGGCCTACAAATTGATATAAACTCCTTGTCGTGGTCATCACATATCACATCCAATAAGAAAACTTGGAAATGTGAGAAAAAGAGTGGTAGAGAGGGTTGAAGAGTAGATAGTTATAGTTATTCGTGAAGAATAAAGAATGAGATAGAGAAGTAGTGAGAGGATTATGTTAGGAGTAAGTGTTTAAGAGAGGGAGAATATGAGGAAAAGTAGCTAGTTCTAGATATTGGTGAAGAACAAAGCATTAGATAGGGAGGTGGTGAGAGAATGATGTTAGAAGAGAGAGTGTTTAATGTTAAATTCAATTGAAAATATAGTATTTAATGCTAAAATATTGTATTGCATGCATTTACTACTTCCAATAAAACTATCCTTTTCAGATACATTATCATGATATATTTATAAAATTAAATTATTCAAAATTGTTGATAAAACAACGCCATACCAAAGTAAATAAAATGTGGAACACCTCAATTGAACTATATCTTTATAAATGCAACATTGAACCATTGTAAACCATTATAGAATTAAAAACTGAACATATGTTGAACAACCATGCTTGCAATCTGACCTAAAAGAATGCGTATCAGATTTCAAGAGCAGTCACG
Source organism: Cupressus sempervirens (assembly GCA_028749045.1). Taxonomy (NCBI): domain Eukaryota; kingdom Viridiplantae; phylum Streptophyta; class Pinopsida; order Cupressales; family Cupressaceae; genus Cupressus; species Cupressus sempervirens. The sequence goes on along the minus strand of CM053789.1, from coordinate 276,896,141 downwards.
CTCCTTACGATGCTTATTTCAAATTCGGCTGGCACATCGATGGCAGTTGACGTCACAGTGGTCGTTACGGAGGGTTGTAAAATATAAAATTCAGGTGAAGAAGAGTGAGTTGTAGCCCAGAAAATTTGATCACACCACGCCGTAGCAGAAACGACGATGTGAATTTCAGAAAATTGCTCCACTGCTCGCCAGTTTCTGCTCCCCATATCGTATTCAATTATGTCTCTATTTCTAAAAAGAAACAGCATTCCAAATGCATATAAAGTTTTCCAGTTATAACCATGAATATCACCCTCTATATTATCAATCCTACTCCATACTCTCGTGTTTGGATCGTATCTTTGCGCCCAACCGTCTAAATTTAGGATGTAAAGCACTTCTCCAACAGTAAAAGCTGTAGCAGAAAAAGGTGTCTTTACCATTGGCGGAAGAAGCTCTCACTGATTTCCGTCAATGTCGTAAGTTGCTGCATTTGTAGTCCTCGATCCTGCAACGTAAACGATTCCTTGTGGAGATACACAGAATGGAAGTTTCGGAGACAAATCGATTCCTGGCATTCCATTGCTTAAATACCAGCAACTGATCTCAAAGTCAAATATCAGTAACGTTCCCCTAGTGAATGCCCAATCATCTTTCAAACCAATCAAGACAAGTTTTTTACCCCAGCAAACACAATGTAGAGAAGTTTTGGGTTTGATGTCACTCGGAATAGGCGGGAGCCTGTGCCAAGAGCGTCGGAGAGGGTCGTATATTGCTAATCCGTCTTTATGGAGAACACAAATGTAGTTTTCGGATAGCCCAAACTTCATTCTACAGTTGTAGAAAATTTTATTTTTTACAATGTCTCTCCAGGCTTTGCATACCTGTGTAAGAATGCTATGAAAAGTGTATGGTATCCTCAAAAGGACCTCTATAAGCAAATCATTGGGAAGTTCGTTAATGGAAGCCATTGATATAAGAAGCAGAGAAACAAACTTCCCTGACCTAGGAAAGGAAAACCCTCAGGTGTTTCTGAAAAGCAATATTGAAATCCCGAGGTCGACTTGTAAGCAGAGGGATTGATAGGTTTTAAAGACGCATGAAAATGAAAATGAAAATTAGTAGAGAAGAGGAAGAGTAAGAGGCCTGTTAGAATTTGAGCTGCCGTTTACTCTTCCGTTATATGAATGTTTTAATACTCTGAACAGTTCGGGAATATTGTGTTTCAATAATTAATAATAATAATTCCGAATTTAAGGAAAATCGGATCGAGAAAGATATGTATTTATTCTAATTTTTAACTATAACATATTATACAACGTAAAAATATAAACATATATTTTTGAAAAAAATTAAAATATATATATTTAATAGTTTTTAGTCAATTAGACTATTTACTACGTTAAATTCTAGTGAAATCAAATACAAAATAGAAATACCTATTCCCATTTTCTATTTCAGAATAGCTATTCCTATCACCTATTCCTATTCCCGCAACCCCTAAGAAATGTTCGGTCTACCTGAGAATCCCCTTCAGGTGCGGATGTAGACTCTCGGCGTCGGAACAGTGCTCCCATGGGGAATATGAGCGGACTCAAAGCCAAGGAGCAATTGACGTACTTCCACTTGTTCTTCACAAATTCCTTTATTTGGTCCACTGTAGTCACCAGGATAATACATTTCATCAATTTTAATCTAAGATTTTATGGGTATTAGCCTACTTTAGTAACCGTAATAATACATTCCGTCAATTTTAATCTCAGAATTTTTAGGTATTAGCCTGGATAGTGTGTCATTGGCATATAAAAGGATTTGGGTTTGGTCTAAGTTCAATCTATGTACGCCTCTGATGACATTTTTTTAATCTTTATTACATTGTGATATCAATATACATCTCCTCTAACATCTGATAAATCCCGTCTCGCTTCGTTCTCATTAGCTGCATTAGTGATTAATTCCAAGTGGGTTTCCATTAACTATTTATCTAGACTGTTAGCAATGATATAAATCTAGGGTTGTAATTGGATTTCTTATAGGAAATTTTGAGGAATAAAATCTTTAAATAAGTGAAATCCAAGGGAGATGTAGGATACATGAATTTTCCATGTTTTTTCTAGGAGGTTTCTTTGTGTTAGACTGTGGAGAGTAAAATATAGGTTTATGAAATATGTAGAAAGTGAGGAGGGAGGAGGGTTGTGACTTGCAGTGGCCTTTCCTCCTCGCTTTTTGCACTTCCCCTCCATAGAATAGGAAATTGACTGAACCAGTTAGCCTGATCACACCATTTTCAAATCTTTGAAAATCGCATCAATCATGCACACTGGCAATTGCTAAAACAAACATCAGATAAGTCCGAGATGGGCTTGTCTTGACCTGCCAAAGGGTATAATCAAAAAGGTAAGCTGGAAGTTTCAAATGGAGCTGTAGGAAGTAGGAAACCTAGGAAGCTCAGTTGATGTCTAAGAAGATTAATGAGTAATATCTGTGCAACTTGTCCACATAAAGAACTCTCCAATCCTTACAAAAAAGACATTTTTTTGAAATGAGGCGAAAGCTAGAAATATACAGATGTGTGGTGCAGCATATTGCTCAACAAGAATTATACCGATTCAGCAGTCGTTTTCTTAATTAAAATATTCTAATGCCTTAGTTTTTATTCATGTAATTAGAGGAGGAGAAACGAAATTTTATAGGTAAGAATTCAAGATGCCATAGAAAGAATTATAGTGATTCAATTAAGTGATTAAATTGAGAAGAGTCAGTACTTTTCTTAATTGAAATATTTTGATGCTTTAGTTTCATCCATGGAAGGCGAGGAGGACAAACTACATTTTACACGTAAAAAATTCAAAAAATTCAAGATGCTACAGGAATGATTATAGCGATTTATAGCAATTCAGCTAAGAGAACAAGTTGAGAAAAGTCACAAAGCTTCATAGAGAGTCACTGAAGTTTTGTCAATTGTGAGTCTAGCATGCAATAACCGAGAACCATTTCTCACCATATATGCATACGATGTCACGTTGTATACATGTTATAATTCTACGTGCAGGAGGAAAAATTATGGCAAAGGGCTATATAAGTTCGATTCTAGACCTTTCTCTTAGTTGGGGTTTACTGTATGTTTCCTCTTTATTGCTCATACATAGCACACCTATAGATTTCTTGTTTATTTCTTACTCGAATATTATAACTGTATAATAACTTAATTGATTCATGGAAAATATGCAAGAAAATGTGACTTGTTGACAGCTATATGGTCAAGAAAACATGAGTAATGCATAAAAAATTTGTATTTTACCCTCCTGGAATTTTTATCTTCTATTCTTGGTTGGTTCTCATTTTTTTCCCTTCTCAATGCTATTGATGATTTCTATGAACTGAAATATATTGATTTGTACTGTGGAAATAGCCCAGTTTTAATATTTGTTTAGACATTACTATGAAGCTCAAATATACAGTTTCTCGCACAAATCCTTCTCAGCAATACCTTGCCTTCCTTTTCTAGCACAAAGAAGGTAATCAAATTCTTGAATTGGTGCGTATGAGGTTTTTAGTTTCAGATTCTCCTCTTTTAGGTTTAATTTATTGGATTTGACAGGCAAGTTATTAGTCTGAGTCTTCAGATATTTGGTTGAAAATTTGTATTTCTCCTGATGTCTTTTGGTCTTGGTCTTGTACTTGCTGCTCAAGATCATCTTGGAAAAATCTTGCTTACACTTCTCCTTTTTGCTTTGGTGGTATGTCCTTTGTCTCCTTGACTTGATGTTCGACTCCTTTCTCCATACCTAGGCCTATAATACCAACACTTAAATGAAATTAGACCCCTGTAGCTTGTAGCAGACCCAATATTTAGCAAATTAGGCCATAAAATACCACAAAAAGTAAGAAACTGACTGAACCTTTATTCTTGATACGCCAGATAGCCTTATCACACCATTTTCAATGAGATTTTTAGTTCAAAATTGACTGGAAACTCTAAAGTCAAGCTCTGTTACAGCATTAAACAATATTAGTTATGGTGAAAAGTAGTGTTGCGGGCAATGGAACTGGAATTGCTCGATTGATTTTGCCTAGTCTTAGAGATTAAGGCTTGCTGCGAGTCTCAATGTCAGAGATGGTGATAGATGTTAATGGCAACCTGTGTTGAAATAAATTAATTATCTTACATATGGTCGGCACAGACCAGCTGCCCAACACAGACCATAGACAATTTTATGCACATGTTCAATCTTCCACCATCCACTCCAACTACCTTTCATTAATATTTCAGCTAACTCCTCCTACAGTGTAAGTGGCATTTAATATGTATTTCTCTATAAATATAATGGACTGGGCCTGTGTTCAGCAGAGCCCATTTTGGGTTTCTCCATGGCTTCTCTTCTCTATGGCTTTCTCTCATTACTTTGGAGTTTCTTCTTTGTGTCTAGTTTTCAATATGGTATCAGAGCTTATGGTACATGATCCGAAAGTCTTGAGAGAGCAATGAGTGAAATATTGTGATTGAAAGATGTGGAGTGAAAGATTGTGATATGATTGCTAATGTCTTGTGAAGAAGGCTGCTGTTGTGAGAAGGCTGCCCATTACGGAGCTGGATTGAAGTTCTATGAATGTTAATTTGTTAAGTGAACTAAAAGAGAAAAAAGTGTTGCAAAGGAGATCTAAAGAATTTTTCTCATAAGGGATTGTTATCATGTGTGAGAGTGAATGTTCAAGCCATTGTGAAAGATGATTGGCATTGTCTTTGAATGGAAGATGGTTGGTGGTGTATTTGGGAAAAGAATGTGATTTGTGATGTAGCCAGTTAACGAGGCAGCATATTGTGTTAAAAGATAACTTGTGCCAAAGAAAGATATTGCTAGAAGGAAGAGAAAATTGAAAGTATGATATATTGTTGGTAATGTGTGAAATTGGAGGGGATAATCAAAGATAAAGAAGCATTGCTCATTTGAAGCAACTCAAGAGTGTTAGATTGCTATTAATGCGGGAATGTCAAGTTGTTACCCATATGTTTGTGGGATGTGGAGCAACTTTATGCAAGTGGGAGAGCCAAAGATTGCATACACACTTCTAATGTGAGAAGAACAAATCAAGGGAGTGCTATGAGAAAGAGAGAAGCCATGAAAAAAAAGGAAGCTAAAGTTGAAAGTGATACACACTTCTAATTATTAATAGTACTTTATTATGTGTTTTTATTTGAAATATGTGTAGAGTATTATAAGTTATTTGTAGGAGTTAGCATTCATTATGAAAAGAGATGGCATGCTAGAATTTGTTGTCATGGTGCAAAGGTCTGTGTGTGTGTGTGCTGATTGGATAAAAGTGTTGAGATTGGAAGTGAGAATTTGTCTATCTAATTATGAAAGATACGATGTTCTTGATAGTAGTCATGTAACAGAATTTGGTTGCATTGATATCCCCCAATCAAGTGATGAAAATTGAATTAGTAATGATTGTTAATGGGCTATGTGAATGTATGGGGTGCATTATCGGTTGTGCTCGACACCTCAAAGGTTTTTGGTTTGACATATTGATGAAACATGTATGTGAAAAAGATTCCTATAGAACTGGCGAGTACAGCGGCTGGGTACCCATGTATCTCGGTAGATGGATTTCTTTTTATATGGACTCAATAATTAGTTTGATGCAGGTACAAAAGAGAAAGGCCCAGAGTGATGATAGTTTCCCCGTAGTAATGATTCGTGGTCATTAGAACCAGTGAGTGCTTGGTTTGTGGTAATCCAAAACCTCTTGAGTGCTTGAAGTTTGTGGTGATCTTAAAACCACTTGTGTGATGTTTGAGAAGTTTGTGGTGAACTTAAAACCACTTTGATATTGCATTGGTTATGGGTAATCCGTACAAAACCTAGAGTGATTATGATGGGAGAAACAAGAAGAGTGAAAGCATTTGATAATTGATTGTAAATGAGTACCTAACAAGGCTTAAGGCTAGGACCCATCATTTCTAGATTATGGGGGAATACTTGAAATCTTTTGATAATTAATTTAGGGGGGATGTTGAAATAAATTAATTATCTTACATATGGTCGGCACAGACCAGCCGCCCAACATAGACCATAGACAATTTTATGCACATGTTCAATCTTCCACCATCCACTCCAACTACCTTTTATTAATATTTCAGCTAACTCCTCCTACAGTGTAAGTGGCATTTAATATGTATTTCTCTATAAATATAATGGACTGGGCCTGTGTTCAGCAGAGCCCATTTTGGGTTTCTCCATGGCTTCTCTTCTCTATGGCTTTCTCTCATTACTTTGGAGTTTCTTCTTTGTGTCTAGTTTTCAATAACCTGCAACTTGAGTTTTGCCTACTCCAGGCAATGGCCCTGCAAACAAATGATTAAGAAAAACTCTGCGGTCTTCTCCCTTGATGGTTCGAACTTTCTCGGTAACACCGGTATTTACAATTGTTTTTGAAATTATCTTTAACTTGTGGTGAATTGATTGAGTATTTGGGGCCTACTTCTGGTTTAATTTAGTTACCAGTTCACACACCACATGTTAGGTGTCATTCAGGAATTTTATTGACTAGATTTTTTTGTAAATGTGTGTCTCTACTTCTTCAGCTCTCTATAAGTTGTTGAAGTGTTATTAGAATTTGAAAATCCATTCAACTTTTCCACTAATGTTAATATTTCCTAGTACATTTGGTGACTAATAGCTTTATAGAATTTTCTCAGATTTCCCATCTGTATAGTTTTAACTTTTCCTTCGCTTGACTTCCTATAACAACGAAGCATTGATTTTTTTGTTTTATATTGGATTGAAATCAATCTCCTTTCCCAAAGTAACTAGATGTGCAACATTTGCATTTGTTCATTTCAAAATTTACATGTTTTAATATTCTTCTATTTTAAGTCGGTTTGAGTACTATAAGGAGCTTCCTTCCATGCAAATAGAGTGTTGAGTAATTATCTACTTAAACATTTTACCCATGTGAGGATCTATGTCATGCATATTTAAGTTGTATTTTGTAAATTTGACTTCACTTGTTCTATTAATTCTGTACTAGAATTCTGAAATAAACTGGATAAAACCTATTTTTTCTAAGGATTATTTGCATAGCATGCAAGAAACATAAGAACTATTTTCTATCTTATAGCAATATCAATATGTTTAAAGATGATTGCCTTTTAATTGGTTAGTTCCTTTCCCTCCATTCTAAAATAATCTTGTGGCTGACTGAATATAACAAGTCTGCTTTATGAGATGAGAAATTCTTCTCAGCATGTGACTGATTATTTTGTATTGGGGTGGCTAGATAGAACTTCTGTGAATCAAGATTTCCCTGTCTACTACTGAATCTGCAGCAATAGGTTCTATACCAGCAATTTCACTCTGATTATATGTTGGAATATTTATTGCATTTAGTTGTTTGCCCCTGGTGCCAAATGCCCACCTACCACTCCTGAATGTTCAAAAAATTTATCACGGGTAGGTGAGTTTTTCAAATTCAAAAATGAGGGGGGAAACATTTTGCAAGTATGACAAAAGGAATTTTTTAGATTCATTCAAAAAGAGATAGACAGAGAGAAAAATTTTAGCAGAGCAGAGAAGAGATTAGAAGTTGCAGAGAGAAGAGAACTAATCAGCAGATCTAGTCGTCAGAGTGTAGAGATAGAAGGAAGTTTATTTTGTGCCTACAGATACACGTGTTTCTTCTTTGGTCATTCTATAAGTTTATTATTTTGTTGAGTTCACCTTGTGAAGCAGTGTTTGTTCCAAGCACCATTGTATGCAGCCATTAGAGCTGCAAGTTTAAAGTTTATGAAGTTTGAAGTATTACCAATTTTAGGGTTATTTTAGGGTTATCTAGTAGAAGCCATATACTCCCAGATTTTCTAATAGTTTCAATCAAAGTTGAATAGCAAGCAAGCAGTCATACGTGAATCCATTGCTTCTTGTTCATTGCATTTGTGAAGTTTATTGTTGAATATTTTAAGCCTTGGTTTCTCTAGTTTTAGTGGTGGTAATACTCACATTGGAAGTTTGTCACTTGCTTTTCTCTTTATTTGAGTTTTTAAATTTATAGTTATTGCCAAGTTCACTCAGCATTTTCTTCTTCTGAGCTCCTCTCTCCTCTGGCTATCAAGTTCACTCTGTAATCACACTACTGAGCTCTACCCTGCATTGGCTACTGAGCTCAACCCTGCATTGGCTACTGAGCTCACTTGGCATCTATTGTTGCTGAGTTGTTCTTCATCTACCAAGCTCACTCGACATCCATTATTGCTGAGTTGTTTTTCTTTCCATCTACTGAGCTCACTTGGTACACTCTTGCCACTCAATTCATTAACATGCCAAGCAATTTTTTAAAGGTTTGTGATTTGATTTGTTTTTATTTCTCTCACATGGTATCAGAGCTTTGAAGCCCTACATCCAAAGTGAGTTAGGGAAAAAATTTCTAGGATATTTATCATGGCAGGAGATGCAGGAAAGATATGGCAGCAGCCACCATCCTTTAATGGACAAAATTATGATACATGGTCAAAGAAGATGAAAACCATAATGGTTGCAAATGATTTGTGGGAGTTTGTAGTCAATGGATTCAATGGTGTGACAGACCTAGCTTAGTATGCTGCTCTTACCAATAATCAAAAGACTCATTTGAAAGAGTCAACGAGAAAGGATGCTAAGGCATTAAGTTTGATTGAGGTAGCCATGACAGAGACAATTTTTCCAAGATTGCAGCAGCAAATTATGGAAAGAAAGCATGGGATATCCTTGAGATGAACTTCAAGGGGACTGATAAAGTCCGTACACTAAAGCTACAGAATATAAGGAGGGAGTTTGAGAACCCTCAAATGAAGGAAAGTGAATCAATTGCAGATTTCAGTCCAATGACCTCCAATGTGATTAACGAATTGAAATCAAATGGAGAAGACTATCAAGAGCAGAGGATAGTGAAAAAGATATTCAAGAGTTTACCTCATAAATATGACAATTTGGTCATGACCATAGAAGAGGCAAAAGACCTCACTGCTTTGATAATGGATTAGTTGATGGGTACTCTTCAAACCCATGAGCATAGGATCATCAGATCTACATCTTCATCTTCCCAAGAGTGAGCATTCAAGGCTTAGTCAAATCCAAGAGGAAGGGGGAGAGGAAGAAATGGCTCAAGCAAGAACTCTAGAGGTGGAGGCCGAGGAAATGAAAGACAAAGAAATGCTGCAGCAGAAAGCTCAGGAAGAGTAGATGGAGCAAGTAGCTCACAAAATACTTCAAGAGGAGGTAAAAAGAACTACAACTCAAATAGGAGTAATGTAGAATGCTACTACTGTCATAAATATGAGCATTATACAAGTGAATGTTGGAAGAAGCAAAATGATCAGTCAAGACAAGCAAATGTGGCTGATGTGAACATGGGAAGTGGAAACAATGCCACTGCCTTCATCATGTGTAATGTTGGTGAAGAAGGAAGCCCTGAGGTTTGGTACCTCAATATTGGATGTAGCAACAACATGAGTGGTAATGAAACCTTATTTTCATTCATTGACTAGAGTTTCAAATATGAGATTAAAATGGGCAACAATGGAACCGTATCAATAATGGGCAAAGGATCTATTATGGTCTGCACCAAGCAAGGTGAGAAGAAGAAAATACAAAATGTGTATTTTTCCCCTAGTATGAAGCACAATTTGATGAGCATTGGTTAGCTCATTCAAATTGGATACAAAGTGCTAATGGAGAATGACATGTGTGACATTCATGAAAAGGATGGGAGCAAGAACTTACTTGCAGCAGTTTAAATGACAAAGAACAGAATGTTTCCCTTAAGGATAGAGACATGTTTCTCATCTCAAGTTGGTGCTACACCTCCCACACAATTAGCTCTAAGGAGTGTGATTTAAGATCCCTCACAACTATGGAACCTCAAGTATGGTCATCTAGGCTATGCTGGTTTAAATCTTTTGTCAAATAAAAGAATGGTAGAAGATTTTCCACGTATAGGAAATTCATGTGACAAGTGCAAGGCTTGTATTTTGGGTAAGAAAAATAGGCTTCCCTTTAATTCTAGAAATTCTACGAGGGCTAGATATCTATTAGAGTTAGTGCATACTGACCTAGTCAGTCCTATGCAAGTTACTACCATTGAGGGGAGTACTTATTTCATGACATTTATTGATAATTTTAGTCATAGGATATGGGTTTATTTTTTGAAATCTAAATCTAAAGCATTTGATAAGTTTCTTAAGTTCAAATCCTAGGCCGAAAGAGAATGTGGACACTATTTCAAGGTCCTTAGATCAGATAGAAGAGGGGAGTATACCTCCAATTCTTTTGTAAATCTTTCCAAGAAACATGGCAGGAAGAAAGGACTCACAGCTAGCTATACACCACAACAAAATGGAGTGGCTAAAAGAAATAATATGGCCATTGTTGAAATGGCAAGGAGCATGATGAAAAAGAAAAGTCTCCCAACTAAATTTTGGGGAGAGGCTGTGGCAACAGCAGTTTACCTCATTAATAGGTATCCTACAAAGGCAGTTCATGATAGAATTCCAATGGAAGCATTGTCACAAGGAAGATGGATAGTTGAACACCTAAGGGTGTTTGGATGTGTTGCATATGCACATGTGCCTAAAGATCAAAGGCAAAAATTGGATGACAAAGGTGTGAAGTGCATCTTCACAAGGTATAGCTGAGAGTCAAAGGCATATAGATTACATAACCCATTGAACAACAAGATGGTTCTTTGAAGAGATGTGGAATTTCTTGAAAATCAGTCATGGTATGGACCAACTGATGAATCATCGAGCACCTCAAGTAAAGCTCCAATTATGAGTGAAGAAGATGCTAATGAAAAACAAGAAGAAGGAGCAGATAGAAGAAAAGGAAAGCAACCTTAGTCATTGCCGAGCTCCTCTAGGCATGACCAAGTGTCAGTGCCAAGTAACAGTGAAGATCAAGCTGGTCGAAAAAACATCAGCAGTGATGATTATGATCCCACACTCTCCTCTCTAATACCAAGAAAGACTAAGAGTCTTAGGGAGATATACTAAGATGAAAGGTATGAAGATTATGATGAGAGTGTTAATTTTGCATTATTTTCTCATAGTGATCCAATATATTTTGAAGAAGCTATTAAGGAGAAGAAATGGTGTAAGATCATGGATGAGGAGATGGATGTTATAGAAAGGAATGAGACATGGGAGCTAACTGAATTGCCTCCCAACAAGCAAGTGATTGGAGTGAAATGGGTCTACAAGACCAAATGCAATGCTAAAGGCAAGATTGATAGGCATAAGGCAAGGCTAGTAGTTAAGAGCTACAAATAGCAATAAGGTAGAGATTATGATGAGACATATACCCTGGTTACAAGAATAGAAACCATGCGTGCTATCATAATAATTGCAACTCAGCACAAATGGAAGGCATATCAAATAGATGTGAAGTCTGCCTTCTTAAATGGTGTATTGAAGGAAGAAGTCTATGTGGAGCAGCCACCTAGTTATGAAGTTGCAGGTGAAGAACACAAAGTATATAGATTGAAGAGAGCTCTTTATGGGCTCAAGCAAGCTCCACAGGCATGGTACAGTAGGATTGACTCATATTTGATGAGCAATGGCTTTAGCAAAAACAATAGTGAGCCAACTCTCTATATCAAGGTAGCTAATGGAAATATGTTGATTATTGTCTTGCATCTAGATTATTTTATTTTTACTGGTAATGAAAAGGTTCTAATTGGTGAGTTCAAAGAGGTCATAAAAAATGAATTTAAGATGACAGACCTAAGTCTCTTGAAGTACTTTCTAGGCAGAGAAGTAAAAAAAATGGATAATGGCATTTTCATGTCTCAAGAAAAATATGCAGGGTAGTTCTTTGAGAGATTCAAAATGCAGAATAGTAAACAAGCCCCCACACCAACAACAATAGGTCTGAAGTTGAGCAAGGAAGACTCTAGCAAGAGAGTGGATCCAACACTATACAAAAGTATGGTTGGAAGTTTAATGTATTTGACTGCAACTTGGCTAGACCTAATGCATATAGTAAGTTTGATTTCTAGATTTATGGAAACACCAAAGGATTCTCATTGGCAAGTGGGAAAGAGGATCCTAAGGTATGTGAAAGGTACCAAGGGATTTGGAATTTTGTATACTACAACAAATAATTTTAAGTTGGTGGGTTACATAGATAGTGATTGGGCTGGAAGTATAGATGATAGGAAGAGCACTTCCAGATACATGTTTCATATGTGATTAGGTGCAATTTCATGGGCATCCAAGAAGAAACCTATCGTTGCTCAATCTACAACAGAGGTTGAATACATAGCAGAAAATTCAGCAACATGTCAAGCTGTTTGGTTAAGGAGGATCTTGATAGATTTGAATGAAAGGCAAGAGGATGGAACCACAATTTATTGTGACAACATCTCTTCAATTGCATTGTCCAAGAATCCTATCTTCCATGGTAGAAGTAAGCATATTGAAATCAGATATGACTTCATCAAAGAGTTGGTGGAGAATGGGGATATCAAGATAAAATTTTGTAAGTCTGAGCAATAGCTAGTAGACATTTTCACAAAGCCATTAGGCATAGGAACTTTTGTACACCTAAGAGAGTGTCTTGGTGTAGTTGATGTGGATCAACAATGATCCTTTTTTTGTTTGGCTTGAGACAAAGGGGGAGTGTTTGAATATTTATTGCATTTAGTTGTTTGCCCTTGGAGCCAAACACCCACCTACCACCCCTGAACTTTCAAAAAACTTATTACAAGTAGGTGAGTTTTTCAAATTCAAAAATGAGGGGAAAAAAAATTTTGCAAGTATGACAAAAGGAATGTTTTAGATTCATTTGATGAGAGAGAGAGACAGAGAGAAAAAGTTTAGCAGAGTAGAGAAGAGATTAGAAGTTGCAGAGAGAAGAGAAGTGATTAGCAAATCTAGTCATCAGAGTGCAGAGATAGAAGGAAGTTCATTTTGTGCCTGTAGATGCATGTGTTTCTTCTCTGTTCATTCTGTAAGTTTATTGTTTTGTTGAGTTCATCTTGTGAAGTAGTGTTTTCTCCAAGAACCATTGTATGTAGCCATTAGAGCTGCAAGTTTAAAGTTTATGAAGTTTGAAGTTTTACCAATTTTAGGGTTATTTTAGGGTTTTTTGGTAGAAGCCATATGCTCCCAGATTTTTTAATAGTTTCAATCAAAGTTGAATAGCAAGCAACCAGGCATACATGAATCCATTGCTTCTTGTTCGTTGCATTTGTGAAGTTTATTTAAACCTTGGGTTCTCTAGTTTTAATGGTGGTAATACTCAAATTGGAAGTTTGTCACTCAATTTTCTCTTTGTTTGAGTTTTTAACTTTATAGTTATTGCCGAGTTCACTCGGTATTTTCTTCTTTCGAGCTCCTCTCTCCTATGGCTACCGAGTTCACTCAGTAATCACACTACCGAGCTCTACCCTATAGTGGCTACCGATCTCACTCGACATCCATTGTTGCTGAGTTGTTCTTCATCTATTGAGCTCACTTGGCATCCATTGTTTTCGAGTTGTTTTTCTTTCCATCTATCAAGCTCACTCGGTACACTCCTGTCACTTGCTGAGCAATTTTTAAAAGGTTTGTGATTTGATTTATTTTTATTTCTCTCACATTATAAAGGTTTGTCTTTTACTTAATTTATAGTAGTTTTAATCTAGTACTCTACCACATGCCATGGTATGCCCTACTTCCCATGTAAACCTAAAGTTTATCTTTGGAGCATCTGGGAAGACATGCAACCATTGGAATATTTTCTTCTTCTAAGTTTTCTTTCTTTGTTTGATTTTATCTTCTTAAGGTGGATGTGGATGGAAGCACTAGCTCAAAAGAGACATTTTTCTTGCCTTCAAGATCTTTATATTTTTTTTGTCTGAGCCTTTATTTTCCATCATTTCTTGAATAATTTGTGTTACTATTAAGAGATTAGGAAATTTGGGGATTCAAGTGAATATGCCCAGGAAGGATACAACTTTGAATAGTCTTGTTATAATATATATATATATATATATATATATGGAGTTAGTGTTATAAATAGTGTTCATTGTTGATGCAGAGGAATGCTTCCAAGACATTCACTAATAAATTTAAAAGGTTTTTAAGATTTATATAAATTTAGTCTCACTTTACTGTTACAACTCGATTAATGGAAACTAATTTCTTTGATACAATTCTTGTGTTTTATCTCATCATTGCAATGTCCGTTCTGTAATTTTTTTACTACCAGAATATTTATATATATATATATTTATATATATATATATATATATATATATATATATATATATATATATATATAATGGAGTTAGTGTTACAAATAGTGTTCATTGTTGATGTAGAGGAATGCTTCCAAGACATTCACTAATAAATTTAAAAGGTTTTTGAGATTTATATAAATTTAGTCTCACTTTATTGTTACAACTGGATTAATGGAAACTAATTTCTTTGATACAATTATTGTGTTTTATCTCATCATTGCAATGTTTGTTCTGTAATTTGTTGACTACCATTCTATTTTGACATTCATTGCTGATTCTAACTTTAAATTCTAACTTCAACTTTTCCTCTTTAGTGTTTCATGTCATATGTATACATGTTGCTTCTATTTTCATGCTATTTCCTTAATTATAATGTTACTAATGGATGTTTTTTATGTTTTGAAAGAATACTACGGTTTATGCATGTATATTCATGCATAGCACATCAATAGTGATGTTGCCCTTGCTTTTCCCTTGTGTTTTGATTTGATAAAGTGATTGAAATATGCATGAATGGTAGTTTTTTTTTATATATATGGTCAAGACCCTTCATTGCTCCATCTCTTTGAGTAATACCATCCATTTCTATTTTCTAGGTCCCCAAAAGATAGAAAGACAACTTTTGAAGGCCAGATATAATGCAATCCATTATTCTAGTAGGAAATTATGACTCCTTGGTCTTTCCTTAGATTTGGACTTTTTTCACGTGTATTTTAGTTACATTATTTTTCTTTTTTTGCATTTTTTTTTTTCATCTCAAATGTCTCAAACACTTGACTAAAATCTAAAATCTGGGAACACTACCATATGCCAAATGAAAGATCCCATGGTTTTATAGTCGTCCCTTTGACTAACACCATGCATTTCCATTATGTAGGTCCTAGAAGATACAACAAAAATTCTCAATAGGCCAGATAAAACACAACCCACAATTCCACAAACCAATAATGTCTTCTGTCTCTTTCCTTGTATTTTGACTTCTTTCATGTCTATTTCAGTCACACTATTTTTCCTTTTTTTCATTTATTTGTTTTCATCTCAAATTTTTATCAAGTAATTCTTCACATAAATTAGTAGAGCAAGCAAGGAATTTTTTGGTTGAATTTTTGGCCCAATACCCAACTATACAACTTTTATGAATTGATGGAGATTCTCGTCATTTTTTGATACAACAGGAAGGAAGTTTTGATCATTTGAGTAATATATTGGCTATACATTTTTTTGGAAATGGAATTGTTAGCCTAGATAGATTGGATTTGGAGTAATTATTTTCCATAACTTATCTTCATTGGCTGAGAATAGAATAGAGATTCAAAATATATAATCATGAACCAAATAACTCCCAACATTTTAGTTGGATGGGATCTTGCAATTACCTATGATTTTGTAAATCCTAAGTTGAGCAAGACCAGTCTTCTTGCTTTCACTTCTTGTACTATTATCTAAAGTATCTAATGAAACAATATATCCCTTGAGAATGTCAATGGTCTTCCCCTTAAAAGTGATTACAAGTATGAGCAATTTCTTTTGTGGGCTTTTTTGTGGCTACAAAAAGACTCGCAAGTTGATTTTGTTACTAGAGGAACATACAACAGTCTAGTGATACCCAAGGTCCTTGGTTGTATTCACACCAATTTTTCCTATAGCCCCAAATCCTATTGATCCATATCTCTTTCCAGACTCTATCATTGTAGATTTCTTCATTGAACTATAGGCTATAACTCTAGCAAATAACAGTGATGCAACTTGTTCAAGGGGTACAACTTCAATGATATGAATCATAGACTTGCACCATCTTAGAATTTTGTTTTGTTTTTAGAGAAAAATAAAAAGACCATTCCTACTAAACTACTAATGATCCAAGTTATATCAAGGTAACAATATATTAGAAAATTGGTTAAAGGGTAGGGGTCTATTTCTTAAGATGAGTGAGTGATCAAAAAATTGAACTTAGGCAGAAAAAATGCATTGTATAGCATGATCATCTAATCACATGGTGATTTCAAGACATTTATCTAATAGTTACAATATATAACTTATAGAAAGTGAGTCAATATAAATAATTGCACTAGGCAATATAGATTTTTTAATATAATAAATGTTATCAGTTTCAATTCCAAGACACACAATGAGCAACCAAATTAATATCTAACTGTTATTGATATTACAAATCTTAGAGACCACTTAATAGCTATTCAAGTGATTTTTTGTTGCTTAATTCAATACTAATAAGGTCTATTAAATTTCTTTATAGGTCTTAATATTTTTCCATTTATATAGCTTTTTTTATCATCGGATACCATTACTATGACATTTTTTCTATAGATATTGATTTGGACATTTATAATAGAAATATCTATTGATGTGCTTTTGCAAATTGAACTTTAATAGTTAATAGAATAAAATAAAATATATAATATATGTCACATTTAAATGACCACTTTTTTACATTTGTATGCATCATAAATCCTTTTTTGTTCATGGTGACTACCTAGAAGCCTAAACAATAGCTATAAACTATGTAACTATTTAATATTATATATAAGCTTATTCTTTTTGGGGCAGATTAATAATATGTTTATGAACTCAAGGTTAGCATAGGAAGTTACAGTGGGGAGATACTAACACTAAACCCTAAGGTAATGAGGAAACGTGAAAGGGTATGCTATATGTTATTATCTCTCCAAGATATATGAGAAAATATTTTTTGTGCAAAGTTTTCCTATCTTTATCTTTTGAAGTTATTCCATTGGTGAATCCATGAACTATAATGGTAACCCAAAAGTGAGAAAAGATACTCCAAGTGATTGATAACGATTATAAGAGGAGATAGTTAAATTTTAAAACCAAATTCAAAAGATTGTTGCATATGAATAATAGTGTGAAAACTTAAGATAGGATTTAGAGAAATTTAATAGAGAATTAAGAATTCATGATAGATCTAAAACCCAAAAATAGATAACCTTTAGATAACTAATTGTGCAAATTAATAGAGAGATCAAAGCAATCAAACAAAAAATCTAGACAATTCAAAATAAAACTCAGGAGGAAAACAAAAAACCTCTAAACAAGTATATAGAGTCTCATGGGTTCTAAGATGAACTATTTTGATATTCAAATAGATGAACTGTTTTGATAGTATACTTGTATTTTTATCATTGACATTTTAGATCATATTCAGCATTCCATCATTAATTATTTTCATGAACATTTCTCCTTTCTTCTCTGACAAGAAGTATAATCTAAAATGTTGATGATAAAAATCCTTACTAACATATCAAGTCCAATAATACATCAATGGAAAAAAATTTGGTGTCATAATATAATTGGAACTATAGGATTCAACTTGTTCAACACAGAATCACCTTTCTTTAGAAAAAAGTGATTAACAATAGATAGCCTAAGAGCATGACAACAAATATCCTTAGGACATCCAACCAAGTTAAAAAACATTTATTCATGAATACAACATTCCTAAAGGGTATTATTGATTACAACATAGCATTAGTTTATTGTGACTGATCAAAGAAGCACTCTACATACTATTCGCCAATGGTGAGCTACTATTTGCCAATTGGTTATTTTTGATATTTGCCAATTTATGGCCAACACATTGTAACTAATTTTAACCCTAAAGTGGAAAAAATGTTTGTATAAAAGGGCTTAGGGTTAGGTACTATTTGATGAAGGTATGCTCTGATACCACTGACGAAGGGCCACACCACCCTTACCAACTCACAACCAAGAATACAACAATATGGAGACAACAGATGACAAAACAATTTTATTACACTTGAAAATCCAATAGTAATTACAATAACATTTTTGCAAGATCTCTCAAGATCTAATCCAAACCCAAGCTAGTCCAGATCCACACTCTGGTAGAAACCTCCGAGATCTCAACTTGTACTCGCAAGCCACCAAGCAACCTCTTTGTTTCTAAACTATAGTTACTAGCTCCTCTCCAACTTTATCCAAGATCCAAGTGTAAACTGCCTCACATTTGGTGCTCTATCTACACACTCACAACTCCATCAGAATCCTACTATAAACTATCTCACATTCGACGCTCTATCCACAGACTCAGGAAAACTCACTCTTCACTTCCTCCTTCTCTTTCACACCTTGAAGCCTTCCAAGCTTTTCAAGCTTCACCTTCCACAACTTCTACTTCCCAAGATACTCCTTCTCGAGCTTCTCCTTCTTGAGCTTCTACTCCTTAAGCTTCTCCTTGAGCTTTCACCTTCTTCTCAAGCTTCCACTTCTCAAGCTTCTCCTTGAGCTTTATTAGAAATGCTCATATGCCTTTCTTAAATAGGCACTTACCACCCAATGCATGACTTATCCACAACCTTCTAGAATTCCTCCACAACCTTCTACAACTTCCATAACCTTCTACAATATTCATAAATTTCTAGAATTATACCCACACCTCGATAAATGGAATGACAACCATTTATTTTTTATTTTTTTCTATTATGCCACCTATGCACCTCGAAAATAGAAATACCTTTTTCCTTTCTTTTCTCCTTTTTCCCCTTTTTAATTTTTTTTATTATTTCTCCTCTAATTTTCATCACTTTCTCTCTCCTCCAGATTTTATTTTTTTAATTCTTTTTTTCAATAATTTTCCCATGCAAGATGCTCCTACATCAGACTCCCCTGGTAGAAGAAAAGTGTGTCCCACACTTTGACTCCAAAAAAGAAAGATCTATCACCATCTTCATCTTCACCAAAGGTTTCCACCTCAACGGGGACAAGAAAACCACCATGCAAATCTTCCACATCTGCATTACTCTATCAAACACTCTAATCTCAACCATCCAATTAACATGCTCACTCCCAGGAACAAACTGAATATAATTCTTCATCAACAAACCCTCATTCACATCAACAACTAGTGAATCCACACCAGTAGCAACAAACCTCACATTAGCAACAACAAACTCCATATCAATACCAACATGTAGATCTCCACCAATACATGCCAAACTAGCAATATCATTGCTCACAACAAGATGCTTTGCAATACATAACTCATCCAACAACAACAAGATCATCCACGACCAAGTGCTCACCAACATCAACTAGATCATCCACGACCAAATGCTCTGTAGTCTCCATGTCAGACTCAACCAACTGATCATGAAAACCAATCTCCATCCCAACATTAGCAAGGTTATGAATATCTTTAGCAACAACCTCTAGTTGCTCTGTAGGTTTTGCATCAGGCTCCATAAATCAATCAGCAAAAACAACCTCTTCCACCTCGACCTTCTTAGCTTGATTAGCCAATCTAGCATCCAATTGAGAAAACATCTTAGAAAAATTCCTCTCCACTATATCATGGATTTTCACAATCATCTTAGGGTCCAATCCTCTTGGAGCCATCTCCCAAGATCTTCGTAAACCCTCTGCAACAAATCCTTCCCACGCTCCTTGTGATAACCTCAAATTGTTTGCAAGTCAGATCGCAACCTGCCACCTCACACGAACAATTAGGAACCATATCACAAGTCTAGGACAATGGATCTGCAATCCACAAACTCTCTGCAATCATGCCTCAACAAGATTAGTCATCCGTCTTCACATCAATCGATCAATCTGCATGTCCTCCCAAGGTCTTAGTGCAAACTGCCTCAGATTTGGCGATCTATTTACACACTCAAGAACTCTCACTCTAATAAACTTCACCCAACCAAGGTCTTGGTACAAACTACCTCACACTTTGGCAATCTGCTTGTACACTCAAGAACTTCTTCTTTGATAAACTTCACCCAATCAAGGTCCTGGTACAAGTTACCTCACACTTTGGCAATCTGCTTGTACACTCAAGAACTCCTTCTTTGATACCACTTGATGAAGGTACGCTCTGATACCACTGACAAAGGGCCACACCACCCTTACCAACTCACAACCAAGAATGCAATAATATGGAGACAACGAGATGACAAAACAATTTTATTGCACTTGAAAATATAATAGTAATTACAATAACATTTTCACAAGATCTCTCAAGATCTAATCCAAACCCAAGCTAGTGCAGATCCACACTCTGGTAGAAACCTCTGAGATCTCAACTTTTGCTTGCAAGCCACCAAGCAATCTCCTTGTTTCTAAACCACAGTCACTAGCTCTTCTCCAACTTTATCCAAGATCCAAGTGTAAACTGCCTCACATTTGGTGCTCTGTCTACACACTCACAACTCCATCACAATCTTGTCGTAAACTGTCTCACATTCGGCGCTCTATCCACAGACTCAGGAAAACTCACTCTTCACTTCCTCCTTCTCTTTTACACCTTGAAGCCTTCCAAGCTTTTCAAGCTTCATCTTCCACAACTACTACTTCCCAAGCTACTCCTTCTCGAGCTTCTCCTTCTTGAGCTTCTATTCCTCAAGCTTCTCCTTGAGCTTTCACCTTCTTCTCGAGCTTCCACTTATCAAGCTTCTCCTTGAGCTTGATTACAAATGCTCATATGCCTTGCTTAAATAGGAACTTACCACCTAATTCATGACTTATCCACAACCTTCTAGAATTCCTCCACAACCTTCTACAACTTCCATAACCTTTTACAATATTCATAACTTTCTAGAATTCTACCTACACCTCGATAAGTGGAATGACAACCATTTATTTTTTATTTTTTTCTATTATGCCACCTATGCACCTCAAAAATAGAAATAAATTTTTCCTTTCTTTTCTCCTTTTTCCCCTTTTTTATTTTTTTTATTATTTCTCCTCTAATTTTTGTCACTTTCTCTCTCCTCCTGGTTTTTTTTTTTTTTTTCAATAATTTTCCCATGCAAGATGCTCCTGCATCACTATTTCATAAGGTGTGATGCAAAAATTGGTTCTTGTGGCAGTATTGAGTTGTAAGGGATTACAAATTGTAATCAAGTTGTAATCACTAGATTGTAATAATATTAGACTTGCTATTTGGTGGATGTAGCCTAGGGATTTGGTGAACCGCGTTAAATCTTAGTGTCTTTTTTTGTATGTGATCTATTATGTTATGATATTGTTTATATTTGCATGTAATTGTTACTTATGTATGTAGTTAAATCCTAACAAGTGGTATCAAAGCCTAGTTGTTTTTTAGTTATCCTCTCTAAGAAAGTCTCATGATTGAGTGGGAGCGATGGAAGATAAGGGTAAGTTGAGGGTTGACAATTTTAATGGGTAGAACATTTAGTTATGGAAGATGAAAATGGAGGACTATCTTCATCAGAAGGATTTATGGAAGTCGTTCAAAGGAAAAACTAAGAACCAAGGATGTATGACAAATGATGACTAAGATCTCTTAGATAGAAAGGCATTTCAAAGCATTTGATTATGCTTGGCACCATCAATGAAATTTAATATTACAAAAGCAAAGATGATGAAAGAGTTGATGGAAACCCTAGCGAAATTGTATGGAAAGCCCTCTGCTTGAAATAAGGTATTTCTCATGAAAAATTTATTTCATATCAAAATGGTAGAAGGTGGATATGTTGCAATTTAAATGAGTTTAATAATGTTACTAGTCAGTTATCTTTTATGGCTATTAATTTTGATGAAAAAATTAGGGCTATCTTGATTTTTTTTCTTTGTCTATAATTTAGAATGGTTTGGTAATGGTTGTGAGTAATTTAATTTTTGGATCTAATACCCTCAAATATGATGTTGTGATCAATGTTGTTCTAAGTGAGGAAACTCATAGGAATACCTCAAGCAGATCTACCTCTAGAAGTGCTTTGAACTCAAAAAGTAGAGGTAGAATGACTGAAAGAGGAAATAATTATAGAAATCATGAGAAATCAAGAGGAAAGTAAAATGGGAAGAGGTCTCAATCTAGAGGGCCAAGAGATTGCTAGTACTCTGGCAAAATAGGGCATAAGAAGAAAGATTGTTGGACTCAAAAGAACAATGAAGGAGATAATCTAGAATGGAACAAGGAGGAAAATGTGGTAAGTAACAAATCTGATGAGGATGCTTTGCTTCTATCTTTCAAAAGTGTTTATGATTCATGGTTTTTAGATTCTAGTGCTTCATTTCATGCTACACCTCATTGAGGTTATTTCATTGATTATGGCAAGGGGATTTTGGGCTTGTTTATTTGGGGGATAATGAACCCTGACAGATTATTAGAAATGGAAAAGTTAATATCAAGCTTCAAAATGAGAATTATTGGCTACTACATGAGGTAAGACATGTTCCAAGGCTAAGTAGGAATTTAATTTCAATAGGGCAACTTGGCAATTAGGGTTGTGTAGTTACTTTTAATGACAAAAATTGGAAGGTTTCAAAAGGTTCCCTTGTAGTATCAAAAGATGTGAAATTAGGCACCTTATATCTTTATATAGGTCATATATTTACTTCTACTTTGATTGTTTCAAAGAAACATGAATGTTCAAGAACAATTGTTGCAGTTAAGAAAGTAGAACAAATAACTGCAATAGATTTTGAAATAGCATTGTTCCACAATAGACTTGGGAGCATGAGTGAGAAAGGTATGACATTACTTCATTCAAAGAAATTTTTATCAAATCTAAAATGTGTTAATATGGATTTCTATGAAAATTGTGTGTATGGAAAACAAAAGACATTGAGTTTTGTAAAGACTAGGAAGGAAAATAAAAAGAAGAAATTAGAGCTTTTGCATACAAATGTATGGGGCACAACTCAAGTATCTTCCCTTCATGGATCTAATTATTATGTTACATTTATTGATGATACAACTAGAAAAGTATTTTTTTATTTCCTTAGATATAAATTTAATGTATTTCAAACTTTTAAGAAATGGAAATGCTCGGTTGAAAATGAGACTAGTAAGAAATTAAAATATCTCAAATCTGATAAAGGTGGTGAGTATTGCAGTCATGAATTTAAAGATTATTTCTCCACTAATGGTATTCATAAACAAAAATTTGTTCCAAAGATTCCATAGGAAAATAGAGCAGTTGAACACATGACAAGGACTATAATGGAGTGTGCAAGGAGCAAGATGTTGCATGTTGGGTTGCCTTTAAACATATAGGTGGAGGCTATCAATATTGTTGTATATTTGATTAATAGAGGTTCCTCTACTCCTTTGGATTGTTATGCCAAGAGGTGCTTTATACAATGGTAGTATGAATTTCCAACATGAGAATATGCCAAAAAAGATTCTCCATCAATAAAAAAGAACTGGGAGTAGTTACAAACTTTTAAATCATAAAATAAAAAAACCATTCCCAAAATACTAGCTGATCAAAATAATAGGAAGTCAAATGGAGGGCAAAATAATAGGCTCAAAAATGTAGGACCCAAAAAAATAGGGCCCAAGAAATATGCCCCTAAAAAATAGAGCAGAAATAATTTCAATAGGATTAATTATTTTGTTAAATATAATTTTGCATGCACGTTCATCCTTAATTTTTGTGGGGAGTTGGGGAATTTGAAACAAATTCATGGAATGTGAAGAGACGTCCGTTTGGGGATATGAGGAGCCTCTCACAAGTTATAAAACAAAGGCTCCTCATTTCATTTTTATTTTATGTTTTTGAAGGAAGGAAGTGCTGGAGATTATTGGATGACTAAATTGGAGCTTTTGAATAGGAGTAAATTGAAGTTTTGGAGTAATTTTTTGCAGGTGAGATTTTTAATTTTTATTTAGATTTTTATTTTCATTTAGATGTAGATGTAGATTTATATTCAAAATTAGTTATAATATTCTACATTGATATAGATTTCAATTTTAATTAGTTTCATTTATATTTAGAATACTATTCAAATGTGTTTAGGCTTGCATTTAATAGTTCAATCTTGCAAGTTTGATTTAGATTTAGATTTGCATTCAAAATCTATTTGATTATGTATTTAACAATACTTTTCATTTGCATATTTGAAAAGTACATGTTTGAAATTAGTTTTAGATTTGCATGTTTCATATTAGTTTTAGATTTTCATATTTCGAAATAATCTTGGTTTGCATGTTTTAGATTTGAATGTTTTATAATAGTTTTACATTTGCATGTTTCATAGTATAATTTTATCATTAATGTGGATGAAAATGCACCATATCAATACAATTTATATTTTATTAAAGCTAATGATTTATTTAAAGTAGATGAATCATATATTTAGTATATATTTTATCAATTACTAAATTATATAATAAAAGAATATTCTCAAAATAATAGCTAGCCAAAATAGTATGAAGCCAAATGGATGCCAAAATAATAAGACCTTAAAAGGGGGCCAAAAAATAGGACCCAAAAAATAAGGCAGAAACAATAAAACCCACAAAAAATAGGACTAAAACAATTTCATTAAATTTTTAAATATAAAACATTTTCTTTTCGTTAAATATATTTTTGCATGCACATTCATGCTTCTTCTTTTTTTGTGGGGAGTGGAGGAATTTGAAAAAAAATCATGGAATGTCAAAAGACATCTATTGGGTCATATGAGGAGTCTCTCATAGGTTATAAAACAAATACTCCTCATTTTATTTTCATTTTGTGTTTTTACAAGGAGGAAGAGTTGGAGATTATTGGATCAAATTAGAGTTTTTGAAGAGAAGTAGACTAAATATTTGGAGTAATATTTTGCATGTGAGATTTCTATTTTAATTTTTTAATTTTTAATTTAGATTTAGATTAAGTGATGTATTTAGATTTAAATGTAGATTTAATTTCAAAATTAGTTATAATATTCTCCTTTGATTTATATTTTAATTTCAATAAGTTTCATATAGTTTAGCCTTGCATGTTTGATTTAGATATAGAATTCAAATTTATTTAGAATCTATTTGATTTAGATATTTGTTAATACATTTCATTTGCACATTTTTAATGTGTATGTTTCAATTTAGTTTTATATTTATATATTTCATATTAGTTTTAGATTTGCATATTTTAAAATGCATTTGGTTTGCATATTTTAGTTTTGTATGTTTCATTACCATTTTATATTTACTTGTTTCGTGATATTTATATCTCTCATGTTTCATAATTAAATTTTACCATTAATATGGATGGCAAGGTCGCCTTATCAATAGAATTTTTATTTTATTTAACTTAATGATTAATGTAAAATAAATGAATCATATATTTAGTTTATATTTTGTCATTATTTAATTAGATTATGTATGAATTTTATTTAAATATTTTTCATAGTATATAAAGATTTTTATTAATATTTATGTTTTTAATGTTTGAAAAGTGGAAGGCAATCCGAACATATTTCAAACATTATAGTCCAACTATTTTATTTAAAATAGTTTTGATTTTGATTTATGTTATTTTGAATGTTATTCATTTGAAAGAATTTATGTTAATTATTAATACTCTTTTTATTCTAACTATTTATATATGTTGATGTTTGTTTATAAGTTTGCAGGTTATTATTTGAGTTATGGATGCCTCAAACAGAGAATCAAACATTATTTGATGCTAGCCTGACTACTTCAATGACCTCAAATGATTTCTTTGAGACTGAGTTTGGCAAATGCCTACAAATAATTAAAGAGATGTGCACAATTATAATTAAGTTGTGGAGAACACAATATTTCCAATTGACTATTTTGAGGAAATGAAAGAAATGCATATGAAAGATGCATAAAAATTCCTACATGATACATCTACAAAAGTGAATGGATTTCCCTCAATGATGAAAGAAGTCTTTCACAATCAATTTTCAAATAAAGGTCACAAGAAAGTCCTAATCATTTAAGAATATGACATGACTTTACACCATTATAGAGAGAGTTTTGGTATATAGTTCATTCTTGCCTTTGGTTTCATAATTTTACTTCTACTTAGTTGTATTGGTTGTTTTGTTTCCCCATTGTTCTATGTAACTTTCATGAAGAAGAGAACAA
Source organism: Cupressus sempervirens (assembly GCA_028749045.1). NCBI lineage: Eukaryota > Viridiplantae > Streptophyta > Pinopsida > Cupressales > Cupressaceae > Cupressus > Cupressus sempervirens. The sequence continues at coordinate 276,870,058 of CM053789.1, read as the reverse complement.
GAAAAAAATAATTTACTCTTGTAAAAATTGTTTATTTAATGGATGTGGATACTAAATATGTTAATTAAGAAAGAAAATCATAAGTCTAAATAGATGTCCTTAATGATAGGCACATTTATTTATTACAATTCTTAATCATTGTAATAAAAATTACATTAGAATTATTAAAAATTCAACAATATATAATGTTCTCACATCATCATGGAGAAATAATTTAAATAAAATTAACTCTTTTATATTCTTTCACACTTTTTACATCATCTAAATAGTTGTGTTGGGACTTATAATTTCCCATTCATGAATTAAAATTTCTCCACTATTCAAGTCATTTGTATAACATATATCTTAAATTTGACCATAGTTGTACTCCAAATACTCCAACATTACACCTAAATCTCATATTTCCCTTAACCATCTCCCTTATTTTAGTGTAACATTTAACAATTTATTAACCCTAACCATAACACCAAGTGTCATATAAATGAAATTGTAAACCTTGGATCCTAACTCTATATGTACTAATAACTAGAAATAATATTATATTATATATATATATATATATATATATATAGAGAGAGAGAGAGAGAGAGAGAGAGAGAAGGGGGTGTATCTAGATGTTAGAGAGAGGGATTAGGGGGCATATCTAGAGACTAGACAGAGAAATTAGAGGATGTATGTAGATAGGGGGAGATATTATGAGGTGAAGTTAGAGAGAGAGAGGGAGGGAGGGATTACAATATTAAAAAAATTAATAACTTGTATCAAAATAACACTAATCATGGGCACTATAATATAACTAACCCACACAAAAAGTTAACCTGATAATTACCCTAACGCTAAGGTAAAGTGTAATAATAACACTAACATCAACTATAATATGATTAGTAACCCAAAAATAACCTTAACCGCAATAATAACACAAACCCTAATTCTAACTCTAACTCTAACTCTAATTATAACCCTAATCTTAATCCTAATTCTAATTCTAACCCTAACCTTAACTCTGACTCTAACCCTAATTCTAATTCTACCCCTAACTATAACCTTAACCCTTTATAACCCTAACTCTAATCCTAATTCTAACCCTAACCCTAATTCTAGCCCTAACCCTAACCCTTACTATAACTCTAATCCTAACTCTAATTCTAACTCTAGCACTAATTCTAACCCTAATTCTAATCCTAATTTTAACCATATTCTTACTCTAATGCTAACTCCAACTCTAACTCTATCTATATTCCTAACCCTAACCTTAACCCTAATTCTAACCCTAACTCTAAATCTAAACCCAACTATAACTCTAACTCGAACTCTAATTGTAACCCTAACCCTAACACTAACCATAACCCTAACCCTAAATCTAACCCTAACCCTACCCCTAATCCTAATCCTAACACCATATATAATGCTAATCCTAACCCTAACACTATATATAACTCTAACTCTAACCCTAACCCTAATTTTAATCCTAACGCAAACCCTAATTCTAAACCAAACTCCTACTCTAACCATAAATCTAACCCTAACTATAACCCTAACCCTAAATCTAACCCTAACCCCAACTCTATCTCCAACTTTAACCGTAACTTTAACTTGATTTCTAAATCTAACCCTAATTCTAACCCTAACCCTAACCCTAACCATAGCCTCAATTCTAGCTCCAATTCTAACTCTAACTCTAACTTTAACTATAACTCTAACACTAACACTAACACTAGTTGTAACCCTAACCCTAATGTTAACCCTAACACTAACCATACCCTTTTGCTAACACTAACCCTAACCCTAACCCTAATTCTAACCCAATCTCTAACTCTAACCCTTGTTCTAACTCTAATTCTAACTCTAACTCTAATTCTAGCTTAAACCTAACTCTAAATCTAACCTTAACCCTAATTCTAACCCTAACTATATTTGTAACCCTAATTCTAACCCTAACCCTAATATTTAGCATAACCATAACCCTAAATCTAACTCAATCTCTAACCCTAATTCTAACCCTAACCCTAATCCTAACTCTAACTCTAACTATAACTCAAATCTACCCCTAATCTTAACCCTAACCTATATATCCCTAACTCTAATCCTAATTCTAATCCTAACCCCAATTCTAGCCCGAACTCTAACCTAATTCTAACCCTAACTATAACTCTAATCCTAATTCTACCCTAACTATAACTATAACTCTAATTCTTATCCTAACCCTAATCCTAACCCTAACCCTAGCCCTAACACTAATTTTATTCCTAACTCTAATTCTAACCTTAACTCTAACTCTAACTTTATCTATAATTATAACCCTACCTCTAATTCTAACACTAACTCTAACTCTAACTCTAACTCTAACTCTGATTGTAACCCTAACCCTAGCATGAACCCTTACCCTAACTCTAACTCTAAACCTACCCTAATCGTAAACTTAATACTATATATAACACTAGCCATAACCATGACCTTAATTCAAATCCTAATCCCAACCCTAACTCTAACCCTAATCCTAAATCTAACCAAGTAATGTTAACCATAACCCTAAATCTAACCTTAACCCCAACTCTATCTCTAACTCTAACCCTAACCTTAACCGCAACTCTATCTCTAACTCTAACTCTAACTTGAACCCTAACTCTAACTCTAATTCTAATTGTAACCTTAACCCTAACCCTAACCCTAACCCTATCTATAATTATAACCCTAATTCTAACTCTAACTCTAACTCTAACTCTAACTCTTATACTAACACTAACACCAACACTAACACTACCTCTAATTTTAACTCTAACTCTAATTGTAACCCTAAAACCAATGCTAACACTAATCCTTACTATAACTGTAAAACTAACACTTACCCTAACCCTAACTCTAACTCTAATTCTAACCCTATCATTAATTCTAACCCTATATATAACCCTAACACTAACTCTAACTCTAACCCTTATTCTAAATCTAATTCTAACTCTAACTCTAACTCTAACTCTAACTCTAACCTTAACTCTTATTCTAACCCTAAACCTAACCCTAACTATATTTGTAACCCTAATTCTTACCCTTACCATAACTCTAGCTCTAAGTCTAATCCTAACAATATTTGTAACCCTAATTCTAACCCTAACACTAATCCTAACTCTAACTCTAATTCTAAACCTAACCCTAAATCTAACCCTAATTGTAACTATAATCCTAAGCCTAGCTCTAGCTCTAATTGTAACCCTAACTATTAGAATTACTTTAGAATAACTGGGGGGAATAAGTTATCCAAGGTCTAGAAGTATAAATAAAACTTTTCACAATTTAGTGAACTAATAAAATATTCATACCCATGCATGCATCTATTGTATATTTACTAAAACTTGCATGTTACTATCAAATCAATTTGCAGAAATGTAAAGCATGAAACACAACACATTCATTAACACACTTGACACAATGATTTAAATGGAAACCCAATTTGGGAAAAACCACCAGTAACATGCTACTCCTTTTTTCACTCTTTTGAAGTGATGCCTTGTGAAAGGCCAACCCTATTAAAGGTTACAATACACATTGTTAAATGTGATCCAGTTAAGATATTTCAATTACCCTATTAAAAGTGAGCCTTGTTAGAGGACTTTAGGCCATTCACTTGGAATGCCAACCTATTAAAGGATTTTCCAATGATTGTTACATTAACCTTACTCCAAAAGATTTACCCTAGACTGATACAATTGTTAGGGAGTAACAATAAAGCTTTGATCTAATACAATTGATAACTTCACTTGTAGATTACAAATCTCTATTCAGTCCTCAATTCTTCCTGGCTTTCATATTTTACAACTCTGACATCTTGTTCACCTTTCAAGTATTCATCTCCTTAAGCCTACTTACTTAGCATGCCATTGCAGACTCTTCTCTTGGGTCACTTGATGAAACAAAACCCTTAATTCCTTCTGCTCCTTAGGTTTTTGTACATGACACCAACCTCTTTTTCTTCATGACCAAACATTCCTATAAATAGGAAATTAGAATATTTTCCTACTCATTATCCATCATCCAAATTAGGGCTTCAGATAGATTAGGTAGGATACAATGTATCTACCCCATATCTTGTCTTTTCTAGAAACTTCTCATAGAATCCATTTGAATTCACCTAAAAATGGTTTACATCAAATTTTGTGTCACTAACTCATCAATCTTATCTTTCTCCTAGTTCACAAGTTTCAAAAAAATAAACTTGTAAGCTTAGATTCAATGAATCTTTGATCTTTATCATAATGCACTAGATTGATATTATATATCTTATGATGCTTGACACATATTGTGTTGCACAACATCAACTATAAAATCACTCAACAAAAACTAAAGTTTACTAGTGCTCAGCATCAATTAAATTTTACTCAACATCAACTGTCTTGCTTGACATCCACTAGATTTTGCTTTTACTTAGCTCTAATTGACTTTCTGCTTGGCTTGTGCTGACTTTTCTCAGCACCTACTATCCACTCAGTCAAGCTTGGCAAACAAACTTTGTTAAACTTATTCTTCTAAACTTTCTAAGTATAGCCTACCATTTTGTAACCTTAAGTAGATCATTAATACATCTTTTTATCACTATCTTAATTGATTCTTGTACTTCATTTTATAGTCATAACTCAACCTTTTCTGCAAGTGCTTTTGTTACATCTTATTGATCAAATCCTCCTCATCAATCAACTAAGTGATAGTACTTGAATCTTATGAGAAATTGTCTTACCAGCAAATAACAGGTTTGACATTACTGACAAAACAATGATTGAAACACATGATCTTCTTCAACAATCTCCTTCTTAACAATCTCTTTTTCAATGATCTTTTCAATCAAATTTCAACAATCTCCCTCTTTGGCATTGATGGAAAACCAAATTGATCAACCAAGTCAATCAAATGATGAATATCTTGTTCAACTAAACTGACTAGGTAAAAGCAGTAAGACAATACCAAAAAGAAAACTTGTATTCCTCCCTCTATCAATAGCTTCCATCTTCTAATTAGGTTACAAAACTCTTTCTTAAAACTCCCTTTGAGTTCCTTCTTGTATCTCCCTCTTACTGGGTAGATTAGGATTTCTCTCTCTTTGTTCTGACTCAATTCTTGATATCTTTCTCCCTCTCTGATCAAAAAATTAGTTTAGGACTTTCTCCCAATTATCTCTTCCACTTGATTAGTAAAACTCTTCTTCTAATGATGATCAATTTAATGTACTTTTTCCCTCTTTGACAACAATGAAAAATACCTATACCAAAAACTTATCATCCTTAAAATATGCAAACATAAGCGTTGCAATTTCCTTAGTTTCTCCCTCTGTCACGTTGCTTGTGATTGTTTTGATTCTTCAACTCTGTGATTACTTAAGGTAGTTCCTAAAGTAAAATATGTTGTATCAATTTGTATTATATTAACATCAACTTATTTGATTAAGGGAACTCCTATTTCTTACATAGCCTTTGATAGGGATATTATGTTAGATTGTGGTGATTGATCAGGAAAATATTATACATACTCCATAATTTTTTGAGGTCCTATTTTATCGAGATTTTGGGCCAACATGTAATTATTAATTATACCCCTAAAAAAATATAAAATACTTGTATAAAAGATTTTAGGGTTAGGTATTTTTATTATTATGATGTGATGCAAAATTGGTTCTTGTGGCGGTATTGAGTTGTAACAGATTATAGATTGTAATCAGGGTGTAATCACTAGATTGTAATAAGATTGGACTTGCAATTTTGTGGACATAGCCCAGGGATTGGGTGAACCACATTAAATCATAGTGCCTTGTGTTTATTTTTGTGTGATCTATTATTTTTCTATTATTGTTTATATTTGCACGTAGTTTTTATTTCTGTCCATGGTTTAATCCTAACAAGTGGTATCAAAGCCTAGTTTTTTTTCAGTTATCCTCTATAGGAAAGTCTCACAGTTGAGTGGGAGCAATGGCAAATGAGGGTAAGTTGAGGGTTGATAGGTTTAATGGGCAGAACTTCTAGTTATGGAAGATGCAAATGGAAGACTATCTTTATCGGAAGGATTTATGGAAGCTTTTGGAAGGCAAAACCAAGAATCAGGGGTCTATGTCAAATGATGAATGGGATCTTTTGGATAGAAAGGCACTTGGAAGCATTTGGTTATACCTAGCACCATCAGTGGCATTTAATATTACAAAAGAAAAGATGATAGAAGAGTTGATGAAAACTCTAACAACATTTTATGAAAAGCCCTCCACTTCAAACAAGGTATTTCTCATGAAGCATTTATTTAATATGAAAATGGAAGAAGATGGATCCATTGTAGATCATTTAAATGAGTTCAATACTATTACTAGTCAATTATCTTCTTTTGATATCAATTTTGATGAAGAAATTAGAGCTTTCTAGATTTTGTCTTCTTCACTTGAAAGCTAGAATGGCTTGGTAATTGTAGTGATTAATTCTATTCTTGGATCTACTACCCTAAAATATGATGATGTGATTGGTGTTGTTTTGAGAGATGAAACTCATAGAAAATCCTTAGGTGGATCTACATTAGGAAGTGCTTTGAATGCACAAAGTAGGGGCAGAATGACTGAGAGAGGAAGTAACTCTAGAAATCATGGGAAATCAAGAGGAAATTCAAAGGGGAAGAGGTCTCAATTGAGAGGACCGAACGATTGCTGGTACTATGGGAAATCAGGGCACAAAAAGAAATATTGCTGGAATCAAAAGAAAAATGAAAGAGATAAATCAGATGGAGACAAGGAGGCAAATGTGGTAAGTAAAAAATCTAAAGAGGATGCTTCACTTTTGTCTTTAGAAAGTGTTGATGATTCATGGGTGTTAGATTTTGAGGCTTCATTTCATGCTACACCTCATAGAGGTTATTTCATTGATTATGTCCAAGGGGATTTTGGGCTTGTTTATTTGAGGGATAATGAACCCTGTTAGATTGTTGGAAAGGGTAAAATTAAGATTAACTTGCAGAATAGGAATCATTGGCTACTACATGAGGTAAGACATGTTCCAAGGTTGAGTAGGAATTTAATTGACTAGGGCAACTCAGTGATGAGGGTTGTGTAGTTATTTTTAATGATAAAAATTGGAAGGTTTCAAAAGGTTCGCTTGTAGTAGCAGAAGGTGTGAAAGTAGGAACCTTATATCTTTGTATAGGTCATATTGTTCCTTCTACTTTGATTGTTTCAGAGAAAAATGAATGTTTAGGAACAATTGTTGGAACAAATAGATGCTATAAATTCTGATATAGCGTTGTGGCACAACAAACTTGGGCACATGAGTGAGAAAGGTATGAAAATACTTAATTCAAAGAAAGTTTGTCAGGTCTGAAATGTGTTAATATGGATTTTTGTGAAAGTTGTGTATGGAAAACAAAAGAGAGTGAGTTTTGTAAAGACTAGGAAGGAAAACAAAAAGGAGAAATTAGAGCTTGTGCATACAGATGTATGGAAACCAGCTCAGGTATCTTCCCTTGGTGTCTTTCATTTTTATGTTACATTTATTGATGATGCAACTAGAAAAGTATGGTTTTATTTTCTTAGACAAAAATTTGATGTATTTCAAACTTTTTAAGAAATGAAAATGCTTGGTTGAAAATGAGACTGGTAAGAAATTAAAATGTCTTAGATCTGATAATGGTGGTGAGTATTGCAATTATGAAAATGAAGATTATTGCTCCACTAATGGTATTTGTAGATAGAAAATTTTTCCAAGGACTCCACAGGAAAATTGAGTGGCTAAATGCATGAACAAGACTATAATGGAGCATGCAAGGAGCATGAGGTTGTATTTTGGGTTGCCCTTACACATGTGGGTGGAGGCTATCAATAATGTTGTATATTTGATTAATAGAGGTCCCTCTACTCCTTTCGGTTGTGGTATTCTAGAGGAGACATGGAGTGGTAAGAAGGTGAGTTATTATTTTCTCAAGACCTTCGGTTGTTAAGCTTTTGCTCATATAGACTCTGAAAATAGAACCAAGCTAGAAGCTAAATCAAAGAAATGTGTCTTTGTTGGATATGGCATTAATGAATTTGGTTATAGGCTTTGGGATTTTGAAAATCATAAAATTGTAAGAAGTTGAGATGTCATATTCAATGAGAAAGTGTTGTACAAAGATCTGTTTCATCAACATGAGAAGAAAGAAGATGATTATGTAGTGTTGGATGATACTCCAAAAGCTGATGTTCCAGTCATTCCTCATGATGTGCAACAACCACAACAACAAATACCACACACACCAGTGAATGTTAGATGGTGAACGAGGAAAATTAGACCTTCACAAAGATTTTCTCCCTCTTTGTATTGTATTTTACTTACTAATGCTAGTGAACCTGAAAGTTATGATGAAGTTGTGTAGGTGATACTAAGATTTAGTGGGAGTGAGCAATGAAAAATGAAATGGACTCTTTGCTGAAGAATAAGACATGAGATTTGTGCAAGTTGCCTATAGGTAAAAAGGCTTTACAGAATAAGTGGATTCATAGGTTGAAAGAAGAGGAAGGAGGTAAGAAAATATTTAAGGCTAGGTTAGTTGTAAAAGGATTTTCACAGAAAAAGGAAATTGATTTTTGATGAGATATTTTCTCCTGTTGTTAAAATGACTTCTATATGTACTATTTTAAGTCTTTTGGCTACTGAAGATTTGCGCTTAGAGTAGCTGGATGTTAAAATAGCCTTTCTCCATGGTGATTTGGATGAAGAAATATATATGGCTTAACTATGGGGATTTGAGGTCAAAGTTAAGGAGAACTTAGTGTGCAAATTGAAGAAAAATTTATATGGCTTGAAGCAAGCACCTCGACAATGGTATCTGAAATTTGACAAGTTTATGCATGAGCATGGCTATAACAGATGTCATTCAAATTATTGTGTTTATTTTAAGAGGTTGAATGATGATAGCTACATTATTTTATGTTTATATGTTGATTATATGCTTGTAGCTAGGTCTAACATGGATCATATTAAGGTGCTAAATCCTCAGTTAGCACACGCATTTTCTATGAAGGATTTGGGGGCAGCAGAACAAATCCTTGGTATGAAGATTTGTAGAGATAGGAAGAACAAAATATTGATGCTATCTTAGGCCAATTATGTTGAGAAGGTGTTGCAACATTTTTCTATGGAGAATGCTAAAGCTATCAGCACACCTTTACCTAGTCATTTGAAGTTGACTAAGGACATGTGTCTCAAGACATAGGAAGAGGAGAATAAGATGTCCAAGGTACCCAATGCTTCAGTTATAGGAAGCTTGATGCATGCTATGGTATGCACTAGGCCAGATATTGCACATGTAGTAGGAGTCGTTAGCAAGTATATGAGTCATCTAGGATTTGAGCATTAGAATGTTATCAAGTGGATCCTCAGTTATTTGAGATGAACATCCAATAGGTGTTTACACTTTGGGTGCTCTACTACTAATTTATAGGGCTATGTTGACTCAAATTTGGCAAAGGATATTGATACTAGGTCGAGTACTCCAGGTTATGTCTTTACTGTTGGTGGCGTATCTGTGAGCTAGTTTTCTAGGTTACAAAAGGTTAATGCTCTATCCACTACAGTGGCATCCAAGGAGATGATATGGCTTCAATTCTTCTTGGAAGAATTGGGACATCCTCAAAAGGATAATTATTTGTTCACAGATAATCAGAGTGCCATTCATCTTGCAAAGAATTCAGTTCTACATTCTAAGACCAAACACATACAGTTGCAGTAGCATTTCATTCAATCAGTTTTGGAGGATGGCCAGTTAAAGCTAGAGAAGATACCTACCAATGAAAATTTAGTAGATATGTTGACAAAGGTTGTAACATGGAAGAAGATGAACTTCTCTTTAGCTTTAATTGGTCTTCGAGACTAAACATGAATAAAAGAACAACAAAGTCCAGGGTATTTTGATCTAGTGCAAGCCCCATGTGATAGTGGTATTGCTACAGGATCAGTCTCCAAGTAGGAGATTTTTGTTTAGTGTGGAGCCTAATTAGTCCCCAAGTGGGAGATTTTTAGATTGTGGTGATTGATTAGGAAAGTACTATACATACTCCATAATTTTCTGGGGTTTGAGGCATCACCCTGAAAAAATAAACTTGGGCCCTATTTTATCAAGATTTTGGGCCGACATGTACTTATTAATTATAACCCTAAAAAAACATAAAATACTTGTATAAAAGGGTTTAGGGTTAGGAATTTTTATTATTATGATGTGATGCAAAATTGGTTCTTGTGGTGGTATTGAGCTATAAGGGATTATAGATTGTAATCAGGTTGTAATCACTGGATTGTAGTAAGATCGGACTTGTAGTTTGGTGGATATGGCCTAGGTATTGGGTGAACCACCTTAAATCTTGGTGCCTTGTGTTCATTTCTATGTGATCTATTATTTTTCTATTATTGGTTATATTTGCATGTAGTTTTTATTTCTGTCCATGGTTTAATCCTAACATATCACCCCTAGTTTACCTCTTAGATACTCATGAGTGTCCTTAGATAATGATTTTGTGAAGATATCAGCAATTTTCTCCTTTGAGTTAACATATTCCATCTTCACCTCTTTTTCTTGAACTAATTCTCGTACATAATGATACTTGATTGAAATATTCTTTGTCTTCGTGTGCATCATTGGATTCTTTGATATATTGATAGCACTTGTATTATCACAATAAAGTATCATTGGTTCTATGATTTATTTCTTTATTCCTTTGAGTAGTTGTTTGATCCATACAATGTTTGTGTAATTGATAGTAGCAGCATCCTATTCTACTTCAGCAGTAGATTGTGAAGTACAACTCTATTTCTTGTCTATCCATGTAACTAATTTAGGTTGCCTAAGAAAAATGATCATCCACTGGTGCTCTTTGTGTCATCAATGTTTCTAGCCTAGTCAGCATTAGTCTTGTCTCTCAAGTCAAACGTTTCATTCTTCTTGTAGTATAAACCAAACTCTTCTATTCTTTTCAAGTATCTCATTATCCTCTTCACAACCATTAAGTGATTCTCCCTAAGATTAGCAGAGAATCTTGCAACTAACACTATAGATAATGCAATATTAGGTTTTCTATGTACTACATATTTCAATTTTCCAATCATAGACTTGTACAATGTTTGATTCACCTCAGTTGAATCATAATTCTTTGATAACTTGTGTCCTATCACCATAGGTGTACTTACTAGTTTGGAATCAGCTAATCTAAATGTCTTCAATATCTCTTTGACATACTTTGACTGAGTGATGTATATACCATACTTCATTTGATATACTTGCAAATGCACAAAAATTTTGATTTCTCCACATTTCAAATTCTTTCTTTATCTAATTTGCAAAGTCTTTACATAAAGCATCTTGATCTCCAAATATGATATCATCAACAAATTCAGATAGCAAAATACCTTTTCCTTTTTCTACCTTTATGTATAGATTTTTGTTATCATCAATCCTTTCAAATCCAATCTTCACAAGATAAGTATGAAGTCTCTCATACCATGTTCTTGGTACTTGCTTCAACCCATATAAGGCTTTATGTAGTCTACATACCATGTTCTTATTGTTATATTCAAAAAATCATTTTGGCTATTCTATGTCGACTTCCTCTTCTAGTATTCCATCGAGAAAAGAAAATTTAACATTCATTTGATAAACTTTTAAACCTTTGTATGTAGCATAAGAAAGTAGAGTTCTTACTCCTTCCATTCTTGCAACAAAAGCAAATGTCTTCCCATAGTCAATTCCTTCTTCTTATGCATATCCCTTCAAAACTAATCTTTCTTTATTTCTTGTGACTTCACCATTCTCATCTAACTTGTTTCTAAATACCCACTTGATGCCAATCACATTTTTGTCTTCTAGTCCAGGAACTAGACTCCATGTTTTGTTCTTCTCTATTTGTTGAATCTCTTCTTCCATGGCCTTATACCAGTCATCATCTTCTAATGCATCTTTTACTATTTTGGGCTCCTTCATGCTTAAGGAACATGATTCACTTCTCAATCTATTTCTTGTGATTGGCCTAGCATCTTTATTTCTAATGATTTGATTAGCAGGGTGATATCTTTTTACATACTTATACAATATTGGCTTAGCTCTTGTTTCAACACTTTGTCTTTTAGCTTCATATTCATTATGTATATCTCTATCAATTATCTTAGCATCTCTTTCATGTACACTAATCTCAAAATCAAAATGTGCATCTTCTTCATTTTGTAGCTTAGCATCTAAATGTAGCTTGGTTCCTGAATACAACTCAGCATTCACAAGATGTGACTTGGTAGTTACTAAAACTTGCTATTAATTTGCTACTTGATTTGCAGCATCTTCTTTAGTAAACATTCCTTCATAAAAGTATACAAATGATTTGTATTCTTCTAGTTCTTTCATAGGCTTAACCACATGTACTTCTATAAATTCATCAAAATTCACATTTGTAGTTTCCACACTTTTGTTAGTGTTAGTATTTAAACACTTGTAATCTTTGCTTCTTGTGCATTATCCATTGAATATACCTTCTTCACCTTTTGCATCAAACTTTCCATTCCTAACATCTTTAAGGATATAATACTTACTTCCAAATACCTTAAAGTATTCTACATTAGGTGGATATCCATACCATAATTCAAAAGGTGTTGAATGAATACCTTTCTTGGCTTGCACATGGTTCAAGGTATATACAACAATACTTACAACTTCTCTCTAATATTTTAGAGCAACATTCTTCTCCATCATAAGTATTATGTCATAGTCCATTATAGACCTGTTTCTTCTTTTAGCAATTCCATTTTGTGGAGGGGTTCTAGGGGTAGATGTCTTTCTTTTGATTCCTCTATCATTATAGAACATCTCAAACTCATTTGAAGTGAATTCTCCTCCTCTATCTGATCTCAAGCATTTTAGACTCTTACTTGTTTCTTTCTCAACTCTTGCCAAGCACCACTTAAACATTTAAAAAGCATCAAATTTCTATTTCAAAAGCATGACTATCATCATTCTAGAGTAATCATCAACAAATAGCATTATGTACTTATCTCCTCTATAGCTTTTCACTTCAATTGGTCCACATAAGTCAGTATGAACAATCACTAGTATTTTGTTAGAGGTATAAGCTTTACTCTTAAAGCTTGACTTTGACATCTTACCTAGTTGACATTGTTTCCACACAATATTATCAGGTTTCTTCAACTTAGGCAATCCTCTAATTCTCTTTATGTTATTGATACTAACCAAGATATCAAAATTAACATGACATAATCTCTTGTGCCAAAGCCATACATCATCAAATTTTGCAACAAAACGAGTAGCATGCTCTATATCTAGATAGAATTAATTACTTCTAATTTGATCACTTTTCCCAATTAGTTTCCTATTTGTGTCATATATCTTGGTAGTTTTGTTTCCAAATTCAACCTTGCATCCTAGATTATTCAATTGTGAGACACTTAACAAATTATAATTTAATCCTTCAAAAAAGTAAGTATTATCACATAAAATCTTGTCTGTGAATTTGATAGAGCCTTTTCCTTTTATCAAACATGGTACATTATTACCAAATCTTACACTATTTCCATTATAAAAATTTAAGGTAATGAACTTGCTTTTGTCTCCAATCATGTGATGTGAGAATCCACTATTAATGATCCATCTGTCATTCTTGTTCACACAAGTCATAAATGCAGTTGCCTCATCTTTGTCAGATTTGTCCTTCATTGCAACATATACCACTTCATCATCATGTTCATCAGCAATGTAGCATGACTTTTGGCCTTTGTCTTTGTAATCTCTATTGTCATCTTCTCTTCTATTTTTATACTTATTTCCTTCTCTGTAGTTCTTCTATGTACATCTTGCATCAATTTGACCAACTTCATTGCAAATGAAACAAATGATGGGTAACTTACCTTTGAACTTGCCTTCACCTCTATAAAAATCTTCTTGTGAGTAGTGCTTCTAATTGTTCAATACCTTCCTCATTTTTATCACTGTCATTGGATGAATACTTTATCATTCTTTTCTTCTTCTACTACTTCACCTCATTAGAATCTTTCAATAACAACTTAGCTTTGAAAGGAGATTCAAGACTCTCAGGTTTATAATTATCAAAGTTAGATAGCTCAAAAGTAGTGAGTCTACCTACCAGACCTTCAAGGCTTAGATCATTTCTTTGAATACATCTCAACTCTTGGATTACCAAAACCCTAATAGCATAGATAGGTAGTAATGTTCTCAAGACTTTACTTAACATAGTATCATCTATATGACTAGTAGTTCCTCTTATTGCACTAACAACTTCTTTTATCCTAGCAACATATTGAGCAATATTTTCACCTTCTTCCATTCTCATATCATCTAACTCACCTCTGAAGCTTTAAGATTTGGCTCTTTGAACATTTTTGTGTCCTCCATAGATGGTTTTCAGGGCATCCCACATTTTCTGTATAGCATCACAGTCTTTGATATCATCAAATTTGGCATAGCTTAGGGTAGAGGCATAGATTTTGATGAAGATGAGAAAGTATATTAATCTCATATATGAACAAAAGTGACAAATTGATGATTGATAGTGGATGCTCAAATCCTATGAATAGTGGTAGAAGTAAATTTGAAGATATTAGACTATACAAAGGTGGATTTGTTAAATTTGTTAATGATATTCCATGTATTGTAAAAGGTAAAGATATAATTCAATTGATTGTTAACATCAAATGTGACAATGCTTACTAGGTTGAAGGACTTAACAATAATCATTTGAGTGTTTGATAGCTAAAAAAATTAGGATACAACTTTGAATTCCATCAAAAGAAGGCCAATATTTTATGATTTTGATGGTAAGTTAATTGGAAGTCTTCATCAAACAAGAGGTTACTGGCACTATCTAGGTTGATCTAATGAGACCTATTTTTTTGTACATCATGAAGATGTTTTGTTATGGCACAAAAGGTTATGTTATGTAAATTTTTACAACTTGGTGAATATTAGTAAAATTAAGAAGGTAAGAGGGTTGCCAAAATTATAGAAGCTTTTCAATGATATGTGTAAACAATATCAATTGTGAAAAATGAGCAAGTCTAGTTTCAAGAGAAAAAAATGCACATTTTGTGATATTTTGGAATTGGTCCATACTAGTGACCTATGTGTCCCTATTGATGTTCAAAGCTATTGTGGAGATAAGTATTTCATTCTATTTGTTGATGACTACTCTAGGATGATGATTTTGATGTTTCTTAAAGCTAAATTTTATGTTTTTCAATTATTTAAATTGTATTTTGCAAGAGTTGAAAATGAAACATGGAAGAGTCTAAAGTGTTTGAGATATGACAGAGGTGGTGAATTTATTTCCAATGGGTTCAATACATTCTATAATGATTAAGAAATCAAAAGACACATGTTAGGACCAAGGACCCCTCCTCAAAATGTGATAGAAGAAAGAAGAAACATATCAATAATGGACAATGCAAGAATGTTAATGATGGAGAAGAATATCACACAAAAATTGGAGAATTTTTTAGTATTATTGTCTATACCCTGAATAGAGTAAAAGTCAAGAAAGGTACAAATGCTACACCTTTTGAACTATGGTATGGATATGCTCCTAATGTAAAATATCTCAAAGTGCTAGATATCTAAAGATAATAGGAATGTAAAACTTGATGCAAAGAGTGATAAACATATATTTCCAAGATATCCCACTAAGAGTAAAGCCTATAAGTGTTTCAATACTAACACTAAATTTTTTTTGGAAAGTGAAAACATGAAAGTTGATTAGTTTGTAGAAAGAAATGAGTTTACATGTAAGGAAGAACCTAAAGATTATAGTTCATTCATATATGTGGATGATGATGTTGCAAGCACTCCTACTAAATAAGAAAATAAAGTTGAAAATCTTGAGAAAATAGGGAATGCCAAGGTGCAATAGAAGGTAGTCGAGAAATAGATAGTGGGTGCCAAGAAATAGATAGAATATGTTGAGTCTCAAATAGGAAATGCCAACCATTAGATTGACAATGTTGAGCATGCAAAATCTAAACTAGAACTTTAACGAGAAAGATTAAATTGGCCTAAAATTATTTTTCAAGATGAACCTATTAAAGAATAAAGAAGGAGACCACCTATGCTAGCTATGTTTGTAAGAAGAAATCACAAACGTGGACAAATAATTAGTGATATTGAATCAAGTGTTATGACAAGAAAATGACTAAGAGATTGTACATGCTTACTTTCTGAGTTTCATCCCAAATTAGTAAAATATGCCCTTGTAAATGAAGATTGGATGTAGGAAATGAATAAATAAATTGAACATATTGAGAAGAACAATAATTGGACCCTAGAACCAAGACCAAAAGACAAAAATGTAATTGGAACAAAATGGATCTTTAGGAATAAGATGAATGAAAATGGTGAAGTAACAAGGAACAAGGAAAGCTTGGTATGTAATTAGGATATTCTCAAGAAGAAGAAGTTGACTATGGAAAAGAAAATTCTCTTGTTAATAGATTAGAAGGAATCATAACTCTACTCACATATTAAGCCTACAAGAATTTCAAGGTATATTATATCGATGTCAAATCTACATTTTTGAATGGTATACTTAAGGAAAAAGTGTGCATTGAACAACCTGAAAGACTTTTGAATCTAGACAAGAAGAATATGGTATGTAAACTACATAAATCTTTGTATGGATTGAAATAAGCTCCAAAATCTTGTTATTAAAGACTTCATAATTACTTAGTGAAGACTAGTTTTGAAAGGAAAAATACTAACTATAATCTATACTTTAAGACTAGTAAGAAAAATGAAGTACTCCTATCTAAAATCTTTGTTGATGATATTATATTTGTGGGAAGGAAGAATTATGCAAATCATTTTTTGATGAAATGAAGAATAAATTTGAGATGTTAATGTTTGGTAAAATCATATTATTTGTTGGTTTGCAAGTATATTCAATGAATTTTGGTATTTTCATTACCTAATCCAAATATATCAAGGAGATACTAAAAACTGTTGGAATCAAAGAGTCATGACCAGTGAACATACCTATGCCTATAGGACATAAGATATCTAAAAATGATGAAACTAATAATGTGAACTAAAAATTATATAGATCAATAATAGTGAAATTGCAATATGTTGTTCATAGTAGACTTGATATTACATTAGTTGTTTGAATAGTTGCTCAATTTTTAGAAAATCCTAAAGAGAATCACATGATGGAAGTAAAGATGATATTAATGTATTTGAAAGGTACATAAGGTTATGGACTATATTAAAAAATAAGTGATAGATTTGAATTGAAGGTATTCACTAACTCTAATTCACTAGGAAATATTGATGATAGGAAAATCACTATTGCAGATGCATTCTTTCTAGTAACTAGCGGTGTCATGGACAACAAAGAAATAGAGCTATATTTCCCAATCAACACTTGAAGTTGACCATGTGGCTACTGCAGTGAACTATTCAAATTTTATGTGGATCAATAATTATTGAAAGGCATAAAAGAAGAAAATGTAGATCTAGTGGTGGACTATTGTCTATCAACATATCAAAGAATCCAATGATGCACACTAAAAAAAAGAAAATTTATATCAAGAATCACTACTTGAGAGAACTAGTTCAAGAAAAAGAAGTGAAGTTAGAATATGTGCACACCAAAGAAAAAATTGTAGACATATTTACTAAAACCTTTCCCAAGGACTCTCATGAATATCTTAGAGGTAAATTGGGGGTGATTTCCCTAAACAAAGAAACCTAAGAAGATATGGTGCATTACATCATATGTGCTAATTAGAATATCATACACATTAATGTACTTAGTTATAATTTAGGAAATACCTAAGATAGTGAAGTTCAGTAAGAAGAAGACTGAAAAAATATATATTAGTCATGAACATATGATAGAAATTAGCTAGACATGCAAATATCTACATGATCAAGATGTATGAAGTATATGTTAGAAAGATAACTAGGAAACAAGATACTGAGAGGGGGGTGAATCATGATCTTAAAATTATTTCAATAAAACCAAATTACTAATTTAAGGCCTATAAAATATGATATATTTAACTTAAAGTCATAACATGAAAAAGGTAAAATATATTTATCCATGAAAACTTTAACTCATAACACACTAATTTGGTAACCCAAAAACACTTCAATGTGAAGATAAAATTGGGGTGGTGATGAAACCCACATATCTTCATTTTTGCAAAAATAGCATTAACCTATTAGGTTCATAATGTTTGATCATAAGATATGATATACCCTTTCGCAGGTCTTCCCTATTAAAAATATTTAGAGATTTTTAGGTCTCACCTTGTTAGAGGATTTTAGACTTATAGTGAAGTAGGTTTACATAGATCTATTAACTATTAAGAGATTTACCATGATTTAATTAACTATAACTAATTCAATACATGAACCTCAATTTTTTTTTGTAAGACAATATTTGGTCTCCTCGTTTCAATATCTTTGATCTAATATTCTAATCTAATATCTTTGTTTAGTTCTCATTTCTCTGATTGCTCTCTATCTAGTCTACTTCCAAACTTAGTCTTTCTCTTCACATGTCCATACTCATTCCTTCATTCATCCATTCATTTAACCATGATTCATACACATAAGTTATAGAGTTATAATCCTTCTAAAATATATTTCATGTGAAGGTTCTAGATCTTGATCAATGGTTTATAATCCATCATCTTTTTTCATTTCTATCTGATTTTTTGATTGGTTGAATTGCATTCCTCAAGATCACTATCTCCTATAGTGACATGTAATCATCTCCTTTTTTGGCTCTACCAATATTAAATTTCATATAAAAGTTGACCAAAATGGTTTACATATTTATTTGTGCCATTACAAACTCATATGACAAAACTAAACTACTCAACACGTGAATGTTCTGATTCTCGGTCATGTTGACTAATTGATACTATCACTCAGCTTCTATATACCTTATTTCTTAGAAATTGTTGAGTTGTCAATTTTCTTGGTTCCAACTATATTTCTTGGTGCATACATGTGCTCAGTCCTAACTAAATAATTGAAAATCACTACCCTTCTCAGTATGAGCTTTGAAACCTTAGCCTTTACTAGATGACTTGGTCACAGTGATGACCATGTAATCTTGTCTAATAAATGACTAAGTTTTTTAACACTAATAGAAAGCATAGCCTTAGAGATCAATAGAATGTGAAGCCAAGAAAGGTAGTTTCTTTTCCATTTGTGTCAAAGAGGGAGAGAATTACCGAAGAATGTGAGATAAACATCAAAGGTAGAGAATAATGAAATAGGAAGATATTTCTAAAATATTTATAACTGATTCAGTACCTGACCCTTGGTTTTCTCTATAAATTTATATTGTGTCTCAAACTTTCAATGTCTTTGATCTAATCTCCTAATCTGATATCTTTGTTCATTCCTTCACTACTCTAATTTATATCTGTCTAATCTTTTTTTAGACTTAGTTTTTCTCTTCACATATGCATACTCACTCCTTCATTCATTCATTCCTTCAACCATGATTCATGCACATTTCTTGTAGGGATAGAATCCCTCTTAAATATATTTCATGTCAAAGTTCTAGATCTTGATCGATGGTTTACAATCCACTCTCTTTACCATTTCTATAATGATTTTATGATTGGTTGAATTGCATACCTTGGGATCACTGTCTCCTATAATGATGCATAATTATATCCTTATCTAGATATACAAATATTAAATTTCATATTAAATTTGGCGAAAAGGGTTCACATATGTATTTGTGCCATTATAGGCTAATATGGAAAAAGGGAACAACTCGACAATTGAATTTTCTAATGCCTGGTCATGTTGACTCATTGATACTATAACTTGATTTTTATATACTTTCTTGTTAAGAAATTGTTAACTTGTAAATGTTCTTGGTTCTAACTATATTTCTCAGTGCATACATGTGCTAGGTCTCAAATGAATACTCAAAAATAACTATCCTACTCTATATGTGCTTTGAATATTTGACCTTTACTAGATGACTCAGTCATAGTGATGATTTAATTTTTCCTAGTAAATGATTAATTTTTTGGACACTAAGGGCATGGTCCCATGAAGGGGGTTGCAAGATCTATTTTTTTGGAGTGGATGGTCCTATGAAACTAAAAACAAGTTTTCTATGGGATTAATTGGAATCTTCTCCTTAAATTTAGTAAGCCCTAATTTTTAGGTTGCAAATTTAAGAAAGTGGAAAAGATGGGGGGCTAGAAATTGCCCCACTAGCTTTGACTTTTCTTGTGCCACTTGTCAATCATATATGAATTTTCAATTTTTATCAATAAAACATTTGAACATATTTTTTATTAAGTAAATTGAATATGTTCAAGTAAAAAGAAATCATGAGAACACCCACTTCCCTAAATTATGGGGCTTAAACATTTTAAGAATAATTCCAATACAAAATTTGTGGGACCTTCCACTTTAGATTAATCCTGAAAAATCTCTACAATACCTACTAAATTTTTTGAGAAAGCTCCTCTCCATGAGACCACACCCTAATAGACAACATAGGCTAAGAGATAAAAAATCTTTCACTTTGACATTAGTGGAAAAAAACTTTTTCATGAATAATCATTTCTTTCAAATGAATAATACTTCCCCTGAGACCATAACTTAGATGCTCATCTAATCATCTGATGTTTTCTAATGTTGCTTTATTCTGGTACCTTTCTATTATGTTCACTTCCCCTTTTGATTATTTATTACAGAGTATATTTCCCCCTTGTTTTTGTTACAAATGGCCTGGGGTCACTAAGGCTAATTTAATCTTACCAAAGAATTTTTAAGGACTTGCCACAATATAGGCATAGCCTTTAATCCAAATCTACTTAACTTGTTCAAAATTTGAAACTAGATTTCTAGCTCAATAGCTAGACCAATAAAATCTACAATATGTAAAAAATGTGTATCTTTCATCACAATTTTCATGGCAATAGATATCTCCTTCTGAACAATCTCTATATATGTGGTATTAATTGAAGTTGAATTAGTGTCAACTTATTCCTAGTTTCTATGTCTTTAGCCATGAGCTCAGCTAACTATTTGTGACAAAATGTCGGCTCATTATATGAGGATGAGCTTAAACTTTTTTTCTTTCCCAAAGGAATTACACTTTCTCTCATGTTTGCATGTCACATTTCTAATCAGTTTTTAGTATCAAGTGTATTAGAATTTGTAACACATTATTTTATATACAATGAAAGAATAGTTTGCAAAATTGTTTCTAGCTATGTGTCCAATGTAGAAAGCTTAGCTTCTTTGTATACAAGTTCCTATTAGACTTTCTCTAACAATTTATACTCAAATCTTCATTTACACCATTGTAACAATTTATTAGTGGTCTCTATATCTTTCATCCAAATATTATCAACTAAATATACTAACTAATCCAAAATTGGATTTTGATTATTCAAATCTTTAATTTCAAATACATTTACAAAATTTCTTTGACATTATGTAATACCTACTTCCTAAGCTGCTCTCTCCTCATTTGTTCTTTCTTTTCCTTGCAACTCAACAAGGTTTGTAGCACTTACATTTTTTCAAGTCTCAAGTTATTCAAATCATACATACATAATGTTTTTACCTCATCAAGACTCACTAACTCATCTTCCTTGCTCGGTTGATTCACATCTTGAGATCATGGATGTATCACTAGGTATTGATAATTATAGTTGTTTTCCCTTGTTAGTTGATCTCAATCTCAGATGTTGCATTTGTGTAGGAATCATCTTTTGAATAGGTGTGTCAATTGTAGGTTCTTTAGCCTTGGCACTAAAAAATTGAATAAGAGGTTGATTGGCCTCTTTCTCTTTTAGTGTTACATCTTGTACTGACTCTTTGCATGTATCCTTTACAACATTTTCCTTAGTTTTTGAAATAGGCATTTAATTAAATGGTATAAATATAATTAAAGCTTTACCAAGTTTCTCAAAACTTTTATCATCTATAACTGATGTCACATCAAAATCATCATTCTTCTTATTATCAAGATTTGAACAATGTACAATTTGTAACAAAATTGGGTTAGTGTACAGCTCTATTGGATCTAACATTAAATTTTGAATGTTCTCTTGTATTAGTATATTCAAATTTAGTGGAGGGTTATGTTGGTTCCAAAAACTATAGATTAGAAATCCAAGAGCTTGCCACTTCTCTGATAGGACTTCTCAATCAGTTCTAGGCAAGAAATAGGAATACTTCTTGATTCCCCTACACTTTAGGCTTTGCTACACCTAAGGGGTAAACCTTCACCTCAAATATTGACTAGCTGGTTCACAGATTTTCTATGGAGAATTAATGCTTAGGAGTTCTTTGGCTAGCAAAGTCCTTGAGCTCAATCAAAATAGGATTGAATGTTGAATGTTTGAATTGTATAATATTGGTAAATAATGGATTTGATTATTGTAGGAAGGAATATGTAGATTTTTTGACTTCAATAATAGAAAGACCAGTGTCTCTACTCATTTGGGCAATAGAGTCTATTTTAGTGAATTTTCACATACAACTCTATAAAGTTCTTATGCACTTGAACTACCAACAATTTAATAATCAAGATGCGATAGACCAAACATTATGAAATCTTAAATTAGTCAAGATTGAGCTTTAACTCCTTTGGTAGGGAGACAAATTAGACGTAGATATGGAAATAAATTAATATTTCACAATATCTATGATGATCGAATTTAAAATGATAAATGACCATGTCCACTTATCTAACATTTAAATTTTATACAAAATTCCAAAAAATAATTACAAAGGATTATTCATTTGCAATTTAAATCTCCATGCCATTTGAAAATAAACAAAAGACTTTATTTTATCATTAAAAATAAAATATTTGAAATTATATTACAAGTCATATTTAAGCCCTTATTCCTCCATATAAGTAGATATAAAATACTCTTTGTTGAGAATATGTGAATGTCAAATATCAAATTTTTCTTGTTCTATTTTGAAAGTAAATATGCCATCCTTATTTATACCTTGATGTAAAGGGACATAACTTTTAAGTTCAAAACTTCACATCTTTTCAAAAATAAATTGCATTGTTTTATACTTGATAATAACACCTTTTCACTTTCTTTGTTTATTGTTTAACTTTATTAAGTTTTTTTTATCATTCTTCATGAGTACTCCTAGAGGTAATATATCTTTTAACCACATCAGCACAATCCTTATTGACTATGATTTATTATTGCATTTATCATGGGCACACACTTAGAAGACAAACTGGATTTCTTCGGTCACCCTCCAATTATTATAATATTTCTTATTATTAGTTATATGTGGTAGATAAGACGAGAAATATATGTTTCATATCCTTCCAAAGTTTCTTCCATCAATGATATTGATGCATTTATTTTGTTTAATACATCCCTATGAAATAATATTGTTATTTCTTGTGATGCAAAAGTCCTTTGTATGATCTAATTTTCCTTTTTAATGTGTCATGATTTGGTCTATATAAGACATCCTTTTCTTACATTTTCATCCTCATCATCATGTTATTTGATATTAAATGGGCTCTTATAGATCATATTTTAAGTGGTGCACCATATCTGACTTCATACATGTCACTATAGAGATCATTTTTAGTTCCCTGCACCTATGGTTTCAAATTATAATTGATAAGGTGTGAAGGCATCATCATCATGCACTCCATACCTACACAAGCTCATTTTATGTAGAGTATTTGATACTTGAATTCAAACCTTTACATCATTCTTCATATGTATTTATGAACTCTATTAGGTATGGGCATTAGATGTGAGTTAAATGAATATTTGATTGATCTTTCGATGACAATATCACATCAACACATGTAAATAGTCAAGCCTTGATAAAGAATGACTTCAATATCTTCTCATAAATGTTAGACTATTTTTATTGTTGTAATAACCAGATTTTAATTTATGGATTATAAATCTCCAATGTTGCATATATTAATCACTTTTTTCTGTGCCTTTTGGATGCTCATGGCTATATTACTTGTGATATTAATAAAACTTAGGAAATCGTAGAATGTGGTCCTGTAGTCAACTCCAAAATATTTTTGTTACTACTCTCAAAATAGTCCATGTACATAGTTAATAACACTCAAGGTATTCACTAACTTGTTATGGCACTCATCGATACCCAATAATAAACTATTCATTGAAGCTTCTATGGATTATTTGTTATATCTCTAATTGTATTTTTTAGAAATTTAGTTGGGAGTGAAATGCTATAGGTGAGACTTTTTTTAAAAATTAAATGGCATAATGAATAGTTTGATGTTAAGTATATATGTTCGTAGCAAGTTTCTTATTATTGAATGTGTAGGCTTGAGCTTGAAAAACTTATAAATTTGAATATTGTCCCTGCTAATATATTTATTCTACAAACCTACACATACATACATATACATATATTATATTTACAAGGATATTTATTCTATGTACTTCTTCTATAACCACCCAAGGCCTTTTACTTCGCAAAGGGTCCGCCAAATGATCGAATGAGTCCCATAGGTTTTGTTTATAGTCTACCTCTAAAAGATCACCATGTAAAAGAAACACATTATGCTTGAAATTCTATGCATTGAACTTATCCACTCTCTCAAGGCATCAAAAGCACCAACCTGTTATATTCATTCACTTTCCAAATATGGAAACTAGAATTTAGGCCCCATCTGGTTGCTAGTGTCTTCTTCAATTATGAAAATATCTCTCTATTCACACTAACTAACTAGTTTCTTAATTTCATCAATCAACTTGGCAACTTATTCCTTGTAGACATCTTCAAATGCTACTACATCTTTTCCTTCCCTCACTTCCATTGATGGAGTAAGTAATCCAAATTCTTCTTTCCATATTTGAATGCTATCTCGCTCAACTTCATGATCTTTATTATTCAAAATCTTATATGTACTATATGTAAGCATAAACTTCTTTACAAAATCCTTATGGGATATAGACATATAAGTCTTCCCTAAATAGAGCATAGTTTTTTCCAATGTTGTCTCTCTTATTTGTTTCTCGATCGCTAGTACCCATTTCCACTTTGCATCAAATCTATGATATAAATATATTTGGAAACCATATCCTAATTCCAAATGTGTATTAATAAACTTGATCATCATGTCAATCATATCTTCTTCAAGCTTAAATTGATCATCTTTATTCAAAGAATCATAATTAATATCTTTGAATCCTATAAAAAAATTGATTGTCTTAACTTGTCACATACTTGATCTACAGTCATTGGAAGGATTCTCTTCACTATTTGAAGTTTTTTGGGTTCATCAAAATTGTTCTTTTCATCATATTCCTCTTGTACTTGTGCTACAATTAGTTTTCTTCTCAACTTCTTTTGTGTTACTTTCTAAGGTATTCCAACTAGTTTCCTCTTCTTCAATCAACTTCCTTTTGCCTACTCAGCACAAGGTTGAGATGTCTTTGACCTAGTGATAATCACCTTTCCTTTTCACTTCTGAGCTATCACCATCACTTGAACATCCTTCTATAGGTTGACCTTTACCTTAGGCTCAATAATAATAACCTTTTTCTGTTGAATTTCGTTAGACTTCACAACAAAAATTTATTTTCCTTTGCCTCCCTCAGCCTCTATAGGTTTTCCAGAACCTTCTTCTTCATCTTTATGGTCACTCTTGGTACTCTTCCTTTTTCTTTTCTTTACTACTTTGGGTGTGCTAGATTGAGTAGATAGAGGCTATTATTGTTTCATACCTGCCAAATTATTTGGCATTTGTGTCAATCTCTTTAGCCAAAAGTTCAGTCACTACTATAATAATGGGTAAAATCATAAAGCTATGTCACCTTTTATAAAGAAATGTGATATCAGAATGTGACAGTTCAACATTAATGACAAAAAAAATGGTATTTGTGTTTAAAATATGAAGATGATGTAAACTGATGAAATGTGTAGAATTGTATAAATTTTATGCCTATAATTTTTATAATTTTTTTGACTAAGAATTTATTCATTTTATTTTATTTTGAAGTCCCCTTTTTAACTATAAAAAATATTGGATGTAGTTCCCGTCAAACAATTATGTGAAAAACATCTTTTTTTGTTCTGATTTGAAAATATTTTATATATGACATGTATAGCTAGTGAGAAAAAAAAGAAATAATTATTTTTTATGTATATTTTCTTTTTTATAAGTACTCAAGTTCGACCTTGTCAGAATCCAACAATTTTTTCCTCCCATCAAAACTTCCCTATCAAATCTATACCTTCTTCAAAAAAAATTACATATTCGTGAAAAGGATTCTCTCCTCTAGTGATAAATATATTTTTTTTATTTTTTTGATATGATTTACTTTTTTTTTTTCCTTTTTTGAGGGAGCATCTTCTAAAATGTTGAAATATCAACTTATAATATTGTGATATTATAAAATATTATAACTAATCAAAACACTCAAAAATTTAGATAATGATGATATTGAATCTAAGATCTATAAAAGGGTATTTTTAGTTTTTGAAAAAAATAGAGTTTTGATAGAGAAATGAGATTTGACCAAAATAGGTTTTTGTATCACAAATGGTGACACAGATCTATGCTTTTACTCTAATCTCATCTACATTTTCTTCATAAGACATTAGCCTTAGCATTTCTATCCTCAAAAAAACTACTTGTGCATGAACAAAATCTATATCTATAATAAAATATACTTCATCATAGTATTTATTTACTAAAAAATTGGGTATCCTCATGGATCCCTCGTCTTCATTTTCAAGTCTTCAAAATAATTATTAATTATCATTTCATCAAATTTTGCTAATTTTCTAATTACATCACTTATCTTCTCCATGGTAGGTTGCCTTCTATCCCATACAATTGTTCCAATAGTAGGGAAAGTTTTTAATACATAGCAAAATATACAAATTAATAAGGATCCAAACTTATAAGAGGTGTTCTTTTCTTTCTTTATTTCCTCTAAGCTCTCTATAAGTTGGCTAAGTTGTAGCTCACCAAGATCACAAATATGATATTTCTTCACAATCTTTTACCTCAAATCCACTGCTATACATGGTACACTATTTAGCCTACTAGATTGATAGAACTTGTGTGTAATTACATTAATAGAAAATTCAACTAATGTGTCCACAATTTCATCAATTGACATTCCTTGATAGTTCCATTTCTCTTTGGTTGTATTTTCAATTTCATTCTTTGATGCATGTCATATAGTTTTCAGTCGATCTAAGGTAGGGTACCTAGTTACCCTATGAATGATGGCCTTGTTTATCTTGATTGGCCCACCTTATAACTATATTTTCATATCATGAAAATAGCTAAGCACAATCTTTATGCATTCAAACTTAAAAACCTTTGAAAAACCTAGGGCACAAGTAAGCCATTTTTCAACAAGGATCTTGTGTTCATCCTTCAAAAATCCATCAACACATAGCTTCTTAGATGCTTCTCTTATCTCAAAATCTCTAATTTCTTCAACTTTTCAAATATAATATAATCTCACATCATAAAAAATCGATACTTTTGGTAGAATTAATGATAAAGCTCCAATATTATCAATTAAGTTTTCAAGGTTTACAAAATTTCTCAAATTAGGTGGAGGACTTTGATCATTCCTTACACTTCATGCACTATTGTCCTTCAACATTTTACTTCTATATGTCATTATGAACTATCATCTTTGTCATAAAAACTCCTTCTTACAATATCTCCACTGATTAAACAAGTCAGCATTGAGAGTAATGCTTACTTTATAAATTTGTTGGTACACTATTATGATTCTCTTGCATTGGTCCCTAAAATCTCTTTGATTTCCTTAAACTCTCTCATGAGCTCTTTAATTTCCTTGTAAATGAAACTAAATACCTAAATTTGATATATATCTATAATTTTTTGCTTCAAGTCTACAATAAATACCTCCACACACGGTTGGTGTATGATAGAACAAGCTTTTTCTCCATACTTACTAGGCCAGGGCTACCTTATTTGGCCAACACTAATTTATTTGGTCCATACATCAATCTTCCATGATCACCTAGTCTATAATGAAAGGCTCGGTCAATATAGATTGTATCACTAATGCTTAGTACTCTAATATTTTATTTTTCTTCCCCTTCTATGAATTTGTTCTTAATGCATCTTTACTTGTAAAGATATGAAACTTTCGTTCATCTATGTTAGGAACTAATGAAAAACATGTTATCGAATATACAGTTCCTACATACCTTCTTTATTTAGTAAGATGTGGTGTGATCACCTGATCCATTAGATTAAATAATATCATCTTTTCCTTCTCCACTCCTTCTAGCTCTCACTATCTCTATTCATGTCTTCTTTCTCTCAACATTGTTATTTCTTTTACTTGGTGCTAGTGCTCTAGTTTTGTAGTTTCTACTGATATGTCTAACTTTGAGAAAACTGAAACATATTATTTATCCATTTAGCCACTTAATGTAATTTCCTTTGAAAAGTATTTTGATGCAATTCTATAGAATATGTCCATATTCTCCATAATAGTGGCAATTGTGCCATGTATTGTAATCCCAATTGTAGGAAACTCCCTTCCTTGATGCATGAACCTAATTCTCAAATGTCTAGTTAGGTTTTGTCTTGAAATTTCACGCATAAGATCTATGTCCATATTTATGACATTTATAGAAGTGTTCTTAAAATCTGTTAAATGAATCATTTTTCTTTGATCTAAATTCATGTGCTTGATGTCCTACCTTCTTGCACTTAGAACCATTACTAATAGAATTAGGTTTAGAAGTTTTCATATCATTCTTCTAAAAAATTTTGTTGTGTTTCCAAGTTTACCACACTGATGATATGTAAGTTTTTCTTTGGATTTAGCATTCCTTTGTTCTCCACTCTTTGATGATTCTCCTACTTTGGTAGATGAAAAATACTTGTTGTATCCAAGTCCAAAAGTGTCATTTATTCTAGGTGACCTCAATAGTTATTCAAAGTATTTGACAGCTTCACTTGGTTTGTTCATTCTTTCTATTAGTTCATTTGCATGCCTCAACTCACTTCTCAATTACTCATTTTATGAACTTAGGTTTATGATCTCCAAGTCCTATCTGTTTCCTTCCTAATTGGCTACTATCAATTGATTTATCATGTCCAAGTGATTATTTGTGAGCTCCTATACTTCAAATGATCTCTCTTCAAGCTTGACAGCCATCTCTCTTTTGTCTTCTTTAGCCATGAACTTATCTTCCATTTCTCTTTTATTTTTCTCCATTCCTTCAAATAGTGTGACTGATTGGATTTCATGTTATCTCTTTAGATATTTTCCTTCTTTGATTAGGGCATTGTTCTTCTCTAGTAGTTCTATCAGTGCTTCATTGTCATTACTAGTCTTTCCATTGTTAAGCAATCCTTCTATCTCAACTTCTTTGTATTGTGTATCATTTTTCTGAATAGTTATTTCTTCCCTCCTTTTTAGTGATTGTTTAATCCTTCTCTTCCTACTTCCATTTATTAATATATGATCTAGATTTTAATCATTTGTTTCTCAATGATTTTTCCCATCTTATACATTTCCATCTCCATGATCTAATCCTCTCAAT
This sequence comes from Cupressus sempervirens, assembly GCA_028749045.1. Taxonomy (NCBI): domain Eukaryota; kingdom Viridiplantae; phylum Streptophyta; class Pinopsida; order Cupressales; family Cupressaceae; genus Cupressus; species Cupressus sempervirens. The sequence goes on along the minus strand of CM053789.1, from coordinate 276,840,481 downwards.
CTATTATGTCTACTGACAAGATAATTAAGCTATGATACCAACTATTTGAAAGATAAAATGGGAAATAAGAAACTAAAAGTGGGGGTGAAACAAGATCTTAAAATTATTTCTATAAACCCAAATTATTGATTTCATAACATCTCATATCTTTAACTAAAATACATAACATAGTAAATTTTAAACATATTCATCCATGAAAATTTCAACTCATAATACAATGATTTGGTAACCCATAAATACTTCAATGTGAAGGTAAAATGGGAATGGAGATGAAACCCACAAATCTTCACTATTGCAACAATAAAGTTAACATGTTAGGGTTACAATGTTTGATCATAAGATATGATCAACCCTGTAAGGGGTATTCCCTATTAAAAAATTTAGACACTATTAGGTCTCACCTTGTTAAAGGATTTCCAACTTACAAAGAAATAAGGACTTTGTTAGGAGGTTTACATAGATCTATTAAGACCACTATATTAAGATATTTATCTTGATTCAATTAACTATAACTGATTCAGTACTTGACCCTTAGTTTTCTCTATAAGCTAATCTTGGGTCTCCTCATTTGAATTTCTCTTATTTGATCTCCTAATCTAATATCTTTGTTTAGTTCTTCACTCCTCTAATTTCTCTCTATCTGGTCTTTTCTTAGACTTAGTATTTCTCTTCACATGTGTGTATTCGTTCCTTCATTAATTTGTTCCTTCAACCATGATTCATATACACTAATTCTAGAGTTATAATCCTTCTTAAATATATGTCTTGTGAAGGTTGTAGATCTTGATCAATGATTTACAATCCATCATCTTTTGTTGTTTCTATCTGATTTTTTTATTGGTTGAATTACATACCTTGAGATCACTATCTCCTACAATTACATGTAATTGTACTCTTAGATTTATCTCTATAAATATTATATGTCATATAAATATTGTCCAAAATAGTTAACATATATGTTTGTGCCATTACAAACTCATATGACAAAACTAAACTGCGTGGCACTTGAATGTTTTGATGCTTGGTCATGTCAACTCATTGATATTGTCACTCAAATTATATATACCTAATTACTCAACAACTTTTAATCTTTTAATGTGCTCAATTCAAATTATATTTCTTGGTACATACATGTGCTCAGTCCCAACTAAATACTCAAAAATTACTACCCTTCCTAGTATGAGCTTTGAATACTCAACCTTTACTATACAACTTAGTTGTAGTGATGACCATGTAATCTTTACTAGTAAATGACTAAGTGTTTGGGCACTAACAGACAACATAGGCTTAGAGATCAACAATGTATGAAGCAAATAAAGCTAGTATCTTTAGCATTAGTGTCAAAGAGGGAGATAATTACCAAAAAAGGAGAGATAAACCTCAGAGGGAGAGAATAATGAAAGAGGAAGAGATTTCTAAAATTGTAGAGATGAGAATAAAACTAAAACTAAAGATATTGTTCACTTGTCATAGTGAAGTCTTTTGGGTTGTATAGTAATAGCAAGGGAGATTGCATACATATATTTTTGAATGAGATATTGCATTTGATTAGTTAGACGTTGATAAGATAAAGTGATTTTTATTATCATGTTGATGTTCAAGTCTTTATAGTCAAGAAAGGATATATCATTTATGTAAAGCCTAGCCAAAGCAATAGAAGTGAAAGAGTAGGGAGTGTCAAGTGATGTTAGTGTTAATCGAGCCATAGTAAGTGCCAAGAACTTTAAGTGTTGACCAAGCATCAGTATCAACTAAGTAAGAATATTGATGTTGAGCTAGAAGATCTATAGTGATCGAGTAAATTTAGTGAGTACCAAGTGCCAAAAATTAGTTATGGCCGAGTTACAGTATTTTTAATGCATTTTAGGAATCGTGATTTCCAGCTAACTCAGTTGAATTTTTGGGATATGAAAATGGTGTTGAAGATAAGATTGATGAGTTAGATCATTTAATTTAAGGGAAGGATTAGGTATAATATGTAAGATCAATTTTTATGGAAGAGAAGTTTCTAAAAAATAAGAAGATGGGCAGATATAATGAACATGATGAATCATATTGTAAACCCCATGATCTAAAGTGATCATAAAAATTGGAAAAGAAAGAAGGCTTAAATATATTGGAAGGAGAAGGTTGATTTTTTGAAGGCTTTCCAAGTGAATTAGAGATAGAGTGGACAAGGGAGGCTTATGAAAGAATCAACAAATGAACCAAATAGAGATCTAAAACTACAAAGTGAGTTGTAATAATACATAACAAAACCCTATTGCTTTCTTTCTAATCATTGTAAACAACTTGTACTAAAATATTTCTAATCAAATGTTGATTTAACAGTCATTTAGGACTCAATAGTTTCTATAAATACTTTCTAGCAAGGTGACATTTTGAATGGAATGATCAAATTCTTCTGACAAGGCCATTCTTGACATAGTGATTAAATCCTCTAACCAGATCAAATTTAATAGTGTGCATTCTAACCTTTAATAGGGTTGGGTCTTAATAGAGCTCACTTCAAAAGAATGAAAAAGTGCTAACATGTTGCTAGTGGTTTTTCCCCAATTGAGTTTCCACATTAAATCTTACTGTCAAAATTGTGTTGAATGTTTTATGGTGTTTTGTGTGTTCACATTAAGAAAAATATGTTATAATATGATAGTGACCTACTAGCATTTTTTTTTTATCAGTATACAATAGAGATCAAGCTACAACATGATAAGAACATTGAATATTTAATTTTTTTATTGTTTAAATGGTACTTATGGACCTTGAGTAAATGATTTAGCCCCCTCTCTTAGTTATTCTATAAATTCTAACACCCATAAGGGTTATCATCCCAATAAAATAATCATTTAATAAAGTACCTCACAACTAGAGTGTTAAAGGTTTACCATAAAAAAGATAAAGAAGGAATGAAAGAAATGATATTGATCGATACTCTATTATTTGAGTAGTCCTAGATTATCAAACCTGTGTGTGTGTGTTCGTGCGTGTGTGTACATGTGTGCATGTGCATGTGTGAATAAATCAATCTTTAAAGGGGGCATAGGTACCAATAGAGGAGACATGATTAATAGAGATCCATCTATCATGTCAAAAGTTAATTCTAATGTAATTCCTAAAATTACATCTATCTTAGAGAAGACATGTGTTATCTTCCTAGTGTAATTCATTCCAAAAAAATGTACAAGACATTTTGATATCATAATCAAGAAATTAATTCAATATAAAATAAGATAAGAGGTGCCTACTTTTGATAATAAAATTTCAATCTTTTTTTCCTTTTTAACCTCTCAAAATATACTTAGCAAGGAGGGGGGAGTTCATGTAAGAATTTGGTATAGCTCTAATACCATGTATGAATTTTCCTAAAGAAAGAATGAAATGCCAAGATCTAGATGCTTAAGAGATAATACAAGAGATACAAGATATGATCAAATGAGAATGGATTAGTTAGATAATTGGATGAATACATTATAGAAGAGCCTTGTATATAAATACAATCAAGATGACTAGGAGTCATGCAAAGGGATAAGCATACCAACTAATCACATGTGCACCAAGAGTGGATTATCCTTGATTGTGCATGAATACATGTAAAATGATGAGAGGATAAGAATAAAAAGGTGTATACCATAAAGAGATGTAGTAGACAACATGTGCTCAATTGGAGTGCAAACTATTGTATTGTCTATATGACAACTCATATGAATATGAAAACTCCTAGGTGTCTAGACAACAACTAATATAAATATGCATTAATCTAAGTAAACTTAAGTAAAGTGCAAATAGTAAATACTTATTTACACCAACATGCCCCATTAAGTGCAACTTAGGGAAATTTACTTAATCTCACAAAAGCTAGATAATAATACAAGATGGGTCCTAGCTACAAGATGGGATGAAGAAGATATGGAAGTGTTTTCATAATTTTTTTTATCATGGAATGTGCAAAGTCGTATAGACATCTCCAGAAAGAACTATGTCAAGGACACCCATAATAGACTTGGTAATTTAGATTTACTTTACATGTAGGAGGTTAAAATTTCTAGTTTCATGCTTTCTTTTGCATGTCATGTCATTTGGTTGGATGGCATTATGTTTTCCTCTCAGCATGAAATTGGTAAAGGTGGTGCAATTACTCTTTTGTCACCTCATCTTCATTCTACTATTATTCTACATTATTCTGACCCCATGCACAAAATAATTTGGATTTTTCTTTCTATCAACAATCACCCCTTTGGAGTAGTTAATGTTTATTCTTCTAATGATGATGTAGAAAGATCTCAGTTGTGGAGTTGGATGGCTAACAACTTGCCTCCAGCTACATGGGTTATGTGTGGTGATTTTAATATGGTCAAGCTAGCCTCAAAAAAAGATGACATTTTGCCTTTTTTTGGATAGCTGGGAAAAGGGAAGCCTGCTACTACATGTGTAATAAATTGGGCCTTTATGATCCCAATACTAACTATCACAAACATAGTGGGGTCTGGCACACTTAATCTAACTTTTGAGTTGGCTCTGACCATATTTGAAAATGTCTCGATCATGCAATGATTACTACACAATCTTTTTTCTCCTTTTCTAAGGATCAAGATCTACCTATCATTCCACTACCATATGTGACATTATCAAACAACTATCCCATTTATTTTACCATCTCTTTGCATACAACTATCTAGCATGTTATTAGAATGCAATTTTTCCTCAATACATTGGTGTTGACACATGCTTTTATTATTGCTCATATCCTATGTGTCTAGAATTTGGAGCCACGTCCTCATTCTCTGACTAGTTGGATTCAACAGTGAAATGATGATGATACCCTACTAGATTTTTGCACATCTATGGGTGGCAGTTGATGGCTTTTAGACAACAACCTTATGAATCCACTACCAAGGGCCTCAAGAAGGCTTTTGAAGCTCTCATCCTTAACCCTTTTGATGTTGATTTACAAATCTAGCTTGCCAAGCTTCGTCATGAGAAGAAGATTGAGGATAATTATACTACATGAGGGGACCAAATCAAGCTCTTCTCCATTGGTTGGAGGTTGGAAATAAGGCTTCTAAAGAGTTCTTTGAGGCTCTTAGAGCCCATCATACCAATTTTGGGATTAAAAAGATTGAACAAGGTAATTCTATTCTCTCCAATCTCCCTGACATCCTGCAAGGTTTTTTTCTCCACTATGAAAATTTTTTTGCTTCACATGGAAATTCATTTTCTTGAGAGGAAGCCCTTAGAAAGTGTATTTTTGTTACTCTAAAATACCTAGTGGTCAAGCAACATGCTTTCTGTGAGAAGCTTCTCACCATATTAGACCTTAAGGAGGCTATCTTCTCCATGGATGATGACAAATCTTGTAGGGGTGATGGGTTTTCCTATGAATTTTACAAGCACCTATGGGAGTCCATTGGTTCTAACTTGCAAAAAACTTTTCTTGAAGCCTATTATTCTAAGAGTTTAGGAGACATTATTAACAAAGGAAACATCAAATTCATAACTAAAGCTAGTGATTCTAAGGATATCAGTAACTGGCTGCCCATCACTTTGCTTAATGTGTCATATAAGGTTATTGCAAAGGCAATATCTCTTAAAATTTGCAATATCTCGAGGTATACAACATTATTGTTATCTGTGAAGGAATGGAATGGGCTTGCAAATCCAATGAATAGGTTGTGTTTCTATAAATTGATTTTGCTAAAGCTTATGATTAGATTGAATGGCCCTTCATTTTACCTATCCTTCAAGCTTTACGTTTCAATCCCAATTTTCTTGAATATGTGGAGATGCTTTTTGGAGACGCTAATGCTTGTATTACTATCAATAGCTCTCAATCTAAATCCTTTGGGCTCTTTCGATCTATCTGGTAGGGTTACCCTCTAGCAATAGCTTCATATGTTCTTGTTGTTGAAGGGTTTGGCTACTTGCTAGCCCACTTTGTTTCCTCTAGTTTGTTTCATGGAATTTCCTTGCCACATTCCTCATCTAAGTTGGTTAATGGGCATTTTGCTGATGATTCCTTTCTCACTATTTTGGAGGATGAGGAGAACATCACTAATGCCTTCCAATGCCTAGACACCTTTTGTCAAGCCTCTAGTTTTTCCATTCAATGGTAAAAAATTCTCTATTATATGCAATCTTTTCTTTTAGTGCTACCATGGCTTAACTAGTTTGAATTGAAATGGCTCACACATGGGGATATTTTCCTCTTTCTTGGCATTCCCTTTTCTTTTCAAACTTCACCATGGATCTACGGAATTTTGTGATTGTTAAAATTGAAAAGAAGCTTGATTATTGGCTAACTAAACCCCTTTCTCTTATAGGAAAATTTCACATTTGTTCAAAGGTCTTAGTAGCTACACATATTTATTATTCTTCCTGTTGGGCTCCTTCGAAAACTTCTTATCTAAAATTAGAATGATTGCTCTATGAATTTCTTTGTGCTTCTAGTTCTGCAATTTTTGTTGTCTCCCCAAAGAGTTTGGCTATCTTCACCTTCTTTCCACACAAAAGTAAGGCCTCGCACATTGTACCAAATGGATTATACATGCCATTACTAGTGGTGATGCTTGGAAAGTTTTGGTTCAGCACTAAATTGCTTCTATATTTCCTATTAATAGGCCTACATGGAAGGGGATTGGCTTTCAAACCATTCTTATCATGCAAGAACTTGCACACATTTAGGGCTCTTTTGTTATCAAGAGAATATGGAAAGCTTGGGAAGTTGTCAAACCTTGGCCTCACTTGTCTGGTGAAGGGTTTCATGATGGGCTCTCTCTAAATCAATAGAATATTTGGTGGTCTCTATTGTTTGCCATCTAGGGTGTTCCTCTGGCCAAGACTTAAGGTGATAGTGCTCTACATTTTTTCAAACCCAACATCAAGACACCTAAGGACCTCTTTTCTCGTGTCTCTATGATTTTTTGATCATCAGAAGACATACAAGTCCAGTGCCATCTTGGCCATTCAGATCGATCAACTTTTGATCTATTTCTTTTTGCAATTCTAGATCACTTAATTCACATGGTATCCAGTCTATTCGACCTTGGTGGACAAAATGGAAGTGGTATCCTACCACTCCCTTCACCATCTACAAACCAAACATGGGGTATCGATGGCTTTCTCCCCATTTATCAATGGTGGATATTTTCAACCAATGCTAGCATCTACAGCCTTCCCTTTCTCAATGGAGAATGTCTTTCAACACTATTTTGAGTATCATTATTGAGCCTAATATTTCCCATTTTACTTAGTGCCTTGTGTTTCAAGGTCTTCCCCTTGGGTCTTGACTCAAGCATATAGGGGTTTCAGATCCTTAGTGTCCTTTCTATGGTCTACTAGAGTATTTTTTTCTTTTTTTTAATTGTGTAGATGTGTCCAAAATTATTGGCACTGGATTCATGATTTCTTTAAGCCCTTTTAGGCAAAACCCTTTTCTTGGTCTATGGTTGTGTTGGACAACTTCCCTAGGTTTCTTAAAAAGTTTACCTGGATTTGACATACCTTTAGGATGGAGCTTTTGTTTACTTTTTGGAAATATGGGAATGTTATTATTTTCACTCACATTTTTCTTGACATAAATGTTTCTATGAAAACTAAAGCATGGATTTATAACAATGTAATAATGTAAATTCAAGTCCAAGCCAATAAGGTAGCTCTAGAGGTGGCCCACCTTCAATAACTACTCAATCATTGGCGTATTGCACTATGTACGATTGCCAAAGTGTCTCCTGATGCCTCAACTGACCATCCTCTGCCCAGGGGCTACAACCAAGGGCACAACTCTTCTAGTCACCACTCTTATATGCCACGCTCATAGGCTTCTCGTATCCACTCTGTTAGTGGTGGAAATTGTGGTTGGCGATGCCGCTCAGCTTCCCCACCCCAATATGGCTTAGGTTGGTCCTCGGGTCTAGAGGCTCCCCTTCTTGTTGCTCCTTGTGTTGTTTTTGGCAAATTGATTTTTTGCATGGAGTTGGTTATTGCACCCCATGGGAAGATATTAAGGATGGAGCCCAGGCCCCTGAAGATGTTGCTAATGGTTGGATTATTCCAAACCCACCTACCAATCCTAGGGATGACTAGGGTTTCCATGATTTTGATGAACCACCCCCCTCAATTGGCACTGCTTTAGTAGCTTGAGGGGCTATTTACAAGTTTTTTTAATGAATAATTGTTGATTCTAGGTTTGACCGTATGAACTCTCATGGGGTGATCTCATATTCCCTGACCCTTTTTTGTGAAGTTTAACTAGTATATTATTTATTAATAGAAAATGACTATTCATCAAAAAAACATTTTGATTCATTCATTTTAATTTGGTATATCAAAATTATTTTTTACCCACTCACCATCTAATGACAATCTGGCATGCTATTATTAGGAAGCTTTCATAGTATTTATAACCAATCCTTCATGAACATACCCTACTACCTCTATATCATTAAGGTAGAGGCTAATATTGCACAAAAAAATACCAAAGACAAAACAAAGTCATACTTTTTTTTTTCAGATTCATGAAAACATAATGATTTTTTCCAATTTTTTTGTTATTTTTGACTACAAACTATGTAGATCATGAAGATCAAATCATAAAATTTTCAAAAAAATTCACGATATTTTTTATCTTTTGAAAATTGGTCAATTGTACATTTTTTTGGGAGGATAGCCACTTCCTATCATTAAAATATCATGCCTAGATTTAGAGAATTGGTCAAACTAGTCTTTAATTTTAGTACTATTTGATTGCATGGATTTTTATTGATATTTAATCATCATGCTATTTATAAAATAACCCCACTTTCAGAATTTTTTTGCATTGTGTATCCATAACTACAAAAATTTCATCATTAGCAAGTAACTTTTCTTCTAAGAGTTTCTTTCAAGTATGTTAACTGTACCTTAGAGAGAGAGAACCATCAACTACTTGTTGTTCCAAGTTTCAATCAAATTCATACTTTTACCGCGTGCTCTTTTAAGAGCTCTTCCAATTGCAGTAATTTATGTGAATGGTGAGAAAGGAAATTTTATACTTCAACATTTGCATAAGGATCTCTATGTCAAATGTGAGGTTTGATGGAATTAGATGTGCATTGTGAGAAGCTGAGGTGGTATTCTATCTAACAGTTGGCATTCTTCATTAGAACTTCTACATTCCAACATTGATTTTAGGCATCTAAGGGCTCATTTCGCTATGGAAATAGGAATAGGGGAATAGGAATAGCTATTCTAGAATAGAAAATGGGGCTATCCATATTCTCTGTTTGGTTCATCCAATGATTAATGGGGAATTTGTGAACCCCAAAATTTATTTTTTCTAAAATAAATAAAAGTGGAATAGGAATACATATTCCAATAACACCTATTTGGGTGGAATTGCAAAACCTCATTTTTGGGCCAAAATTGGAATAAGTATTCCTATTTTACTTTGTATTCCAATTCTGATTTGGTGCACCAAACAAAGAATTCAAAATTTTGAGAATTTACATATGCCTATTCTGCTTGTATTCTCATTGGCAAATGGGCCTTAAGTGGCTCTCCATATGAAGGTGAGTTGGATACTAATTTGGGGGATTGTGTGAATTGGGATGTGTTTGATGGTTTATGAATTGAGATTGATTTTGCATTTTGGAGTTTTTTTCCCGTTGGGTAACTCCTAATCATTAACTTTTTTGTAAGTTTTGTAAGTTATAATTTTGATTTTTGCATTTTTATACTTTAATTTTTTAAATAATTTATAGATTTTAAAATATGATAACTTTTGACTTCCTACTTGAATTTGGAAAATATGAAGTGCAATAAGACTAGCATTTGCACTTTTAAAGGGTGCAAGGGTTATGCCAATAGATTTATATATATTGAATGATGTTATTATTTTGTTGATTTGGAAGGTTTGGTCATAATATTTTTCCTCCCTACCTGCTTCCCCCTCCTCTCTATTTGTCAATGTTTACTAATGATTTGAAGAGCATAGAATTAAGGTTCAATATTTTAAAAAATAGTGAAAAATAAATAGTGGCATCAATTTTTTTTTGTTTGTGAAGAGAATCAACATTAAATACTTTCTCCTAACATCATTCTTTGACTACCTCTCTATCCCATGCTTTGTTCTCTCTCAATATTTAGAACTATCTACTTCTCCTCCTTTTCTATATCTCCTAAACCCTTACTACTAACATCTCTCTCTCTCTCTCTCTCTCTCTCTCTCTCTCTCTCTCTCTCTCTCTCTCTCTCTCTCTCTCTCTCTCTCTCTCTCTCTCACACACACACACACACACACACACACACACACACACACACACACATTTTTTTCTTCACTAATAACTATAGCTATCTACTTATCATTCCTTTCTACCACTCTTTTCCTCACTTGTATGTGTTCACTTATCATACATGACATCTTTTATAGTGACAATGATCAAAATGAGGAATGTCAAGTTTGTATCAATTTGTAGACATAGTCAATACCTCTTTGAATGCTAAATTTAATTTCCAATAATATTTATATATAATATAAATTGATGCACTATTCATAAAAATAATTAGAATGACATCCATTGTTAGAGTTCAAAATGGTGAAAAATTGTAATATTTTATTTATTTATTAAAATGGATTGTATCACTATGATTTAAAATGTAAATGAAAATTTATTTTATATATATTGATAAAATTAATTTTCATAAAAAGTATTATGTCATTTGACAATAGATCAAAAATAATAATCTGAAATTTCTATACTAAAAATTCTTATAGAACCAAATTAAATCATAATGAAAAAATAATACATAATAAAACCAAATAAAAATGTCTCTCTATAAGATATATTAATTTTTTATTAATAGTGCGATCAAACTAAATAATTGAATTATATAATTAATTTGTAGGATGCATTGAGAAAGGAAAATTTTTGAGAGACAAATAGAGTATTGAAAAGAATAGACACAAATTATTTGAGGCACTTGAGAATAAATACTAATGAAGAGAAGAACAAAGAGTATATGTTTAAAAATGTATGAGATAGTGATGTGGACAAATGGTTGATGGACAAAGACATGGATAACAAAATTGGTGAAAATAAAATGATAGTGAAAGATGTACCAAATAAGAAAGATGAATAATTGATAATAGAAAAGATTGAAGTAGAAATAAGATTAGATGTAGATGGGATGATGACACATTATATATATACATTTTAGGAAAAATATATAATGAAAAGAATGCAGATATATATATATATATATATATATATATATATATATATATATATATATATATATATATATATATATATATATAGATAAATTGGATATGCATTTAGATAAATTGAATGTGATAGAAAGACAACAAATACAAGTGTGCAACTATGAATCAAATCAAAAACATCAATCTCATTGTGAGGTTTTTAGGAAATAGTGCATTCTATAACAATAGATCATGTGCTAGAAATCCAAAATTTTAAAGTTTAAGATGCATTGAATGAGGAGTCTCAAAATCATTAAAAAAATAGTTCACTAATTTAAAATAATTTAAAATATAAACTAAGAATTATAATTTTTGATATATAATATTGCATTTGTATTCCAAAATATACTTACCTAAACAAAACCAAAAGATGTACTTATGGATGCATAATTTGTTTATAGTGTTATCATATATAGTTCAGATGTGTTTTTATGAAGTTAAGTAGTAATAATTGGAAGAAATAAACTTAAATAGTGTTCAAGAAAATTTGCTAATGGTATATGATGATAGGCAAGTCTAGTTAACAAAATGCATAAAGTTATATTGCATCAATGGATTGAGTGAATTGTTTTGCACACCCTTAATCAAATTGAGTCTTTTAAACTGGTCAATGTCATAGGACACCTCTATATATCTCATGGCATTAATTGTCTAGAGGTTGTTTTGATGTGAGCAATGGTTGTCTTGTTTTGAGAATTAAGAATGTTCTTGAGCTTCAAGATTGTACAATATTAATGATATGGCATATCTCTTTTTGTGTTTAATTATGATGTTGATTAATAAATCCCAGTTATGCATTAAGCCCATCATTTCATTTTTGCAATGTGTCAAGTGTAATTTCTTCCTACCTCATATTTTTCTGTGTGTTCTAGAATTCCATTTCATAGACATGGTCAAACCATGACTAAATTTATTTTGAAAAGAAAACAATTATCTATACCCTAAACTCTATTATAGAGAAAACTTCAATGCATCACAATTGCAGATTTGAAGTGTGACAAAGCACCACTACCACAGTTGTAGATTTCAAGCATGGCAATACAATGCTATCCTATATCTTGAATCTCCTTGCTATTTAAATATTTTTTTTTAAAAATTATTTGAGCAGAAGATTAACAAGTAATCTCATAAATATATATTACTATTGCTTGACTCCAATTCTATCATTGAGTGTGATCTGGTAGTTAACTGCACAACAACATGGACTAATTAAAGAAAATGTAAATCCAAGATTATCTCCACCATTTACGCTAGTTAAAGGATCAATTAGTAAGAGTTTTGTTTGAGTCTTCACCAAATGGAATGCCCATGCAAGAAGATCAATTTGAGAACTTAGCAATATGTATTTGTTTGAGCTACTTCTAGTGGAATGGATATCCATGATTGTAGAATTTGATGATTAGTTTAGATGAGAAAATTAGGCTAAATAATATGCAATCCTCTATAATATAAAGAGGTAATGTAATAAAACTAATTAGTGTCTATGGAATAAAAGGAATTGGCCTTTGCTTAGTAGAGCTAGGCTTGTGTAAAAAAACTCTATTTTATTCTATTTTATTTGGGTGGCTTCATTTAGCTTCCACAATAATCCTACTTGTTTATTTTTTTAAATTAGTGTTTTAGCTTGGTTTTAAAATTAGCCTTCATAGTAATGATATAGCTATGCCAAAGGTTGTGAATATTGAGTAGTTACTCCTCCCTAATTTATATGTTTATATTTTCTAATTACTTGCCAATGGATTTTTTCTAATACAAGTATGGCCATTTTCATGTGTTTAGACTTGCATTCAATTAAATTCCCTTTTCAACTCACTGAAAAATGTCTATGAAGGGAAACGTTAAATATGTATATGCTAGTTTTATATTGTTTACTTGGTTCATTGTTGTCTCCTTTCAATTTTCTATTGCATGTTTAGTATTTGAGAAGTTCATTCTTGCAAGTATCGTTATTGTCCTCTCTTTGGCTTAATGGTGGAAATATTTAGACAGAAGTTTGTAAATAGCTCAATCGGTTTGTGAAAGATATGTTGTCTCTACCAAGTCCACCAAGATCCTAGCTATAGTCCTTACCAAGTTCACTCAATTTCTTTGTTGACCAAGTCCACTCAGTTCATGGTGTTTGGTTGAGTGTTAAGCCTTTTGAGCTCTACCTTCCCCTTGTTGACCAAGCTCACTTGGCATCCACTATGCCAAGCTTTGCCTCCTTTAATGACTAAGATCACTTGGCATCCTCTTTTGATGAGTTTCCCTTAGAGCCAATCTTACTTGTCTTCTTTGTGTGCCAAGTTACTTGGCACTATCTGCCTATCACTTGGCACCTTCTTGTGTCAAGAAAAACTATCACGCAACATTGTTTGTTTGCCAAGAAAAATTAAAGTTTGTGAAGTTGAATTCTTTACATGGTATCAGAGCTTTGAGGCCCACATCCATAGTGAGTTAGGGTATTTGTTTTCTGAGTATATTTTATAGAGTCAATAATGACAAAGACAATTTTCCCCAAGATTGTAGCACCAAATTACTTAAAAGAAGCATGGGACATCCTTGAGGAAAATTTCAAGGGCACTAATGAGGTCAAAGTAGTGAAGCTACAAATGATTAGAAGAGAGTTTGAGAACCTTTAGATGAAGGACAATGAACCTATTGCAGAGTTTCTAGCTCACAAATCTCCACTTTGATAAATAATCTCAAATCAAATGGAGATGACTATGAAGAGAAAAGCATTATGGAAAATATATTGAGGAGTTTACCTCAGAAATATGACAACCTTATGATGACCATTGAGGAAGAAAAGGACCTCACCACATTGACCATGGATGAGTTGATGGGAACTCTTCAAACCCAGGAGCACTAGATCAACAGATTAGCAATAACTGCCCAAGAGCAGTCTTTCAACGCTCAAGAGAATTCGGGAGGTAGGGGGAGAGGAAGAAATGGCTCTGGTAGAGGCTCAAGAGGTAGAGGTCATGGAAGGAATGGTCAAAGGAATGTTGGTATAGAAAGCTCAGGAAGAGCTAGAAACCAAGAGGGAGCAAGCACCTCTCAAAATAGCTCTAGAGGAGGTAAGAATAATTACAACTCTAATAAGAAAAATGTAGAATGTTACTATTGTCATAAGTATGGGCATCATGCTAGTGAATGCTGGAAGAAACAAGGTGATCAGTCAAAATAGAATGCAAATTTGGCTAATGTGAACATGGGAAATGCAAGTAATCCCATAGCCTTCATCATGTGTAACATTGGTGAAGAAGGCATCCCTAAGGTATGTTACCTAGATAGCAGTTGTAGTAACCACATGAATTGTAATAAAAGTTTATTTTCTTTCATTGATAAGACTTTTAAGTCTAAAATTAAGATGGGAAATAATGGAACCATTCCTATAGTGGGAAAAGGATCTATCATAATCTACACCAAGCAAGGTGAGAAGAAGGAGATACATAATGTATATTTTTCCCCCGATATGAATCATAATTTGATGAGTGTTGGACAACTCATTTAAAATGGTTAGAAGGTGCTGATGGAAAATGAGAAGTGTGCCATTCATGACAAGGGTGGGAGTAATAGATTACTTCTAGTAGTCCAAATGATAAAGAACCAGATGTTCCCTTTGAAGATAGAGACATGTTTCTCTTCTCAAGTCGGTGTTGCACCTCCCAAGCATACATGTATAATAGTACATCAGTAATCAGCTCTTAGGAGTGTGATTAAAGGCCCCTCCAAGTATGGACATCTTGGTTTTGATGGCTTAAATTTGTTTTCCAACAAAAGAATGGTAGATGGTTTGCCAAGCATAGTAGATTCATATGACAATTGTGAGGCTTGCATTTTGGGTAAGCAACATAGGCTTCCCTTGAATTCTAGAAATTCTAGAAGGGCTAGACCACCATTAGAATTGGTGTATTATGATTTAGTAGGCCTTATTCAAACTACTTCTATTGGCGGGAGTACCTATTTTATGACATTCATAGATGATTTCTGTCATAGGACATGGGTACATTTTCTAAAAAGAAAATTTGAAGCTTTTGACAAATTTCTTGAATTTAAAGCCTAGCTAAAATCGAATGTGGACATTATGTTAAAGTAATTAGATCAGATAGAGGAGAAGAGTATACTTCCAATTTGTTTTAAATTTTTGTAGGAAGAATGGTATAAAGAAGGAGCTGATAGCTAGTTATACTCTACATCAAAATGGAGTGGCTGAGAGGAAGAATAGGACCATTGTCTAAATGGCTAAAAGTATGATGAAAGAAAAAGGGATCCCAACTAAATATTGGGGAGAGGTTGTAGAAACAATGGTATATTTGATAAATAGGTTTCCTACAAAGTTAGTTCATGACAAGATTCCTCTTGAGGCATGGTCAAGGAAGAGATGGACAGTTGAGTAGT
The DNA here is from genome assembly GCA_028749045.1 of Cupressus sempervirens. NCBI lineage: Eukaryota > Viridiplantae > Streptophyta > Pinopsida > Cupressales > Cupressaceae > Cupressus > Cupressus sempervirens. Next base: position 276,824,862 of record CM053789.1, on the reverse strand, counting down.
TGAGAGTGTTTAGATGTGTAGCATATGCACATGTGCCAAAGGAACAAAGGTAGAAGCTAGATTACAAAGGTGTGGAGTGTATCTTCACAAGTTATAGCTTGGAATCAAAGGCTTATATATTGTATGATCCGATCACCAAGAAGTTCATCATTTGACGAGATGTGGAGTTTCTTTAAAATCATTCATGGGATGGCTTGGTTGATGAGTCTTCAAGCACTTCAAGAAAAGTGTCAAGTACTAATGAGGAAGAAGATGGAATTGGTGATCAACAAGATGATGGAGTAGCAAATATGGATTGCAATTAATAGAAAAAGAGAAAGAAGCATTTTACATGTTGAGTGACAGCTCCAAGCAATTCAACATAGCCTTGAACTAGTATGCAAAATAGTAGCAATAGCAATACTAAAAATTTAGATCCCACTCTCACCTCCCTATTGCTAAGAAAGACCAATAATCTAAGGAAGATATACCAAGATGAAAGGTATGAGGAAGATTATGACAAGAGTGTTAATTTTGCATTATTTTATAATAGTGATCCAATTTACTTTGAAGAAGCTATGAAGGAGGATAAATAGTGTAATTTCATGGATGAAGAAATAGATGCTATTGAAAGAAATGAGACATGGGAATTAACTACTTTGCTTCCCAAGAAGCAAGTAGTTGGAGTGAAATGGTTTTACAAGACCAAGTGAAATGCTCAAGGAAAAATAGATAGGCATAAGGCACATTTAGTGGTCAAGGGGTACAAGCAGTCATATGGCATAGATTATGATAAGACATATGCCCCAGTTGCAAGAATGGAAACTGTGTGTGCTGTCATAAAAATTGCAGCCTAGCACAAATGGAAGGTATATCAAATGGATGTGAAGTATGTCTTCTTAAATTGTGTATTAAAAGAAGAGGTTTACATCGAGCAACCACCTAGTTATGAAGTCCTAGGTGAAGAACACAATATGTATAGATTGAAGAGAGCTCTATATGGGCTTAAGCAAGCTCCAAGGGCATGGTACAGTAAGATTGACCCACATGTGATGAGCAATGGCTTTAGCAAAAGTGATGGTGAGCCCACTCTTTACATCAAGGGATAAAATGGTAAAGTGTTGATTGTAGATGATAGACCTAGGTTTCTTGAAGTACTTTCTAGGCATAGATGTAAAGAAAATGCATGATGGCATCTTCATATCTTAAGAAAAGTATACAAATCAAATCATACAGAGATTCAAAATGTAGAATAGAAAGGTGGCCCCCACACCAACAATAGTAGGTCTGAAGTTGAGTAGGGAATATTGCAACAAGAATGTAAATCCAACTTTATACAAGAGTATGGTTGGAAGCTTAATATATTTGACAGTAACTCAACCTAACATGATGCATGCAGTTAGTCTAATTTCTAAATTTATGGAAACACCAAAGGATTCTCATTGGCAAGTAAGAAATATCATTCTAAAGTATGTAAATGGTGCAAAGGGATTTGGGATTTTGTATGCTACAGATAATGATTTCAAGTTGGTTGGTTACACAGATAGTGATTTGGTTGGAAGTTTAGATAATAGGAAGAGCACTTCTGGAGACATGTTTAATATGGCATCAGGTGCAATTTCATGGGCATCCAAGAAGCAACCTACTATTTCTCAATCTACAACACAGGCTGAATATATAGTATCAAATGCAACAACACATCAAGTTGTTTGGTTAAGGAGAATCTTGATAGATTTGAATGAAAGGCAAGAAGATGGAACCACAATTTTTTGTGACAACATTTCCTCAATTGCACTATCTAAGGATCCAATCCTCCATTGGAGAAGAAAACAAATAGAGATCAAATATCACTTCATCAAAGAGTTGGTGGAGAATGGAGACATAAAGATGGAATTTTTTTACTCTACGTAGTAGCTAGTAGACATGTTTACTAAGCCTTTGGGCATAGGAACTTTTGTGCACCTAAGAAAGAGTCTTGGTGTTGTTGATTTGGATTAGGAGTGATCCTTGTATTTTAGTTTGGCTCGGGACAAGTGGCAAGTGGCATAATTTTTTATGTGACATGCCTGGTTGCCCCTGGAGCCAAATGCCCACTACCCACCTGGCACTCATTCAACTCAATTGGTGAGTTTGAATTTGAAAAGGAAGGAAAATGTTCCTAAAGTGAGACAAAAGAGATGAATCTTATTCATTTGATTAGAGAAGATGGCAAGTTAAAAGGAGAGAAGAAGAAGAGCACGGAGTAGAGAAGGAAGAAGATCAATAGACCATATCAGAGGAATATTCAGAGTTTAGAGGATAGAAGGAAGGTTTAGTTTCATTGTTTGCAACAAAATCTATTTGAAAGTCTCTATCATTTTGTAAGTTCATTTTTTGTTTGTCTTAAGAGGTAGTGATTGATCTAAGCATTATTGTATGTAGCCTTTAGTGCTATAAGTTTAAGTTTTATCAATTGAAGGTTTAGTATTTTATGGTTGAAGCCAAATACTCCTAGATTTTGTAATAGTTTTAACCTAGTTGAATAGAGAGAAATAAAGTAGGCATACTTGGCTCATTATTGTCTACACTTTGTTTGTTATTACATGTTTAGTATATGAGAAGTTATTACTTGCAAGTTTCATTATTGGCCTCTCTATGTTTTAATGGTGGAAATTTTCAAATAGAATTCTATAGATAGCTCACTCATTTTATGAAAGACATTTTGTCTCTACCGAGTCCACCAAGCTTCTATCTATAGTGCTTACCAAGTTCAGTCGGTTCCTTCATCGACTAAGTCCACTTGGTTCATGGTGTTTGATTAAGTGTTGAGCCTTCTAAGATCCACCTTCCCCTTGTTGACCAAGGTCACTCAACATCCACTGTGTCGAGCTCCACCTCGTTTAGTGACCAAGCTCACTCGACATATCTTGTGTTGAGTTTCCCTTACTACCAAGCTTACTTGGCTTCTTTGTGTGTTGAGTTACTTGACACTATCTTCCTATCACTCGGCACCTAATTGTGCTGAGCAAAACTATCACTCGGTATTGTTTGTTTGCTTAGTGAAATTTGAACTTTGTGAAGTTGAATTCTTTATAGTTTTCAAGTAGTTCTAAGTTTTTTTTAAATAGAGAGTATACCCTTGTGGAAACAAGCCTCACCCATTCTAAAACATAAACCAATGAAAACATCTCAGACATTGATTCATTTAAAAATAATTTCAATAAAAAAGAATAACAACAGAAAGGAAACTTGGATCACTATCCTTCATCTCTCAATTAGTGTAGTCTTCCAAAACTTTTGATCTCAAACTTTCAGCTTATTCAGTTCTAAACCAAATCTTTTACTTCCACTCTCCCTACTTTCATTTTCAGTCCTCTATCGCCTCCCCATTATTCTATTTATTTATTTATTTTACTAATTAAAGACCACCATTTTCAAAATTGGAAAATTATTAATTGTCATTTAATTTCTCAACTAACTATTACCATTTCAAATTAGAGCTTGTAATTACTAATTGAAAATAAATTAAGAGTATAATATTTATTTTTAAATCTAAATTATAATATTTAAAAAACAATAGACAATCTATGCATTTTATTCATTACTCTATACATGTTAAAATCTATATAACTAATCTCGATGTAAAATTAAGCAAATGATTTATTCAAAATAAAATACATTAAGTGTGTGTGTGTGTGTGTGTGTGTGTGTGTGCACGTGCGCGCGCATAACTACACCATACAAATTCTGGGCCAACCCTACCGAGGAGCTAAACTCCTCTACCTCAACCACTCTTCTCCCTTCACTACATTCACACTTACCACCTTAAACATGTCAACATATTAGTATTTCCAACATATTGATAAATAAAATAACATTTTAAATACAATTCATAACCTCAATTACTTTTCAATAATACAAATTTTAAGCATTATCATATTACTTCCATATGTGTAACTTACATGTAAAGATGGAAAGTAAATTCTACATCCTAATTCTGAGATCATCAATAATGATTATTTATACATAATTTTAAATGTCACATAATCAATCATGTAAACATGTGACATCCTAATGTCAACTCACAAGTCTAAACAATAAGATCTAAGTATAAGATCATAGAGTTATATAGGATTAAAATCAAATAGTTGATTAGTATATAAAAAATAATTAGTAAAATCTAGAGTAAGAAGTTCATGATGACCAAAGATATATAACCACATAGTGGAACAACATCTCAACCAAACTTCGAAATTAGGAAACTAAAGACAACCAATACTCATAGTCACTAATCAACATCCACCAACCAAGTCAAAAAGTGTCATTGACTTCCTAACAAATAGTAGTCACACAACATGGGCCATGACAATACAATAAACAAAATCAAAATATAGAAATAGAATATACAAGGACACTCATTCTGACATCTAAGTGATATAATAGCTAGGTATAACTATGCTCTAGACAAGATTCCATGGGAACCACCTTTACTATATCATTCATGATTTTTTAAGTAATTGAACATTTAGAACACTCAAGTCTTTCTCTCCTTCCATGTATTCAAATATTTCATGAAATAATTGAGGGAAATCTCAAAGGCGGATTGGTCCTTAATCATTAAATATCCCAAGTATGGCCATGGGATATCTCCTACTTCAACACTCAAACAGTTTTATTTCTCTTGGATGAGTTTAGTGAATGCCTTCTCATTCATCTTCATTTTCACACTCATTTCTACATTAGTATGATAATACATGAGCCTCCATAGAGACACAATAAGATGCCTACATTTGTCAGTGAAAATTTAATCATTTTAATTTCACAAATAAGCTATAAAATGATAGTATAATTTTGTAAGTACCAGGATATGATTGGATACAATCTCAATAAAGTAAATGTTATCATAGATAGTGAGGAAAAACAACCCCCACACTTCCTTGGAACGTATATACTCACAAAATTGTATTTGAAAAACTCATAAAACTTGTATGAACAATAGATATGTAATCCTCCATCAAGCATTTAGATAGGAAAGTTTTTCATTTGAGGTGACTAATCAAATAAGTAGTGTACACTTGTCATTTAGCATTGGCTTTGGGATTGATTCATCAATAATTTCACTAGGAACTACTCATAAATTTGACAATGGAATATAACTTAAAGTTGAAGCTATATTAGTTGATCATGATCTATGGGTTGCTATGTTTGGTAATAAGCCTTCAAGCATGAAACAATAAGATTGAGCTCTAGCAGATAGAAAGGCCAAAAGACTCATAATGCTATGTCTTGTGGATTCTGTTCTTTTGAACATTCATGAGGAGGTTGCACATTATTCGTGGAAGAAGTTGGGAGATATTTATCAAGGAAAATCCTTGGTAAACAAGTTCTTCCTAAGAAAGAAGTTGTACTCTTTGAAGATGAATGAAGGAATGCTTGTGGTAGATCATTTAAACACATTGAATATGGTTATTGCAAACTGATATCTATGGGTGTATCTATTAGTAAAGAAGAGTGTTGCATGCTACTACTATGCTTGTTGCCTGATTCATGGAATCATCTTGTGATGGCCATTGGAAGTACTACCACCCAATTTAAAATAGATGAAGTGGTTGTTGCACTTCTATCAAAGGAGATGCAAAGGAAATCTTTTGAGGTGGCTAAGGAGACTCTCATTGTTCAAGGTAGAGAAAAGGACAAAAGCAAGAAGGACATGAAGCCTAAATGTTCTAGAAAGAAGTCTAAAGAGAAGCATTGGAACTATGGATAAATAGGTCATATCCGAAAGGATTACAAAGAGAAGAAGGAGGAGGAGGAGGAGGAGAAGAGTTATTTTAGAGTCTTCTCAAAATGATGGTGAAGATTCTAGCAAGGTTGCTTTGGCTAATCATTTATCTGATGATGACTAGTTAGAGTAATTCAATCTTTGTGTGAAGGATATTTTTCATGATGCCATGTGTGACTCAGCACCACCTTACAGTGGGATTTTTCGTCAATGACATAGATACCATGTGTAACTCAATACCATAGTTTAGTGGGAGTTTTTGGCAATGACAAAGTAATTGATCTTCATTGGTATTGTAAATGTTGAAGGCGCAAGATTCTGATGGTGTAGAAGGATCTTTTCTCATTTGCTAAAGTACTATTTGGAGATGTTAATCTTCATGTGACTAAAGATGTTGACATCTTGAGGGCTTAAGGGAGTATTTGATAAGAATGTGGTTTATGTTTTCATTTAACATGTTTTGATATTTTTTAATGGAGCATGTAATCTCTCAGGTTGAGATTACTTAGATTATGTTGTCATGTATATGTTCCTAAAACTATGATTGGAACTTTGACATGTTGATCTTGGTTTACTTTCTTTGTTTTGAGTACATTGATCATTTTTTGGATACTTCATGATATTGTAATGTTGCATTCAAAGTTGGCATAGATTAATCAGTTGTAGGTGCTCATGAAAACTTAGAGATGGAGATGATGGCGTTATCTCTTGTGATTAGAGATGTGTTTGTTGGAATGGTTGAAGCTTTCAGCATGAGGTCTGTGAGGTATTTAGAGGTGTAAGTAGAAGGACATGGTACATGGATAGTGTATTTCTTATGTTCTTGATGCTATAATTTTTTTGTTTCACTTCTATGTGATACAATTTAAAATGGACAAGGTTAAGTTTGTATGATGGAAGTATCTCTACTGACATCCGTACATATTTGTCAAGTGGGAGATTGTGGGGTGAAGTGGGTACAATGTCCATACAGTAAATCTTGTCAAAGGGACTAACCTGATGCTAAAGATGTCTAAACCGAAGGCATTTGCATGATTGAAGGCATCTATATCACCAAAGGCATCCGTGTGACTGAAGACAATTGTTTCACCAAAGGCATCTGTGTAACTGAAGGCAACTATGTCACCGAAGGCATCTCCATGACCAAAGGCGTCCATGTCACTAAAGGCATCCATTTGACTAAAGGTGCATGATAGAAGGTATCTGCATGACCAAAGGCATCTACATCCCTGAAGGCATCCGTGTGACTGAAGGCATTTGTGTGACCAAATGTGGCCTCATGATCAAAGGCATCCACATAACCAAAGGCATCTACATGACCAAAGGTGTCTGAGTGATTGGATGCATCTAAGTGATTGGAGACATCTGATACCTGAAGGAGTTACCGTCGGATGGATGATTGACAATTGGATGGATGAGTTCCAAGGCTAGCAATAACTATTTTGTTCTTGACAATGCACTAGATTCCATAATGAATTGCAAAATGTATAAATTTCTATGGGATTCGTGAGGGAATGAATGTGGTTGTGAAAGTCAATTTGATTGTAAAGGCAATCTAAGCTTGTCCAGAAACCAAATTTTGCTATATGTAAATTGTTTATATTAATACAAAGTTTTCAGGGGTTTCTTGGTGGTGGATTTTGTCTAAAAGGGTTTCCCACATTAAATATGGTCTTCTGTGTTTATCTTGTGTGCATTTGTTTTTAAATTTTCTTGTTTTTCCTGTGCATCTCAATGTGCTAAACTAGATTTACAATCTTTTATATTTCCCTTGTAAATTGCTATTTAAAAGATATTTTCTGCATGTAACTTTTCTAACACAAATCAACATTAATAAACAACTTTATACCATGTATTTTCTTTACTGAATAATTTTTGTCTATAGAGTACAACTATCATTGTGGTTATTGATCATAGAATGTTCATCATTTCATTTGAGCTTGTGGTTATTGATCATAGAATGTTCATCATTTCATTTGAGCTATTCGTCTAAAGAAGATTTCTTCCCAACATGATCTAAAATTAATATGACAAAGCTATACATGTGTCTTTCTTCTGTTAATTACCCACTATTGGCATATCTATGAAGGGAAAAGTATAGAAAACACTCTTAGCAAAGTATAGGAAACACTGTCAGCAGCATCTGCAGTATGACTTTTTTTTACGTATATCAACAATAATGAAAAACTATAGTGGTTAATCTACTAGGGATCATTGTAGTTGAATGTTCCCTTCACATTCATTAATTCATGTTCAGTTTCTTCATTTGCTGGGTGCCCATTCTTTGACATTCCCAAATCAGTTATTTTTGCTTCCATTCTCCTGCTTAGCAGTATATTGTCCTTCGATTCGACATCTCTATGAATTATGGGCCGATTGCATCCAGAATGCAAGCACTGTGATCTTGACTATCACACCAATAATTGAATTAAAACATTTGTGAGATGTTTCAAGGAATGGATTTACCATGAGCTGTGTTCAAGGCTATCTTTATCCTTCTTTCCCAGTCAAGGCAACACAGTGATAAAGACATTCCTTCAAGCATGGAACCATAGTCCAATAAAAAATTTACTTCCTCTTTTTATAATCAGTACTTTAGGAAAAATCAAATGGTAGGATAGCTTTCGAATCAATTACTACCATTCTTTTAATGAAAACATTATTTTTATTACATCAAAATCGGTTTTAAATTAATAAAAAAAATTTCAAAAAAATTTCTATCCTTAAAAAAAATGGAGTAGAGTCCATTCGAGCTCCCTCTGGACCAAAACTCCTAAATCAACATTCTGTGTTCTTTAGTTATGATAAAGGTTTATATCATAACCCTAAACCGTAAACTAAATTGTCTTGGAAATACGACAATTTTTAGTTAATGAAAGACAAACGGATATATTGATGGATGTAAATTAATACAAAAAAATAAGAGAGTATATTGATAGATGTTGGAGAAACAAAGGGGTACTCCTAATATACTCTATAGGGCATTTTACTTTTTGAACATCTAATAGACTCTAGAGAGCATTTTACTACTACAAAAAAAAAAACTCCTGACTAAAACAAAAGAAGGTTATAACGACTTACAAAGAAACACTCTTCAAACATATTTATATACAAATATCGTATCCAAATTCAAAAAAATTACATAAGAGATCTATAGGGTTTTGGGTGCTCAAAATCTGAAATTTATACCTGTTTATTGGACAAATCTAAATCATTCAAAGATGCTTGAAGAATTTCAAACATATGATTGAAGAAGACGATGGCTAGGGCATAGATGAAAACATGAAATGGCTTCCCATCATCTCAATGATAAACTTTCTTGATTGTGATGAGAGCTGTCCATATTGGTAACTGTCCTGATGCGCCAGTTGAGATAGATCAATACAAAGCATCAATGAAGCTCATATGCTCAGAAATTTTCAGACGACACATCCACAGAGCAAAATTAACCACAAATCCCAAAACTATGAAATAAGTTGTATGCAGAATAATGAAACAAGAGGGCTTCTAAATCTTTTACATCTTTTACTGGATCTCCTTTTGCGATGTGGATACAAAGCCTTCATTTCAAGAATCTTCACCAATGATATAGTCGAATAAGGGACAAGATACAAGAAATGGTACACTCTGGGACAAATACAAGAGGGCACAATTTATACAGTCAACAGTTTTCTCTTCTTGCTTATAATCTTACTTCTAATTATCTCAACGTTATCAACTTTCTTTCCTTTCTTATGTTCTCAGTGGTTGGAAGAACGATTGTTGAACCTATAGCCTCTTGCAAGATTTTCAATTCACGGACTTTATTTATGTTTCAGTTGATTAAATCATTTGTTCAATGTGAGACGTTGCGGACGGCCGTTTCTAAACCGCCAATCACCTTGCGCCTTTGAATATTTTAAAGCAATTGCCCTAACATAATTACCTTAACTTTTAGTTGAATAAAAATGAGTTTTTGTTGGCTTTTGTTCAAGTTGGAGGGCACCAATATTACTGTAAATGATCTTCCAACTCTAGCTGACATCAATTATCTTTACTTATGGTTCAGTTTATGATTTTTATTTTACTTATCGTTCAGTTTATGCTTTTTAAATGGATTTTTGAACTTACTTAACAAAGACATTGATTTATTATTTTTTAATAATAATATTTGATAAATTTATTAGAACATTTTTTATAATTTATTTTAAAATGAAAGGATACAATTTATTTTATAATGACTTTTAAATTTTATTTTATTACTTTAGTTATAGGCTATAGTCTATATGTATAATTACAAACTGGTAAATTGTAAAGTTAATAATTTTCTAATCGATTTTAATTTCACTTCATTCAACTATTATATTTTTCTAATTATTTAATTTAATTAGTAATCATCTACACTCTTCACTATTATTTTTAAATTTTTATTTAACTTTAAAATTATAACTATAAAATAATAAAATTTGTTAAATCTTATTTTTAAATTTGTTATTTAATTTAATTAATTATAATTAGTTGTTTATTTTTAGAAATAAATGTTATGTTAATTTAATTAAAAATTATTTATAATTTAATTTATTGAGATGACATTTTTAAAAAATTTAATTTTTAATTTATCTCTAATTTTAACTATCTTGTTTCTTATTTGAAATTTATTTACTTATTATCTCCAATAAAATTAAAAGCCCTATTTTTGTACACATTTAATAATCATTTTTTTTCATTTTGTGTAATACATTCTCCTCCATTAATCTCAATTATATTGAGGACATAGTTTATAATTTAAATTTATGTGCATTTGATTTATTTTGTGTAAGTGGCAATTTTATTAAAACAAGTTTTTCACATTATATCTATGATTTTTAATATTTATGTAAGAATTAATTGAAACTAATGATTTAAACAAATATTTTCAGCATTTATTTATTCTCTATTATTAGGGTATTCACAAAGGTTGTGGCCTTTGAATACGGAGAAGCGTTTCCAAATATAAAACAATACCTACAATTTATATCCATAATTTCAACTGCGCAATCTGTACTTACTGGAAAGACAAGAGCTTCATAGATATTGGATTTTCTGGAGGAATTTCCTCAACAGATATTTGAAGACATCTTGCTAAGAGTGCCTTATAAATGTCAACAAAAGATTAAGAATCTGTTAAAGCACGCTAAAGGAATGATGGAATCATTCAAATTTTATCAAGATTGAATTAATTTAGGGCTGGCACAGAATTATATTTGTTTACTCCAGTATGAAGCGATAAGCATATACGATCCAGTTGATAAATCATGCATTATGCGCACGCCTATTCCAGCCAATTTTCAAGTCGAAAGAGAATCTGAAATCTTTGGTGTAAAACATAAACTCGGTTTGGTGAGCGTGACAGAAATTTCGAATGATACTACATCGATTCTGATATATGATTTAGTATCTTGTACATGGAAGGAAGTTGGTCAAATACCAACTGCTACAGGAGCTTTTGCATGTTGTGCCTCACCTGAAGGATGGATTTACGTTGCAGGTGGGTATTCCAATATTGGTATTGAATCTCCCACACGTAAAGCAGCAGTGTACAAGGTAGCTGAAAACAAGTGGGAGCTTCTTCCTATGATGAACAGAGGTATTGCCAATTGTAGGGGTGTTTTCATTGAAGGAATGTTTTATGTTATTGGTGTTTCCGATGATAGATGCCAAAGATTTGGTCCCACCACAAGTTTATGGACAACAATGGAAAATTTGTGTCTGTCTTTGGACGACGATGTTCTATATGCGTTCGGACGATTACTTGGATTTAGAAGGAGTAGAATAGAGGAATATGATTGGGATAGTAATGCGTGGGGAGAATTGAAACGCCTTCCTGAAGAACTTTGGCGTGTTCATGCCACAGTTTGGTATGATCAATTTTACTTGTGCGGATATACCAAGACATCTGCTCGTCCCGTTTCTTACTTGTACAAACCTCAGACTTCGATTTCTCTTGACAGAACTGCGTTATTATTTTTAGTGGGCATGGATTTGTCATCTGTTAACGACAATAGAAATTTAAGATATGATTGTTCGAAACAGAGATTAGTAAAGTACATGGGCATAGAACGTACTAAACGATATGGTAAAACTTTTCAAAAATATTCTATTTATAGATTTTTTGTGAATTTAAGAAGATTATAAGTTTGACTTTTTTTTAATGAATTATTGTATTTTAAACATTTTTAATAATGTATTTAATGTTAATAAGCTTTTGGTCACATAGATTATGTTTTGTTGAGTGCAAAAGTTCTATATACATTTTGTATAGATAAATAAGAAATAGAAATTTGAAGAGAAAGTTTAGGTTTCTGTTAGGAGTTCTGTTTAGGTATCTGATAGGAGTTTTGTTTAGTTTTTGCTTTCAGTTTGAATAAGCCTTAGTCTTTAGGGATCTTGTTTAGCATTTCTTGTTGCACTTATCACATTGATTAGTTGTCAACATGCTCTTATTTTTCTCATTCAATTTAGATTGTAAAGGCTATTTATAAGCCTAGATTGTTCAGTAAGATGCAAGTCATTCCCAGAATCATTTAGTATTCTTTTGTGTTTCAATTCTTAACATTCTGGTATCAGAGCTCCCACTGGGCCTGATGAAATCAAACCAGCAGTCTTTGAGGTTTCCTTGCAGCAGCAAAGAAGATGACAACTGAAGGGAATTTTGTTCAGCCAGCCATCCCTCGCTTCGATGGTCACTATGACCATTGGAGCATGTTGATGGAGAACTTTCTGTGATCCAAGGAATATTGGGGATTGATAGAGATGGGTTATGTTGAGCCATAGAATGGAGTGGCGCAGACAGAAGCATGGTGAAAGGAGCTAGATGAATTGAAGTTGAAAGAATTGAAAGTAAAAAGTTATCTCTTTCAGGCCATAGGTCGGACGATATTAGAGACTGTTCTCGTGAAGGATACTTCCAAACAAATTTGGGAGTCTATGAAGAAGAAGTTTGAAGGGAGTGTTAGGGTTAAGAGATCACATCTACAAGCTCTCCGCAGAGAGTTTGAAATCCTAGAGATGAAGACTGGAGAAGGAGTCTCCGAGTACTTCTCAAGAGTGTTGTCCATGGCCAACAGGATGCGAACATATGGAGAGCAGATGCAAGACATCATAGAGGTTGAGAAGATTCTCAGATCATTGAGTGAGAAGTTTAACTATGTTGTTTGCTCAATCGAGGAATCCAAAGACGTTGATCAACTCTCCATTGATGAACTGCAGAGTTCTTTGATTGTTCATGAGCAAAAATCCCAGAGACATATAGGAGAAGAACAAGCACTCAAGATAACCTTTGAAGACAGGTCTGGTGCAAGAGGATGGGGTCGAGGTACATACAAAGGCAGAGGAAGAGGGAGAGGCCGCCAGTCCTATGAAAAATCCACAATGGAATCTATAAGTGCCACAAGCTAGGACACTTTCAATCTGAGTGTCCAAGCTGGGATAAGGAAGCCAACTACACTGAAGTAGGAGAAAAAGAAGAGATGTTGCTTATGTCATATGTGGAGATGAATGATGCTCGAAGGGAAGACGTTTGGTTCTTTGACTCTAGATGCAGCAACCACATGTGTGGTGACAAGAGCTTGTTCTATGAACTAAATGAGGAATTTAGGCATAAGGTGAAGTTGGGAAATAACAAAAGGATGGTTGTGTTAGGGAAAGGCAACGTGAAATTGGAAGTAAGTGGCTTTACACATGTTGTTAGTGAAGTATTTTTTGTGCCTGAACTAAAGAACAATCTTTTGAGCATTGGTCAACTACAAGAAAGAGGATTGACAATTCTCATTCAAGGTGGAAAGCTCAAGATTTACCATCCAGAGAAAGGGCTCATAATATAGACTGAGATGACAACAAATCAGATGTTTGTGTTGCTAGCAAACTCACTGCCTCAAAAGCTAGCCTGTCTCTACACTTCCACATAGGACTTGGCACACTTATGGCACTGTCACTATGGACATTTGAGTTACAAAGGATTGAGGACACTCCATTTCAAGAAGATGGTGCATTGGATACCTCAGTTCAAGACTCCATCAACAGTGTGTGGTAACTGTATGATTGGGAAGCAACACATGGATTCCTTCCCAAAGAAGAGAAATTGGAGAGCCACAAAGAAGCTTCAACTTGTTCATAAAGACATTTGTGGGCCAATCTCTCCCATCTCCAGTAGTAAGAAAAGGTACATTATATGCTTTATTGATGACTTTATTAGAAAAGCATGGACTTATTTTTTAGTAGAAAAATTTGAAGCATTAAGCATCTTCAAAAGCTTTAAGAGTCATGTTGAGAAAGAAATAGGAGGGTATATAAAATGTTTGAGAATAGATCAAGGAGGAGAGTTCGCATCATCTGAATTCAATGAGTTTTGCTCAGAGCATGGCATCAAGAGACAATTAACTGCAGCATATAGTCCATAGCAGAACGGAGTAGCTGAAAGGAAAAATCAAACAGTGATGAACATGGTTCGATGCATGCTGTTTGAAATGAGGATTCCTAAGAACTTCTAGCCAGAGGCAGTAAACTGGACAACATATGTTCTAAATCGGAGTCCTACATTGGTTGTAAAGAATAAAACACATGAGGAAGCTTGGAGTGGAAGCAAACCCTCAGTTGAGCATTTCAGGGTTTTTGGATGCATGGCACATGTGCATATTCCTGATGTGAGAAGGACAAAGCTAGATGCAAAGAGCTTCACCTATTTTTTATTGGGAGTAAGTGAAGAGTCTAAGGCGTATAGACTCTATGATCTAGTTGCAAAGAAGATTGTAATTAGTAGGGATGTAGTATTTGAGGAAGACAAGTCTTGGGATAGGAGTTATGAAGAACAAATAATGGCTGATCTAGAATGGGATGATGAAGAAGATAATGAGGAAGTGGATGATGAGACTGATGGTACAGAGAGTGAGGAAGAAGAAGAAGTCATTGAGGAACCAGTTGGTAGTCTGCAAACTGATGGGAATGAAGAAGTATCATCCAATTCTGATGGAGGAAGAGGTAGAAGGCCCCCAGGGTGGATGAGAGATTATGTAAGTGGGGAAGGTTTTTTGGAGGAAGAAGACAGTGCTAATTTGGCCCTATTTTCTTCAGTAGATCCAGTACATTTTGAGGAGGCAATGAAGCGTGACAACTGGAGGACAGCCATGGACATGGAGATAAAGGCTATAAAAAGAAACAACACATGGGAACTCACTAATCTGCCTATAGGTGCAAAGAAGATTGGGGTGAAGTGGGTCTAGAAGACAAAACTCAAGGAGAATGGAGAAGTGGACAAGTTCAAGGCTCGTTTGGTGGCCAAGGGGTATGTGCAACAACAAGGGATAGACTATATAGAGGTGTTTGCACCGGTTGCAAGAATGGATACAGTAAGAATGATTGTGGCTCTAGCAGCTCAGAAAGGATGGACTCTCTATCAATTTGATGTCAAATATGCCTTCCTGCATGGGGAACTCAGTGAAGAAGTATACGTGGAGCAGCCTAAGGGATATGAGCTGAAGAACAATCCTCAGAAAGTATACAGGTTAAAGAAAGCCCTTTATGGACTGAAACAAGCTCCACGAGCTTAGTTCAGTCGTATTGAAGCACACTTCATAAGTGAAGGATTCGAGAAGTGTTATAGTGAATGTAATTTGTTCATTAAAACAAATAAGGGAGGTAAGATTCTCAGTGTCATTTTATATCTAGATGATTTAATATTTACTGGCAATGATGATTTTATGTTTGCTGAATTTAAGAATTCTATGTTGAGGGAGTTTGATATGACTGATTTGGGAAGAATAAGGTTTTTTCTTGGGATAGAAGTGTTGTAGAGGTCAGATGGAATTTACATTTTCCAGAAAAAATATGCTTTGGAGGTGTTGAAGAGGTTCAGGATGGAGAATAGCAATTCGGTCCATAATCCCATTGTTCCAAGTTGTAAACTTTCTAAAGATGAGAATGGGGTTGGTGTTGATGAGACTTTGTTTAAGCAGATGATGGGTTGCCTCATGTACTTAATAGCTACGAGGTCGGACTTGATGTTTGCAATAAGCTTGATTAGTAGGTACATGGCTAAACCAATTGAGTTGCACTTGTTGGCAGCCAAGAGAATACTAAGGTACCTAAAAGGAACCACTAGACTTAGAATTTTTTACAAGAAGGGAGGGTGTGAAGGTCTAGTTTGTTATGCAGATAGCGACTATGCAGGAGATGTAGAAGACAGGAAAAGGACATCAGGCTATGTCATCATGTTTGGTTCTGGAGTTGTTGCCTGGTCCTCAAGAAAACAGCCTATAGTCACACTATCAACCACTGAAGCAGAATTTGTAGCTGCAACTACTTGTGCTAGTCAAGCTATTTGGATGAAGAGGATACTTGAGAAGCTGAGTCTAGAGGAAAGTAAGTGTACTGCAATCTTTTGTGACAATAGTTCCACAATTAAACTATCGAAGAACCCTGTGTTACATGGTCAAAGCAAGCACATAGATGTGCGCTTCCATTTTCTTTGTGATCTCACACGAGAAGGAGCAGTTGAGTTGGTTTATTGTGGAACACAAGATCAGCTGGCAGATGTGATGACAAAGCCCCTCACATTGGATGCGTTTCAAAGGTCTCGAAGTCAGTTGGGAGTTTGCCAAGTTCCTGATTTAAACTAGTTGCAGTTGGGAACTAGTTTAAGAGAGGGAATGAAGAGAAAGTTTAGGTTTCTGTTAGGAGTTCTGCTTAGGTATCTGATAGGAGTTCTGTTTAGTTTTTGCTTTCAGTTTGAATAAGCCCTAGTCTTTAGGGATCTTGTTTAGCATTTGTTGTTGCACTTATCACATTGAGTAGCTGTCAACATGCTGTCAACATGCTCTTGTTTTTCTCATTCAGTTTAGATTGTAAAGGCTATTTATAAGCCTAGATTGTTCAATAAGATGCAAGTCATTCCCAGAATCATTTAATATTCTTTTGTGTTTCAATTCTTAACACAATTACAGTATGTAATGATAATAGAATTATTAATTATTAATTTTAAGTATTATTAACTTCCGTTTCTGTTTTTCCAGCGCGGCAGTCTGCAGCCAATGAAAGATGGGGAATCGGGAATTCTCTTTTCAAACTTGTCTGACATATTTTCCTTGCATTGCAAATCTTTTTATCGCCGTATCCGGCCAGTTAAGAATGCCAAAATGATGTATAAGAGCCTCGCTTTATCTTTTGTGGCAGCTAGGGTCTTTTATGTTGCCCCTACAATTAGAACCCCTTGATAATATCTCCACTATTTCTACTATTTTATCAACCATTTTATTGCCTGGTGATGTATTCATTTTTTCCTTGGTGAAGATTGGACGAGCAGATGAAGCGAGGCAAAACAAAACGTTGAGCGGGAGAAGCACTGTCATAATTTTGACAAGTATTGTTGATCTCGCCATTGTAATTAACAGAATGAATGTTGAAGCTGAATAGTGAAATGTGAAGAAAGGGAAACCGAGAGAATATGTAGCTGCGTGATAGAGAGTAAAGACGAGGAATGGGTATGAAGAAGGAAAAGCATATTGTATTTATATTAAAAGCGTATTGTGTTTGAATTGGTCAAGATTGAAAATGGATCACATTCAAAGTAAAACAAAGGCGCGTTGAATTGCAGCATTGACTTTGGAGGGACTGGATTTTTTTTAAGGTTTTTTATTTTCTTTTCTTTCTGTTGAGGTGTTGTCATTAATATTCATTCTTCGTCAGAGGCAGGATGTTGCATATTTTAAGTTGGGAGATTAAGTGTATGAATGGGTCAATGCTCGAAATTAGCTTACGACGGTGATATTCAAAGTAGAAGTATGGCACACAAAAGAGGAAGGAAAGCGCTTTCATGGTCTTCAAAAGATGTTTATTAATTTAACAATAAGGGATCAAACATTAAAATTAAACTCGCATCTGTACTATTTTTCAAATTTGACTTTTTCAAATCTTAGTTGATTTTATTAACCAATTATCGTTTTGAATACGTATAAAGTGGGGTTTTCAAGATGTTTCATTTGATTATGTTTAAAAATCAATTAATATTTTTAATGAAAATGATTTATATCAAATAAAAGTTAATGTTTTAGATTTTAAAAATGATGAGGGTGGCCCAAATGAACTTCTCAAGAGGAAATAATAAAATTAAAATAAGTTGTGAAGCAGTGAAAATAAGTGTCATACAAATGGCTTTATATAATGTTGATTATTTAAACTAATAAAAATATTATAACGGTCTTCCAGTTATTAAAAAAAGCTGAGGAAAAAAGCAAAAAGAGCTATCCCTTCAAGGCTGCAAATCATAACAGTGAATTTTCAAGTCAGATATGGGCACGCATCCCTTCACATATTTTATTCTTCTGAGGTCTAGATTTGAAGACAACGGTGGAATCCAGTATGGAGGCGTCCTCCAGTGGCCATGATGAGGACAACAGCTGCGAAGTAAATGTTTTTTTGCAACAATTCTTTATCCGGCAACGCTACTCCTAAGGCTATTTCCGCAGGTGCTAATACCACTCAGACTCATTTTAACCAGCCCAACTCTCGACCCAAATCCTTCTTTGAGGCTATGGCTCACTCCATAGATGTCAGTTCAAAGGCCAGGTTTGAATTCTCTAGCCCCTACTCTGATGAAGCCACCAAAAATGGTAAGTTCATCTCCGCTACCACTGCTCCCCTTGCTATTGATCCTAATTCAGAGATGTTGGATGAAATTGTTAAAGAGAAAGCTAGGTTAATAAATTCTACAATATTCTTTTTAGCTGTTGAACTAGATAAGTGTCCACGCAAATTTATGGACGATTGGTTTTACAATTTTTAGAACAATAAATTAGGGTTTCAAATATCATTTTGTCGGCAAATACAAAAAGATCTATATGTTTTTTTTTTTTGTTAACTCATATGTTCAGAAAGAAGTCCTTAAAAAACAATACTGGTCTATGGGCTCTACTTCATTTAGGGCTTTGGCATGGTCACCAGAAGCGGTGCACAATGAAGTTTTAGCCTTATCTACTTCAAGACGAATCCTTGTTAAAAATATTCCTCCTTTCTTATGGTATTTTTTGCCCCATTTGCTAGAACCTTTGGGGAAAACTATTTGAATGGATAACTCGATAAGATTAGTTCCACATATGGATGCTCGAATATTAATCTCTCTCCTTCCTAGGAAAGAAATCCCTACTAATATTGTGGTCAATATCCTCAATACCTCCTATGTTTGCCCAATAGAATTCCTAGGTGGGCTAAATACTTGTTTCCTCTGTTGTAAAGAGGGGCATCTATGAAAGAACTACCCTATCATTAGAAAAGACCCTACTAAGAACCCAACCCATCGATCCCTAATTCCTCAATCAAAACATCCAGTTCTATTCCCATTCCTAACTCAGATAAGTCGATATCGCCTAAAATTACTTATGTTAATCATAACCCCAATTTTATTCCAGTTGGTTTACACTCCTAGAAGAATCCCTCTGAGAATTTGGCCATTGACCCTAACTGGGACAATGGGTTTGTTTTGATTTGTAACCAAAAAAAAAAGGCATAAAATTAGTACTATGGTCCTAAAAACATTGCCGGCTCTTAAAATCCTCTAGTTCCTAGCACTACTGCAGGTTCTATAATTTTGTTAGTCAATTTTCTCCTCATATTAATAGCCCTAACATTGTGCAAAATATTGACATCCCACAAAATGAGGTAGCTGAGGGATCCCTTTCCAAAACTTCCTCTCAAAACTTACTGCAAAAGATTTTCAAAGAAATCAAGGATGACTATGCCATCGAAATTATTCCAGCCATACCAACTCCTAATGGTTCCTTTGGTATGCCATCCATGGAAATTGATTCCCAAATTGAACTTTTTGATGAATCTAGAGCTGATACCTAATGGTTAAGTGAAGAGGTAGGCCTCCTAGTTCTAAAAACAAAGCTTCCAGGCAGGAACTAGGAAAGGTTTTGGATTTAGCCTCACCCTCAATTGATGTTTCCGTGCGTTCCACCCTTAACATTATTTTCGAATGAACTATTTATCCTCGAAAGTTAGGGGGCTTGAGTCTCCTAATAGAAAATTTGTTATTAAACATTTGATTAACTTGTTTCAGTGTTTAGACTTTTTTATGATGCAAGAAGTTAAAGCTATTGGATTCATACTTGAATCTAATCTCAATTTCATTTGGAAAGACACCATTAAATTGTTTACCAATCATGATAGGGGAAGAGGTGGCATTGCTCTTCTCATTAATCCTAAATGGAAAAGTTACATCTCTGAGAATGGTTGTTCTCCTTGTCAGAGAGCTGTTTGGTGTACTTTCCTATAGGACAATAATGTTTTTGGCATTTTCTCTATATATGCTTCCAATGACCCCAAAGAAAGAAGTAATTTATGGGATTGGTTGATCTCTCTTCCTAATATCCCATGGTTATTCGGAGATGATTTTAACATGATTGAATCTCAAGATGATAAAGTTGGGGGCAACCACTTTCACTAGAAAGACAATGAGAAATTCCATTGGAACATATTCTTAAACTCTAAAAATTTATTTGATCCTATTGTGGGTAATAGGAATCATAACCCTAGTATTTGGCATATGTGGTGTAATTTTTAGCAAGGTTAGGCAAGGATCTACTCTAGGCTAGACCATTTTTATACTGATAAGCAATCTTTCTCCTTCTCCCTGATCAGTTTGGTAATATTGTTCAGGTCACTGCCACTACTCTTTCTTACCACCACCCTATTTTCACCAAGTTCAATTTTATCATGGTCCCCCTGCATAATAAGGTCTCTTCTCATAAGTTTATATTGAATTCCAGCCTTCTTAAGGATGAGGATGTCTTCAAATCATTAGAGGCATCAATAAAGTTAATCTTCATGGAACATCAACCTCCCTACTTGGAAATGCTTCCTTTAGACTATTGCCCAGAAGAGGGAAAAATACTATAGATTCATTGAGAAGAAGCTAAGCACTGAGCTTCAGAGGGCTAAGAGTAGTATCCAAGAGAACTTCTCAAACTTTGATCTCTTGTCTCAAGTCATGGAAGCTAAGGACGCTCTTAGGAAACATCATCAGGTTAAAATTTAGGGGGCTAAAATTAGATCTAGAGCCCATTGGCTCTAATTTGGAGATTGGGGTTCTGAATTTTTTTTAATTCTCCTTAAACATAAGTGTTGCAAAGATTACATTGATAATCTCTTTGTTGATAATCAATATATTTCTGATCTTGAGATTATTGCTCAAGCTTTTCTCAATTACTATAAGACCCTTTTCACCTCTGAGGATTCCAAGAAAGCTGAAGATAACAGGAACAAATGTAAACTATTGATTCCTATTAAGTTGAATTTTAATGATGTCTCAAATTTATCTAAATCTATCTCTCTTGAGGAGATTGAGACTATTGTTAAGGCTCTCCATAATGACAAGGCCACTGGCCTAGATGGGTTTCCTATTGAGTTCTATAAAGCCAACATAAGTTGGATAAGTAAAGATCTTCATGACATTTATGTTGAAGCTATCTCCAATGGTACTTTGGGTCCTAAAATTAATAGAGGAATTATTAAAATTCTCCCTAAGGATGGTGATAAGGCTCTCATAAAAAATTGGAGGCCTATTACTCTTTTCAATGTCTCTTATAAGATTCTTTCCAAAGTTCTAGTTCTTAGGTTAGTTGATATTCTCCCTAAATTTGTTTGTGACACCTAGACAGGCTTCATCAAGGGTAGGTACATCCTTGAGAACCTTATTACTAGCTAGGAAGCCATGGAATGGGCGAAATGTTCTCACCAAGATTCTACCATGCTTCTTCTTGATTTTGAAAAAGCATATGATAGGATTGAATGGAAGTTCATTAACATGATTCTAGAAGCATTTGGATTCTCCCCATATTTTTGTAATGTTGTCTAGGCTCTTCTTAAAGATGTCTCTACCTAGGTTGAGGTTAACAATTCCATATCGACCCCCTTCCATCTTGATCACTCCATTAGGTAGGGTTACCCATTAGCCACTGCCCTCTTTGTCATTGCCTCATAAGGTCTTTTCTATATTCTCAAGGATAACTCTCTATCCCCTGAGGTCAGAGGTCTATATCTCCCTAATGATGATGAGCTTATTAATTGTCAGTTTGTCGATGACACCACCCTATTTTTTGAACTTTATAAAAACAATTTTAAGATCCTTCAAGGAAATCTTGAATTATTCTACTCTATTTCTGGTGCTCACATCTTCCAATCTATATCCATCTATCTAGACTAGCATGACCAACCTCCTAACTAGTTTTCCCATTATAGTTTCCAATGGGGTGGTCCCAATAAGATTGTTAAGTACCTGGGAATCCCTTTTTCTATTGAACCTACTCTCAAGGACATGTGGTCCTAGATTAATGATAAAATACACAAGAAGCTTAATAAATGACATAATGGAGCACTCTCTCTAGCTGGTAGAATTCAAGTTCGTCAGAAGATTTTGTCTTCATATAGTGTATATTACTCTTCTGCTTGGTTATTTAGTGACTATCAGATTTTGGAAATCCAAAAGGCTATTAGACAATTTCTTTGGTCTGATGGTAAATGTAACAAGAAGTTGCATTTTGTTGAATGGAAGTGATACCAAACTGAAAAGATCCTTGGGTGGTTGGTGGTTAAGGACCTCAAAATCTAAGGCATTGCCCTTTCTACTAAATGGATCCTTAGAAGGTTCTTATTAGATAAAACATTGAAAGAGGTTGTCCTAAGAAAGCTAGGTCTTGGAAGAATCTCCTTTCTTCTAATCTCCTTGGATGCTTCCCTGTCATTTTCCAAGGCTCTATAGTGTTCAAATCTATTTGGAAGGCTTGAGACCATGTCAGGGAATTTATCACCAATAAGGATTATTACAGTAAAAATCTACTCCATGGGGAAAGATCCATTTGGTGGAATCTCTACCTTAATGGAAAACTCCTAGCCCTATCCCAAGGATGCTCTGCCAAGTCTTGGGCCAAGAAAGGTTTAAATCAATTTGCTGATCTCTTTGAGCAAGATTGCCTCATTGCATGGGATGAGCTCAAAAGGAAGTATGACATCCCTAATTTGCAAAAGAAAATTTACAATATGATTATTCAAGCCTCTAAGGGTCTGCCCAATGTTTGTTTTGTTGATTCTCATAGGCATCTTAAATGCAAATGGCCAAATGGAGTTGTCATGACTAACCTTAAAGCTAACAATATTTATAGAATTATTGATTAGAATAAAGATATCACTGAGCATGTTAGTAATGTTTTGTACTCTTCTTTTGAAGTTGGTGTTTGGAAAAATTATTTTGATTATTTATGGAAATCTCCTGTTGAACCAAAAATTAAATGTTTTAAATGGCTTTTTATACTGGATAGGCTTCCTGTTAAAAGAGTTCATGTTGATTTTGATATATGTAGCCTTTGTAGGCTTCCTAATATTGGTAGACACATTTTATTTGACTGTATTTTTGCCAAAGAGATTTGGAAAATGTTTGGTATTATTTATCCTATTAATTTATTACTATTATTGACATTGGTACTAGTCATATCTTTGGTCTTCATAAGGATTCAAATCTCTTTTAGAATATGTTATCCTCTAACATCCTCTGGTAGATCTAGAAATGCAGTAATGAGGAGAGTTACCAAGGTAAGCTGAGGGTTCTGAGTTTTTTCGAAAACTCACACATTTTAAAATTTTATTGTAGGTTCAGGCCACTATGTTGATTGAGAAAGACAAGTTGAAGAGATTCCTAGATGGTGGTCATGTTATCTTCCTCTACAATGAGCTAAAACATGGATATCAATGGAGAAGAATGTTGGATGACCTGCATGCTTTTGATCAAACATGTAAAAGACTAAATAGGGAGATCAGGAAGAATGTTAAGGCCAAAAAAGAAGACCTACTCATATTAACTCAAATTCAAGAGTGGAGAAACATTGTCTAGACATAGGGTCCGCTCGACTAGACTACCTAGATGGATCTCGACTAGACTACCTAGATGGATGTTCATTTTGATGTTTTACATTAGTTGGCTATTCCTCATGTTTTGATGTCATTGTACATTTGATACTCTATTGTCAGATGGAGGCTAGGCCTCCTTGTTGATACTCTATAAACTCTCTAGTTCTATTCTTTTTTGATCCTCTTATATTTAATAGAAAATAAAAATATTATATAGTATTTTTAAAATAATCATATGTATAATGGTATTTTTTAAAAGATTGTATAATATAAGTATATATATTATTGTTAATTGAATGAAAAAAATAATTTCTAAAGTATAATATTAAAAATACAATATTAAAAATCAAGTTAAAATGATATAAATTATATTATTAAAAATGTAACTCTTAGAAACTATCATTTCATGAAATCCCACCATATAAGAGAAAGTATTTTATAGAAATTATTATGTTAAAAATCTTGCATTTAACTATAAACAATGGATTGATTTTATAGTTAAATTATAAATGATAAATTTAAACTACTTGAAATAAAATAAAAATAAAAATAAAAAAATTAATCATGGGTTATGTATGAAATTGCCAAAATCATGGTATATCATCTCAAGCCCCTTTCTTAATAAGTTTATAGGACCCTACCAGAATGTTTTTGTGCCAGGGAGGCAGATTCTTGATGTAGTCATAACCACACATGAGGTAATTCATTCTATGGAAAGGAGCAAGAACCTAGGTATGACCCTTAAACTAGACACTTCCAAAGCTTATGATAAGGCCAGAAGGGATTTTATTTTTTCTATTTTCTCTAAACTTGGCTTCAATGAGAATGTTATCAGAATTATCAAAAATGCAGTGAACACTGTCACATTTTTGGTGCTTGTTAATGAGACTCCTAGTAGTTTCTTCTCTTCTTCTCAAGGTCTTCATCAAGGTGACCCCCTATCACCTTACCTATTCATCATTATGGAAAAAGTCCTCAACACAAATTTAGTGTCCATAATTAACTATGGCGGAATTAAAGGAGTTAAACCTATGTCGTTGTGTCCACCATAAACTATCCAACAATTTGTTGATGACACATTTTTATTTAGAATCTCTTCTATCACGAAGCTAGGGAGTGGAAAGCTATCCTCAATCAATATGAAATGGTTTCAAGAAAATGATTAAATTATCAAAAAGTAAAGTGTATTTCTTCAATACTGATGCTAGTTTGAAAGAAAACATGATCAGAATCTTAGAATGCTAGGAGATGTTTCTCCCAAATGCTTATCTTGGTCTACCACTCATAGTTGAAGAGGTCTCCAATCAATACTGGAATGGCCTGGTAGAACACTGGCAGAGAAATTTGGCAAGTTGGAAAGGAAAGATTATGAGTAGCACAGGGAAACTCTAGCTTCTCTCAGCTTCTTTGTAAGGTAACCTGATGTACTTCCTCTCTATTTTTAAACTCCCTAGTGTTAGGTTGTGGTGACTAATCAGGGAAGTACTAAACATACACTAGTAAATTTTACCACATTTTTAGACCAGAAATTTTGACCATCTAATAAAATGCGATCAAAGTGGACAAAATATGCAAGGAAACACATCTTTTTTTTCAATACATGCCCGTGTTGGTCAATACTGCCCTATTAGTATATGCATCCCTTCATAATCATTTTGTATGCCTTACCTTCATTTAATTGCATTGCATTTAAATTTATTAGTCTAAACATATTTTCATCATCATAATAATCATCAACCATACATCATATATCTATTAACAGTCATAAATACTAGTAGAAGCCATATATCATGCATCTATGTATACATGACACTCATACATAATCATAATCAGGTAGGAATCTACATCTTGTATTATCCACATTAACATTATAACATTATAGATACAAGCATTGTATAGATCATCTATGTTCATATCAAATCATTCAGCCACCCATCATAACGCATTAACCACCACCTACATCATCTCAACAATATTGAGAATACACATCTAGTCTCTTATCCTCTCGAAGGGATTGCCACATCCCCAATAAAACTTAGCCAAAATATTATACCCCTTACTAAGTGATTTTTTCACACAGTTTGTAAGGTTTTCTTAATATTTGTAAGGTTTGCTTAATATAATTGAAGTTCTACAATTTTATTTTTTACTTGCTGAATAAGTTTGTCAAGCAGACAAGGTTTACTTGCAATAATTGAAATTTTACTCTTTACTCACTAAGTAAATTTTTTATAAGGTTTTCTTAAAATAATTAATGTTTTACTGTTTACCTACTAACAAAGAGCCATGAGAGTTGATCAAGGTTGATGTAGCAGTAGTGTTATTTGTGATTTGCTTGTTCTTCCTCCTACCTGCCCCTATAGGAACATTTCTTAGAGTTCCCCCAAACAGTCCAATACCTTTGGTAATTCTTACAAAAATGCCTTGGTTGATTGACATTGTAGTTGTTGTAATAACAAAACTTGGTCTCCAAACTATCACACCTTGGACATGGGAGAAGCTTTTCAAGTTTTATGGGCATCACTTTATCAGGAATGTTGCCTGAGCTGCTCTTTTTCTAATTTTTTGATTCACTTTTCTTAGTTTCCTCAACATTTTCCTTTGCTTTCTTTGCTTGAGACTCACAATCACTATTTTCAAACGAGGCTCCTTGATCATCCTCACTAGGTATTGAGGATTCATCATTTGTTTCCTTTGAAGATGGAAAAAACTCTTGTTTGTAAGCCCATCATCGATGAATCCATCAATGGATATTTGAAAATAATTCAATCAACATCAGAATCTGAAGAGCGTGTAAGATCTATGGGATAAAAGAAAGATAAAAATAGATGTGCAAAATCTGAAATATGAATAACTTTCTCTTGCATCTTATCTACAAGTTATACAAATTTTATCACTCTCGACAATTGAAAGAACACATATTTATGGTTTTATTTGATAATTTAATAGCTTTTCTGACCATTTATGTACTGTCTAGATTGATTTTCCTCTTCTATTTCCAATGTAACTGCCTACCTACATGCCTAACAAGCAAGATTTTAAGACTCTATTGCTTTATTGAAAATTTTCTCATTCTGAATCTCAATGAATGAAATTAACAAAGAACGCTTCAAAACTCAAGATGCCCTATCTGAATTCTCATAGTGGCAGTTAATGTTTATAATACTCAACTGAGCAGGGTCTATATGTTCATTGCCATTCAATCCTATCAATGCTCTCCAAGTATAACTATAAAGAACAATGATTATCTTATTATCCCTAACAACTGATGCACCCATTTTGCTACCATGCTTTCATAGCCACCATATTTTAACTAAAAGCTACTAGAGATTGCTAGAAAAGAAAGGAAAAAGCCAATTTTGATAAGGAAAAGAATCTTTATCTTCAATGGCAGGTGTCAAGAAAGAGAAGCTTGCTAAGTTTATCCACAGCAAAATCATTGCAGAGAAACACCACAAAAGCATTTGATAGTGTAAGATCTAAAAGCAAATAAATAACAATTTGCTAAATGGGTTACCTCATACATTCCAAATTATGATACTAATCATATTCATATATCAAGGAGTAACTACAAGAGAAGAATATTAGATTGTGGACTATTGATAAACACATGAACATACAATTACAAGCTGTATCAAGGCAGTGGGATTTTTTTTCTCAACATTTGGATAAAGTTCTCAAAACATCTTTTGACACTGACTCAATTCACAACCTTTCCCCACTCTTGTTTAAATCTTGTTTAAAATCAAAGGGTGGGTTTTTGAAAACTAAATCAAAATGCCCATTTAAGCGTTATAAATGTAAGTCTTGAAACCTGTTCTTCATGTTACTCTTCTAAAAGACATTAAAATCTTAGAAACAACTGAGTTTTAGCAACGGAAAGATAACAAAATCCATGAATGGTGAAGCTTGGGAATCTTATACAAGTATAAAACTCCACAAATATCCTATACCACTCTAAGAGTGCGGCATTTTTCTAGATGGGTGTTGTATCTTAGTCTAATAAATGGTCCTACTATCTCCACACACCCTTCTCCCATCTATCCTTACCGACATCTATCTTAGCAATGTTATGCTATTGTCTTCTATGTTTTAGGGCTTGATATGATTGCCAGCATATATGCTCCATGGAATATGAGAATGCTATTGATTTTAGGGGATGGAGGGAGAATTTTGAGATGCCAGACCAAACAATTCTTTAGTATGTATTTGAGAATCTTATTTATTAAATATGTATCTTTCTAAACCATTTAAAACTTCAAAGCCACATCATATATGTGGATTGAGATTATTATAGGGATTTGTATCTCTTAATTGTCCTATAAAATATCTAACATCAATCTTTTGACTGGATTTCAAGAAGGTTTTAATTTCTAGTTCACTAAATGACCTCTGACTATTTTTTAGCAAATCCTTTTGCATAAGAAGCTTGAAAATAAAATTGTAATGGGGTATAATAGTTGCAAATCTTATTTAGAAACTAGAGCCGTATTATTTAACTACAATTCACATAACATTTTGTTCTATTGAAGATTCATATACCCATTTGATGGGGATTTTTGTGGATAAGTTTTAAAAATATTTTCTATTTGTTTGTTAGTAGGGTGTCAAATGAAAAATGGAAATAGAATACCTTTGACTTAGTGTCTTAGTAGAAAATCAATGAATAAATGGTTGTTTCCCAAGGATCAAGGTTTTGTGTCTAATATAATTGAATACTTCTTAGATAATTATTATTTAAGCTATGTCAGTAAATTATAAAACTGCTATTTTATTTGCCATGCTTAAGAATTGATCAGCTTCTCTATGGTCCATCAGAGTACTTGGAATATCACATGTACTTGATAGTTGTTAGATTATGCTCCTTGCTGAAATTTGTTCTATTGTCAGATGATGAGCGACTCCACATTCTTTAACCTAGAAGAACTGCCAGTGAAACAGATGTTGCCAAAGCATTATTGAGAAATTTTTCTTCTGCAAAAGGAAGAGTTATTATGACACAATTTTTCTCAAATATTCATTGTCTTGGTAGTGTGGAAGTAGCAGCTGAGCTCACTTGTAGGAAACTAGTAGGAATATAATTTTTAGTCTCTGTTTTATCATGTGCCATCACACATGACTTTGTATAAATCCATCAGGTGGTATGAGAGCATCAGCAAGGTCTAATTGGGAGTTGATAAGTTGTAGGTTTCATCATCTAGGAGTCTTTGTCATCTTTAATGCACTAGTCCCTTTGTTCTCATTTAGAGGGACTTATCTAGTGTTCTCATAACACAAACAATTTACTTCATAGGATCACTCTCCTTGATCCAGTCAATGCCAAACCGTATCAAAGTGCACATATCATTCTCATGTGCCACCATAGGCTCTACATCTTATAAACATAATCTTTTTCCCTCAATCCATCCATTGGATTCATCTAATCAATCTTGTCAACAAGTTGTCAAATACTCACAATGCTCAATAGGCTCCAATCTTGTCTTCACTTTAACCTGGTGTTTTCTCCACCTTCACTCACTTCATACAACTTCAATTAACCTATTCCCATGGTTCCCAAATCTTCAACTCATCATCTGATACCAAAACTCAATTCTAGCCCTTCACTAGGCCTATTCCCAATTAGCCCTGCCTAATCATTTTTTCACTATTTTCTCTCACCTTTCCCAAAAAAATTAGAAAAAAAAGACCATATCTTGATACCCTTTTGGACACTATATAACATACTACAAATTCTCATGCTACTTCCTTGGACCAAATGCCCAAACCAACACTGCTACCCATAATTAGCCCTCTTTTAGCCCTCCTGTAATAAAGCAACCACTAGTAGATCTCATTATCCAAACCATATAACCTCACATAGAGTTGTATCCTAACTCAAGATAAAGGATTTTCACATTCATAGGAGATTCCATAAAGTTTTTCTTGTCCAATCATCAATCCCTCCTTTCTAGGTGCATAAGCCTAGGGTTTTGCCAAACTCACCTCTCCAAACATTTCTAGACCCTCCCAATGGATCCAAAACCTTAAATTTATCCTAACATGACCTTCTATGCAATAAAATAAAGCCCTCATGTGGATGGAATCTCTAGACCTTGACTGTTCCAACCACCAAGTGTTCCCAACCAGCACTTTGTCTCAACTAGAGACTTTCTTCTCCAATCTCATTGCACATTCCTACATGAAAAAAATACCTACAAGAAGTATCATAAATTTTTAACCCTCCCACAAGAAACAACCATCTACATAAAGTGGGAGGGGCTTTTACTCATTAAAACAACACAACAGAGTTAAATCTGTCACGTGACTATCTTATTGCAGCAAACACAATGAATTCTTTCTCTTAAACTTTCACTATCCAAACATTAATAAGTTATGATCAAAGCCTTCTAAATATTTAGGATTAAAATACAAAGCTTTTTGATGCCAAAAGACTTACAAACTTTAAAACAAACAAAATTGCATTAGTCAGTATTTGTGACAGCTATAATGTGACAGTGAAATATAGAATTTTATTGATTTTTCAAGACTTTTACATTGAGATCTCTGACCATCATGCCTTGGACATTTAATAAATTGTATTTATAAACTCCTTTTCCACCATCTAACTATCCAAACTTCAAAAATTGACCAAAAACTCCTTTAACTATCTTGGGACAGTTTTGAACAGTTTTTAATATCTTTCAATAACAACGCCTCTACTAATTATTTTACCTTTGGTCTTTTAAGGCTCAAATATTGATAAAATTTTTGAAACTAAGACTCTTCTAATACTTTAAGGACTTCTAGACCACTACTTAACCTCTAGACTCCATTATATGACCATAGGTGGCCTATTGTCAACATTTGACAATGTTACATAATTTTTCCAATTACATTGTACTTATTTGCATTTTATATGCACATCATGACCTTTTGACCACATTTAATCATCCTAGTACCTTCTAGGACTCTCTTTTCCATTGTACTACATTGAATGACCTCATGTATGACTTCATGTACCCCTTGTCCTTTCATCATGCCATTAATGGCTTACAACTTTGAACTTTAACAAAATTATTACAAAACATATCAAAAAGGACCTTTACAAGGTCTTATTACATTCAATGACCCAACATAGTCATGTTTTCTATCTAGTGACCTTAATGTCTTCTCATGTCTTCATCCTTGGCCTTGATGCTCCTGCATCATGCTCCCAAGGATCAAAGCAATCCAAGTCCCTTTAGATTGGGTTCTTTTTCCTTTTCTTCTAGTCTCTAATCACTTCATTGGCAGACCTTGCAACTATGATGTACCCTCTGCTCTTTGTCCTCATGTACCTACAATCAAACACCTTGGATCTAGCCCAAGTGTTCCATCCTTCAAGTATGCATACACACACCACGCATACATATATACATACATACATACATACATACATATATATATGCCCACACATAGAGAGACATGGAGATAGGAAGGGAGGTAGACCAGCAAAGAGTAGTACTAGAATTGTCATCTAATTGTCATGATGTTTTAGTTGATAGACCAATAGAGAGCAGTACTACTAAAGTTGATCCATTTCTTGGAGCAGTTCGTGTGATTAGTACTAGTTCATATGAAGGGACATTGTTGCTGAATAAGAAAACTATGTTTCCATTAAAAGAACAAAAGCTTCCATGTGCTTTAAAATTGTTATTATTTAAAGTGTAAATTTAGTTTACTTTTACATTGCTCATTTTGGACTGATAAATCCTTTATGTTTTTGTATGTAATAATATTTTTTTTGAACATCTTTTTCATACAACATTGAGACTATTTGGACCCACCATACGTAAAAGGTATGTAGTTTCGTATCATTGCTATTAGCTTTCCATGCGTTGGATGGATATCAAATTTGTGTTTGCTAAAATTGTGTGATACCCAAACAGAAATTGAAGTTCTCATAGAAAGCAAGGTTTCTTCCATTGAACATAGTTTTATTGATTTTTCATAAATAGGTATCACATGTATTCTTTTTGTTATTGTATATATTGGCATCATACTGCTAACTTGGTAGCTAGTGAATGCTGCATTTTCCTTGAACTTGTAGCCGAGATCTAGGAAACTATAGCTGATGAACTTTGATTAAAGTTAGTTGCTTTGGTTTCTAACCTTTTGTCTGCCAAGAGATGGTTTTAGTCTCTTTGTTAATGTTTTAAAAAGTTTAAGCCAAGGAAAAAATTGAACTTTGTGACATAAGTCAAGTCATCATGTAGAATCCTCAACCTATGAATACTTGCACCATTTCTAGTCTATGTAATGTAATTAACATATTGTGCCTTGTATTTGGAATGTTGTTGGTTTGTGGGGGCAAAGTAGTGAGAAGACAAGAATATCATTTGCAAATTTATAATTGGTTTCTTTGTTACTTGTTTTTTACTAATGAATGAAAGTTCAGAACAAACTGACATTATAAGATATGAATCACATAAGCATTTTAAGGATTTAAGTTTCATGTTTTCAATTTTTTCTAAAGTGGTGTACCCAGGAAGGTTTAAATCTCAATTCTTTATATTGGGATAAAGTATTTCCTATATAGGGTATGATTGATGAGGATTACTTATCTCATGATATTTTGTGGGGATAGCCCATTAAAAAGGTATGAATGCCTTTTGGTTTGTACAAGTTTTGCTAGTCATTAATGGAGTATTTATACTTTACCAACTATTTTGGGTTTTTTGGAAACAAGGTAGACCAATTTTCTATAATGAAGTAAAATTTCCATTATAGTACCCGGGATACATACTGCACATCTCAAGTTTATCCTTTAAATGCAAGTTATTTTGTAGGTAAAATAAATCAATGATATACTCTTTTTGTTGATGGGAATAAGAATGCATGGAGCTTCTACTCCTCAAGAATGCCTATAATAGAATGCAAACATATGCAGGTTCTATTGCCAGATTTTGCCCTCGCCTTGCTTACATTTTCCATTTTGAAATGACAAATGCACTAAAGAGGATAGGGAACATAGTTGGAAAGTATATTGTTGCAGTAGAGCCTTCTTTTCCTCACATGGTGCTGAACTATACACAAATTGGTATCAAAATGGATTTGGAAGATGTCTTGCCATATAGAATATTTCTAGGCTCTTTGGGATGACTCAGAGCAGCTACTAGATCATGTGCTCTTCAGATATAGAAATTATCAGCTATTGGGTCATCTAGTTTAACTTTGACCCATTCTAGGGTGAGCAAACACACAAAATAAAAATAAAGAGAACATCTTGGAAGGGAAGAAAATTAAAATATAGATGTAATGTAGGAAAAAATACAGAACTCCATTAGTTGAGAGGAAAGTTCCAAGCAGAAAGCGTAAGGGCAAGGTCAGAGGAACAACAATGTTTTGAATTCCCTCTAAATTAGCTTATTGGTCATCTAGTTTAACTCTGAGTAAGGATTTTTAATAATTTACTTTTTTTTCTGGAAAGTTCCAAGGCTTTGATGAAAAAAGGAATACAAAGGCAGCATGAGATTAGACTCGTGTGATGCGTGGAATACATTTATTTCTTTGGTTCATGCAATATTTAACTTTAGTAGCTAGTATATTTTAGGACTTAGAGAATTTTGTCTTCAATGTTGTAAAGTCAAAAAATCTATAGATTTGGCATATCAATATCCTATACAGGTTACTTCAAATACCAAGAAATTTTGATGAACGAATGAGTTATTCCAATACTGCGGCTCTTCTGCATATCTTGAAACTTTCACTTGCTGATGTAGTTTTTTCCTCTGAAATTACAAGCATAGCTATTTTTCTTTGTTACATCTATAATTTAATCACATATGTACAAAATTTTAGAAGAGAATGATTTATATTTTGGAAATTTAAAACATGAAATTATATAAACCATTTACTGTCAACACTATGTAAATTCTTGATACTACATCCACGACTGTAACTCTGGAAACATGGTTTTTCTGAAAGAGATGGAAATTTTAAGATAATTATAATTTTTTTAGCAAATGGTGATTGTTGGAATTAGTATCTTGAAGCATAGTCAAAATTCAATCTATCAGAAGGAATGGCACAAATAAAGCCTTCTTCTGTTGCTCATAAATTTGAAGTTGAAACACTACTTTGAATGAACCAACTGTCATATTTTGTCACAAAGATCAATTTTAAAGGTAGAAAAATTTACTACAAGACTTCATTATTTTGGCTAATCCTTTATATTCTTCATTTCTACAAGAATACTATAGATATTGTGAAATTTCATAACTTTCACATATATATAAAGGCTCTTATCTTATAGAATAATTTTTGATACCATATTAATAATGGTCTGCAAGCCAACATGTAGTCTTAACTAGCAAGGCAATAGCATGAGTTTCTGGCTTCTTGGTGAAGATGAGAAGTGCAACAACCTAGATGAGTTATACTAAAATGAAGGAGATGTCTTAAAAAATGACCACAGAAGTCTTGTAGCCACTTACTATTGACAAGCTTGCTAAAGTTGAGATTTCCTTCGGTAAGGTTGACAACATGTGAAGTGACAAATTCTATTATTATTCTTTGGCAATATCAGAAAAGATAGCATGATAGCACTCTATGAATGATAGACAAAAATAATATCCTCAAAACTTAGAAGTGGAGATCAATTCAATAAATGAATGCTAGTAAATAATTTAAAATTTCTTAGAATAGTTGAAGTCCAACATTGTGCATTGGTTTTCCATTTTGCTAGGACTTATGTGTAATTAAATGGTAGTCATTTACTTTTGGTGTTGATAACATGACTACAAAATTGCAAGCTGCATATTAAAGCCCTTTCTATTGTAATTGTAAGTTTCTTTTGCTCATATTCATCTTCATAATTAGGTTGAAAATTCCATCGTAAATCTTACAATTTGTTTATTGCAAGGCAACCTCTAGTTAAAGTGAAGTTTGTCTTAGAAAAGAAATGCAAATTTGGCAAGAAATTTGTTGTAGTTGCCGATGACCCGCAGTTTGGAATATGGAACCCAAAAGAAGCTCTTCCTCTCAAGTGGTCAGAGGGAGATGTATGGACAACAGAAGTGGTAAGAATGCAAGTTAATGTGTATTTGTCTCTATGGTCTAGATATTAGTTAAAGAATTATTTAATAGTAACAACATATGTGTGTAATGGTCTTCATAGAGAGTTAATGGAGTTCTTTCAATTGTGAGTCTAGCATATATAAAATAACTGAGTACTATTTCTCAGCATAAATGCATACAAAGTCATTTTGTTACCAACCATTAAACTTACTAATGGAGTGATTAGTGCTTATCACCAAATCTTTGAATATTAGCATATAGTTCATTTAGTTTTAGCTCAGAATGGTTAGAGTAACAACAATTCATTTAGTTTCATCTTCATGACTGATAAGGCTTCAATAGTGATTGTCTCAGATTGACATGCTTTGATTTGATAGACATTGAGTCTCCATGACAACCATCAAGAGGCCTTAATTTCCTTGATGATCCCTCTCCATCTTTGCAATTGTGATGTAGATCATCTATATTGGTTTATTTTTCATTGACCGCAAATGTTTTACAGATTTCTAATCAAAAAACTCAAGAAGGTACTCATCACTGCATCCCCAACTAAGAGAGCTACTTTGGAATAAAATATTGTTCTTAGTATGCTATCATTAAATCCATGATAGCCTAATCTTTGAAGAGTGATTGGTTATTTGGTGGGGCTTCCAACATCATCCTCCTATTCCACCAGATTGACATGTTACTTACTTATCCCCATGCTGGCCAAGGCAAGTTTTTGTTCTTCAGTTTTTAAATTTATATAGTTAGAAGAAATTGAATTTTTTTTTTCACGTTGGTCCATTTATTTTGGTTTCCTAGCTGTGGTATGGTAGACTCAGTTATTGCTCTAGCTATTTCTTGATTGTGCCAAAAGAGGCCTGAATTTCATCAGTTTCCTCAATTGAGCCTCTACAGTTTCTTTTCATCTAGAGACAATTCTAACACTTTGTGAACATTATGTTATGGCAGAAGAAAATAGCAAGGACACTCTCGGCATCATCTACAAGGAGCCATGGGGAAAATTCAAAGCAATATGCTTCTCCAAGTAAAAATAAAGAAGCCAGTAAAAGAGATGAAGTTTCCTTCCAAGGGGCCAAAACACCTTCCACTCCATGTGAATCACACAACTTCTAAACATCAAGGTCTTCCACATACTAGTCAAATGAAACTAATCTCTCTGACCTTGTTGATATGTACTGTGGTAAAGTGTATGATATGTAAGTGTATGATGGAATAGAGAAAATCTAGAGCACCACTATAACTTATAATATAGAGGGATGGTGATACTAGTTAGTTGGAGGTCAGTTCCAACATTCTATCCATCCCTTTTTGGGTACATGATGATAATTTTATTTGGTGTTTGTTGTTGAGCAACATAATAGTTCTATTCACATTATATATCAAGTAAATAAATGGCTTGACATTACTTAAAATTTTCATGCTATCCATTTCTTTATATAATCAAAAGGTTTGAAATGTGACAAAACGTTCACCATTAAATGGGGACAATCCTTGTGGAAATCAACTAAACTTAGTTGAATTGTGCAATAATAAGTCATGTTATGTGTACCCCATATGTTCAAAACATGAAAATAAGTCTTTTTATCATATATTTTATCTTTTGGTGGGCCCTGTCAGCCATGGATTGCCTTCATACAATGTAAATGATTTGTCTTGATCATATAACTAATTATATATTCTTCATATTAGTTACTGACTGTATTTTTTAGGCATTTTATAAAATAGTTCACATGCCTTGCGTATGATATGACATTTTGCATGCATCCTACACTCTCTCTCATCCAACTGATGATGGATTATCCAAGTGATCTGAAACCATGATGCTAAAAAACACACAATCAAATCCAAAATGAACTTGCACTACAATTGGATTGTGGAAATCTGATATTGGTAATTTTGCATGCATGTCTACCAGGACAATCACAACTTAAACATATATTTGTCTTGGTAGACATGCATGCAAAATTAACAATATCATATTTCCACAATCCATTTGTGGTGCACATTCATTTTGGATTTGATTGTGTGTTTTTTAGAATCATGGTTTCAGATCACTCTGTGTAATCCATCATCAGTTGTATGAGAGAGTGCAGGATGCATGCAAAATGTCATATCATACACAAGGCATGTGAACTATTTTATAGAATGCCTGAAAAAAAAATTTAGACCTAGTTGTTCATCAAAATTTCCACCAATGCCTAGATTTTTTTTTTTTTCCACCTTTGTTGGTGGAAATTTCTACCTTCATTGGTCAAAATTTCCACCAATGTCTAGGTTTTTTCTACCTTTTTTGGTGGAAATTTCTACCTTCATTGGTCAAAATTTCCACCAATGCCTGATTTTTTTACCTTTGTTGGTCGAAATTTCTACCTTCATTGGTCAAAATTTCCATCAACGGCTGAATTTTTTCCTACCTTTGTTGGTCAAAATTTCTACCTTCATTGGTCAAAATTTCCACCAATGCTTGAATTTTTTCCTACCTTTGTTGGTCGAAACTTCTACCTTCATTGGTTGAAACTTTCTACCTTCATTGGTTGAAATTTCAACCAATTCCTAATTGAACTTGGACAATGACTCTAGAAGGTTTTTGACCAATGGATTGGTCAAAATTTTGACCAACCAATATGTTGGTCAAAATTTTGAATGGAAAAATTTTGACCAATGGGTTGGTCAAATTTGGTCGAAAATTGGGTTGAAAATTTGACCAATAAATGTTGAAAAATGAACCCAAATGTACTAGTGATACTCTATTTTATTAGAATTTTGGACCAACATTTAATTATTAATTATAACCTTAAAGTGATAAAAGTACTCATATAAAAGGGCTTAGGGTTAGGGATTGTTTCATTGGTCCTTGTGGTGGTATTGAGATGTAAGGGATTAAGATTGTAATCAGGTTGTAATTACTAGATCATAATAATATTGGACTTGATGTTTGGTGGACGTATCCTAGGGATTGGGTGAAACATGTTAAATCTTGGTGTCTTGTGTTCTTTTCTTTGGGATCTATTATTTTTGGATATTGTTTATATTTGCATGTAATTGTTATTTTTGTCCGTGGTTTAATCCTAACAAATGGTATTAGAGTGAGGTTGTTTTTTTCAATTATCCTCTATAGGAAAGGCTCATGATTGAGTGGGAGAAATGACAGATGAGGATAAGCTAAGGATCGACAAGTTTAATGGGAAAAATTTTCAGTTATGGAAAATTAAAATGGAGGACTATCTTTACCAAAAGGATTTATGAAAGTCATTGGAAGGAAAATCCAAGAATCAAGAATTTATGTCAAATGAAAACTAGGATCTTTTAGATAGAAAGGCACTTAGAAGCATTTGGTTATGCCTTGCACCATCAATGACATTTAATATTACAAAAGCAAAGATGATGTAAGAGTTGATGGAAACTCTGAAAAAATTGTATGAAAAGCCCTCTGCTTCAAACAAGGTATTTCTCATGAAGCATTTATTTAATATGAAAATTACTAAAGATGGATCTATTGTGGATCATTTAAATGAGTTTAATACTATTAATAGTTATTTATCTTTTGTGCATATTAATTTTGATAGGAAATTAGGACTCTCTTGATTTTGTGTTCTTTTCCTGAAAGCTAGAATGGCTTGGTAATGGTTGTGAGTAATTTTGTCTATGGATCTAGTACCC
Source organism: Cupressus sempervirens (assembly GCA_028749045.1). Classification (NCBI taxonomy): domain Eukaryota; kingdom Viridiplantae; phylum Streptophyta; class Pinopsida; order Cupressales; family Cupressaceae; genus Cupressus; species Cupressus sempervirens. Next base: position 276,786,509 of record CM053789.1, on the reverse strand, counting down.
TAAAATATGATGATGTGATTGGTGTTATTTTAAGTGAGGAAACTCGTAGCAAATCCTCAAGTGGATCTACATTAGGGAGTGCTTTGAACACACAAATTTGAGTTCGAATGACTGAGAGAGGAAGCAATTTTAGAAAGTGTGGGAAATCAAGAGGAAAGTCATAGGAGAGGAGGTCTCAATCAAGAGGACCAAATGACTGATGATACAATGGTAAAATAGGGCATAAAAAGAAATATTGTTGGACTCAAACAAAAAATGAAGGAGATAAACTCGATGGAGACAAGGAGGCAAAGGTGGTATTAACAAATCTAAAGAGGATGCTTTACTTTTGTCTTTATAAAGTGTTGATGATTCATGGGTTTTAGATTTTAGTGCTTCATATTATGTTACACCTCATAGAGGTTATTTCATTGATTATGTCCAAGGAGATATTGGACTTGTTTATTTTAGAAATAATAAACCCTGTTAGATTTTTGGAAGGGGAAAAGTTTAGATAAAGTTGTAGAATGGGAATCATTGGCTACTACATAAGGTATGACATGTTCTAAGGCTAAGTAGGAATTTAATTTCAGTAGGACAACTTGGTGATGAGGGTTGTCTAGTAAATTTTAATGATAAAAATTGGAAGGTTTCAAAATGTTCCCTTGTAGTAGAAAAAAGGTGTGAAAGTAGGCACCTTATATCTTTGTATGGATCATATTGTTCCTTCTACTTTAATTGTTTTAGAGAAAAATAAATGTTCAAGAATGGTTGCTACAATTAAGAAGGGAGAACAAATAGCTACTGTAAATTCTGATACAGGATTGTGGCAAAATAGACTTGGGCACATAACTAAGAATGGTATGAAAGTACTTCATTCAAAGAAAGTTTTAACATGTCTGAAATGTGTTAATATGGATTTTTCTGAAAGTTGTGTGTATTGAAAATAAAAGAAAGTGAGTTTTGTGAAGACTAAAAAGAAAAATAGAAAGGAAAAATTAGAGCTTGTACATACCAATGTATGAGGACCAGCTCAAGTATCTTCCCTTGGTGGCTCTCATTATTATGTTACATTTATTGATGATTCAACTAGAAGAGTATGGGTTTATTTCCTTAGACAGAAATCTGATGTATTTCAAACTTTTAAGAAATAGAAATGCTTGGTTGAAAATGAGACTAGTAAGAAATTAAAAGGTCTCGGATCTGATTATGGTGGCAAGTATTGCATTCATGAATTTGAAGATTATTATTCCACTAATCGTATTCATAGATAAAAATTTGTTCCAAGGACTCAACAGGAAAATGAAGTAGTTGGATGCATGAATAGGACTATAATTGAGCATGCAAGGAGCATTAGGTTGCATTCTAATTTGCCTATACAGATGTTGGTGGAGGCTATCAATACTATTATATATTTGATTAATATAGGTCCCTCTACTCCTTTAGGGTGTGGTATTCTAGAGGAAGCATGGACTAGTAAGAAGGTGGGTTATTCTTTTTTTAGAACCTTTAGTTATGAAGCATTTGCTCATATAGATTCTGAAAATAGAACCAAGTTGGAAGCTAAGTCAAAGCAATGTGTATTTATTGGATATGAAATTAATGAATTTGGTTCTAGGATTTAGGATTTTGAAAATCATAAAATTGTAAGAAGCAGGTATGTCATATTCAATAAGAAAATGTTGTACAAAGATCTATTGTAGCAACATGAGAAGAAAGAAGATGATTATGTAGTGTTGAATGATACTCCAAAAGATGATGTTCTAGCCATTCCTCATGATGTGCAACAATTGCAACAACAAATACCTCATGCACTAGTGAATTAACTTAGATGGTCAACAAAGCTAATTAGAGAACCAGAAAGATTTTCTCCTTGTTTGTATTTATTTTACTTACTAATGTTGATGAACCTAAATGTTATGATTAAGCTATGCAGGTGGATACTAAGATTCAATGGGATTCTATGATGAAAGATGAAATAGGAACATTGTTGAAAAATAAGACACAAGATTTATGAAAGTTGCCTACAGGTAAAAGGGCTTTACAAAATAAGTGGGTTTACAGGTTGAAAGAATAGGAAGCGGGTAAGAAAATATTTAAAGCCAGATTAGTTTTAAAAGGATTTGCATAGAAAAAGGTATTGATTTTGATGAGATATTTTCTCCCATTGTTAAAATGACTTCTATCTATACTATTTTAAGTATTGTGGCTATTGAAGATTTGCATTTGGAGCAGTTTAATGTTATAACAACCTTCCTTCATGGTGATTTGGATGAAGAGATATATATGGCATAGACAAGAGTATTTGATGTCAAGGGTAAGGAGAACTTAATGTGCAAATTGAAGAAAAGCTTATATGGCTTGAAGCAAGCACCTCAACAATTGTATCTAAAATTTGATAGTTTTATGAATGAGAATGGATATAGTAGGTGTTAGTTAGGTCATTGTGTTTACTTTAAGAGGTTGGATGATGATAGCTACATTATTTTATGTTTATATTTTGATGATATGCTTGTAGCTAGGTCTAAGATGAATCACATTAAGGGGTTGAAATGCTAGTTAGCACATGCATTTTCTATAAAGGAATTGGAGGTAGAAAAACAAATCCTTGGTATGAAGATTTACAAAGATAGGGAGAATGGGAAATTGATGCTATCTCAAGCTAATTATGTTGAGAAGGTCTCACAAAATTTCTCTATGGAGAACATTAAACCTATCAGTACACCTTTACCTAGTCATTTGAAGTTGACTAAGGAGATGTGTCCCAAGACACAAGAAGAGGAGGATAAGATGCCCAAGGTACCCTATGCTTTAGCTATAGGAAGCTTGATGTATGCTATGGTATGTACTAGGCCAGATATTACACATGCAGTGGGAGTCATTAGTAGGTATATGAGTCAACCAGGAATTGAGCATTGGAATACAGTCAAATGGATTCTCAAATATGTGAGAGGAACATCCAATAAGTGTTTACACTTTTGGGGATCTACTACTAGCCTATAGGGCTATGTTGACTCAGATTTGGTAGGGGATATTGACACTAGGTATAGTACTGCAGGTTATGTATTTATTAGTGGTGGGGCAATGGTGAGTTGGGTTTCTTAACTATAGAAGGTTAATGTTTTATCCATTACAAAGGAAAAGTATGTTGCTACTACAAAGGTAGCCAAGGAGATGATATTTCTTTAATTATTCTTAGTAAAATTGGGACACCCTGAGAGGGATAATTATTTTTTTGTAGATGGTCAAAGTGCCATTCATCTTTCAAAGAATTCAGCTCTACATTAAAATAAAAAAAAACATTCAGTTGTAGTACCATTTCATTTTATTAGTTTTGGATGATGGATAATAATTGTTGGATAAGATACATACAGATGAAAATCCAGTGGATATGTTTACAAAGGTAGTTCCAAGGGAGAAGATGAATTCCTCTTTAACTTTGGTTGGTCTTCTAGAATGAATAGGAATAAAAGACCAGTATAGTCGTGGATGGTTTGATCTAATGGGAATCCCATGTGGTAACGATATTACTACAGGATCAGTCTCTAAGTGGGAGGTTGTTGTTAAGTGTAGAGCCTAGGATTATTCCTCAAGAGGGAGATTGTTAGGTTGTGGTTATTGATCAAGGAAGTATTGTACATACTCTATTTTATCAAGATTTTGGACTGACATGTAATTATTAATTATAACCCTAAAGCAATAAAAATACTCATATAAAAGGGCTTAGGGTTAAGGACTATTTCAATGTGGGTGATGTGAAAATTGGTTTTCTCAATGGTAATGAGATGTAAGGGTGTAATGTCCCCATTTTAGCAGTTGACCAAGTGTGTGTGTGTTAGCCTTGTTCTACATGGTCCCGAGGGCTAACGAAGGGTTTAATGGGATCTTGGAGTGTTTTGGCCTAGTCATTTCCAGTTTGGGCCAAAACAAAGTGATTTACTCAGTTTCAGGCATACTTACTATTTTTAGTAAGTCGGCAGGACACAGTGCAGGTCAATTTTGGTGATTGGATTCGATACTCCTCGGTGAGAGCTTTCCGATGAGCTATCACTCGCATTATTCGGAGTCTGATTGCTAATACATTTTAATGCCTGAAGTTTCATTAAAGTAACGTCTAATTTAATTGTAAAATATTAAAGTGTTACTTTAATATTTATTTTATGGTGATGTGTACCCAAGGGAGACATAAGGGGTATTTTAACATATGTTTTATATTACACATCTTTATCCCACATTGCCCATATGAGTTGAGCGGACCCGTGGGAATAGAATAAAAGGAAGCATTTGTAGCTTCATTAGGCAAGTTGAATATGAGAAGAAATTGGTGTGTGAGTTGCAGCTTTATTCTTGGCATTTGAGGACGTCTATCCTCTCTTGTAACATTCTAGACGTCATTCCCTTGGGGTTTGGCCTTTGGAATTCTTTCTTATTGGCTTTAGTATCAGGCAGTTTAGTTGCATTTCCGGCTATAGGCAGATTTGATATTTTGCTCATATCTTCTTCACTACTTGTCCAACGCTTATGCCACTTGGAGGGAATGGTATTATGAAGGTAGTGGACTGATTGGAGGACAAAGTATTGTAGCAGCAAGTTCGTAAGCATGGGCTGGAGTATTATGACAATATTGCTGAAGTAATTAGTGAGTTGATAAATCTGCCATGTATTTGGTTTTATGAATTCTGAAAATAACATTTTATTAGCAGCAGTTCATTTCCACTTTGCATATTGTTGTAGTTTCTTTCTTGTTTATGTTGTATGATACCAATTCCATGCACGAAACACAACAAACAAATAAATGTTTGATTTCCAGAGTTATAAGGGGTTTTAAGAGGTTGCATGCAAATTGTTTGACAAAATTCATTTCAGCAAATTGGTTTAGTTTTATGGGACATCCAGGGGTGTCCATTACAGTGGTATCAGAGCTATAAGTCCTGCCATCCTGTGGAGGTCTTATAGGGAATTTGGAACAGCCAGATAGAGGGAAAAAGTAAGTAAAAGACACAGGCTAAGCATTTATGTTTGAGCATGCGACAGGGGTCTTATAATTTCCGCGATACCAGAGCAAGATAAAATAGGATTTCAAACTTGCAAAGCAAACAGTCTAGTACATCCATGCAGGGGGACATTGAATTCAACCATACAGACACAGAGGAGATATTCTATGATCAGGAAAATAATATGGGTGATCGAGATGACAAGAATATAGGATTAGGCGGAGGCAGAAATGCTGGTCCAGATCAGGGGGAGGTACTGTTCCGACAGTTACTGGATACATTAGAGCAGGGGCAGCGTATGCAGCAGGAGCAGAATAGGCGAATGGACATGATGTTGTAGCTCATGGCTAGACAGATGGGTGTCAATATTAATCCAGGTGACGCCAACAACAGAAACAATAACAACGAGGGAAACAATAACAACGGGGGAAACAATAACCATGAAGGCCAAGGCAACAACAATGGTCCTGAGAATAACATTAATGGTAATAATGGACACATCAACAATGGGAATGAGGCCGATAACTTTAGACACATTGCACGCCCAGCACGGACTATGAGCTCGAGACCTCTTCTACCCACTTTTCCACCCAGAGATCCGGTTCATCCAGTAAACGAACCGCAGATTATCAAGTTACAGGATCAGTTCAGGAGGGACTAGGAGGCTAGTGGACCAAAGTTTCAGGTGGATATTTCTCTTAGAGATTATATGGACTTGAGGATGAGACACATGCCTAAAGTAGGAGGGAGGAATCAAAACTTTGAGCTGAGGAAAAAAGTTGGAAAACTTTCTTTACCTTATTATGATGCTTCAAGGAAGATTACTGCACAAGCTTGGGTGCAGAAGGTAGATACATACTTGCAGCTAAATCCTATGCTTGAGGAGGAGGCTATCAAGTATGCGGCTATGCACTTGGATGGCATTGCACATGAATGGTGGCATCATGGCATGGTGACTTTGGGGCATAATCAGATTACATCCTATGAGGAATTCACCAAAACATTGATAGGGAGATTTGACACTAAGGATCCCGAGTTACATTTCAAGGAGCTAGCACAGTTAAAACAGTCAGGTTCTGTGGATGCTTACATTGTCGAGTTTCAGTGCTTGTATGTACTTGTTACTGATATCTCTCCTAGGAGATTGGTGGTGTTATTTTGTGATGGTCTTGCTGATCCATTACGAGGTTGGCTGAAGGGACATGATCCACTCACGTTAGCTGAAGCAACTAAAAAGGCATGAGATTTAGCCCCTTCGGTATACAAAGGAAAAAACCCTTCAACAGATTCTTCCTACTGCAAGGACAAAGACAAAAAATCATTTCAGAAAGAGTATAGCAAACCCAAAGAAGGATCAAAAGGACTAGACAATGAAACCTTGAATGAACTTCGAAAGAAGAAGCTGTGCTTCCATTGTAGAGAGCCTTGGGACTTATCTCATAAATGTTCTCTCAAGGCTAAGGCAAATCAAATGGAGTATTTTTCAGCAGAAGAGTCAGAGTCAGAAGGGGAGGATCAGCACTCCAATTCAGATGAGGGTAACACTATAGAGGAGAGCAACATTCCTAAGGATGATAGATCATTGGCATGCTTGACAGGGGCCCAAAAGGCAATCACATTTAAGGTCAGGGGTACTATCCAGGGGCAGAAAGTGATATCTCTTATTGACACTGGGGCTACACATAACTTCATAGATGCACAGTTGGTAGCCAGGAGAGGGTTACAAACAGAGGAGCATGATGGGTTTAGAGTCATGGTGGCTAACGGTGATAAGTTATTATGCACTCGGAAGATATCTAATCTTCACATCAGGTTTGGAGATGGCTACGAGTTGGAGGATGAGTTCTATGTTGTGGACATGGGAGATTATGATGTCATCCTCGGCATGACATGGATGGCTTCACGAGTTGAGTTCACACTCAATCTAGCGAAATTGGAGATGAGATTCCAGCATGAGGGCAGAACTGTGGTACTTAGAGGGCTTTTAGATGGAGGTTGCAGAGTAGTGTCCTTGAGGAGAATGCAGAGACTTTTTCGGCATGATGACATAGAGTGGGCGGCAGAGTGCCACATTATGCCAACTTCACCAGAGCCACAAGAAAAGAGTCATCCACTAGATGTCCAGAAGATACTTGATAGACACGCTAAAGTATTTAGCGATATTCCTCATGGGGTTCCTCCTGACAGAGGGATGGAACATGTTATTGAGCTCGAGGAGGGAGCCAAACCAGTTATGATTACTCCCTATCGTCATCCTAAGAAACACAAGGATGAGAT